>JAFBJU010000461.1:0-12171 GCA_016785305.1 Colistium nudipinnis
AGAAGGAGAGAGAGGGAGAGAGAGAGAAGGAAAGAGAGAGAGAGAGAGAGAGAGAGAGAGCAGCTAGAGATAAAAACAACAGGGGTGAGCTGAGGGTAAAGCGGGGAGCGGGGGAGAGAGAGAGAGCGATCATTTGTCCTCGTTGTGTGGCTCGCTAGGCCTGTCGCCGCCACTTTACAGCCTGCTCCGTCATTTATCGTCTCCGGCTCATAACGGAGCGGAGTAGAGGAGACACACAAGAGTATGATGAAATCCCCTCAAACACACAACTGCACATATTCCTCGGCCAGAGATGTGCGAAGCAACAACTCTTGGTCTGAGAGGCGGTAAATGGCCTCCCTTTGGTCCTTTAGGTCCTAAATGTGTGTATAGTCGTTTGTGATCATTTCTTTACACAGTTTTATGTGTACATTAATGAGCATGTGAACGTGTGTGTGTGTGTGGGCATAAATGTCACACTTAATTGCCCCCGCCAGCACCTAAAACTATTTTCAAATTAAAATCTAATTGCACAGCACTAATAGACTGCATGTGGATGGAGGTCGTGCATTTGGTTGTGTGCACGGTACATTCCTCGCTTGTGTCACCATACATATTTGTGTGTGTGTCTACGCCCACTCCGTGCGGTCATTAAAAATGCAACAGGAACATTACTCATTATTTGTTTTTTCTTGGAGGCCCAGCGCCTCTCAGCGGGACCATGACAAATGCAGATTTTTGGAGTTATACTCCAAATAAACACAGTCTCCCGTAATAGCCTCTCTGTGATCAACAGCAGGTGCTCCATGTTGCCAAAAAAAAAAGTACAACTAGGTCATTGTCGGGAAACGTTATACAGACTGAAACTGAAAGTCGTCTCGTCCTCAACAACAGCCGCATTCATTTGAGAAACACCAAATGAAATGGCAGAACATGAACGGAGATGTACAATGTACGTATTTTTTTATTATACCGCCTGGAAATACGTTTTGAATGAACTTTTTATTTTTACTGCCTTTACTGAGAGTCCAACACACCAGAACTCTACACACGTTAGTGTGGAGGCCTTGTTGACCCTTAAAAAAATATGATATCTAATTCATTCATTTCTGAACATGGCAGAATAAAGCATCACTGTGTGTGTCCTCACCTGTTTGTAGAGCCATCCTCGCACCACCACAGGGACATTGGGATTCCTTTTAATGGACTGATCTCTTTTTCCAAAGCTGTGCACCCTGCCACTGGTCCGGGAACCCTGCGCACACGCACGCACATACACACACACACACACACACACACACACACACACAGGCACACACACACACACACAGAGTAAAGAGAGAAGACGTGATCAGAGTCCACCATAAAGCACATAGATTTATATCTATGACGATCATCAGCCGGGATTGGCAACAGGCGGCCCGCGGGCCACATGCGGCCCGAAAAATACATATTTTCCAGAAGGACTGGTTTTACGGTTGAAAACAAGCAAAACTAATTTCCAGCTCATTTAAGTTATAAACAATTGTCACCATATTAAATGTGCATCCGAGGCACTGACTATGAAAAATGTTTTATTACCACCATCAAATAAATGGTCGTCTCACTATCTGCTGGCGAAAATGACAAAAAGTCTTTGCATCACATTGGTGTATGTGTGTGCGTGCATGCCTGCTGTATAAGCCAGCAAACGTACGTTCACACACGTTCATGAAATCACATTACACCCTCGTCTATTCTGAAACCTGTTGGGGGGGGGGGGCACCACTGCCCCCCCGCACCGTGCACGCACACACACACAAACCTGGCATTATAATAGGTTTCGCAATAAAAAAAAATGGGTGTGACGGCTGCACGAGTGTGCTCGCAATCACAGCTGGAGAAGCACAAACACAGTCATTAATTAGAGGAGCGCTGGTTGGCCAAGCACAGAAACACAGCAGCTCCCATACTGAGGTCCCTTATCTGTAAATATACGCCCCCGCACCGTGCACGCACACACACACAAACCTGGCATTATAATAGGTTTCGCAATAAAAAAAATTGGGTGTGACGGCTGCACGAGTGTGCTCGCAATCACAGCTGGAGAAGCACAAACACAGTCATTAATTAGAGGAGCGCTGGTTGGCCAAGCACAGAAACACAGCAGCTCCCATACTGAGGTCCCTTATCTGTAAATATACGGTATGTGTGCCTGCGTGTGTGTGCGGTGGTCTATTTTGAGGCCGGGGGTAATACTGTGGAACAGTCTGTGGTCCCCGTGGCACTCTGTCTTGTAGGTGCGACACTCTGGGCGCAGGGTGGCCATTAGTTACACCGATGGCACATGGTCAGACAAGCTAAATGCCAACAGAGGCCCGTCCTGGGACCTGGCAGTCCCAGATTGGAGTCCCTAACCAGAATTTTCCAGGAGGGTGTGGTAATTAAGCTAAAGTACTGCTCCCCCCCCTTCTCTTTATAAATCTATTTGTACTCACACAAGCTCCTGATCCAAATCCGTTCAAGTGGATCTGATCAGTGGCTAAGATCAGCTTTTAGTACAGAAACGATCCACTACTCATTTATACATTCTATAGGATTTTAACGATGGCTGAAAATATTATTTTAAAGCAAGCAATCATTTGATTTCATTTTCAAATGAGCCACAAGGTGAAATATTGAATTAACAAATAGAAAAGCACTAGGGAATAAACTAATTGTGTGTATATATACTGTATATACACACAAAACTTTTGTGCATTTTTTGCACGAAATGTTGGTATCTCCTACTGCACACAAAGGTGAATATTTAAATTATTCATCAGTTATACAATAACTTGTGGCTCTAGTATAATGTATGTCCCATGATGACATATTGAATGTGAAAATGTTCTGCCTGTGATGCTGGATGAATAATTGGAAGATCATCACGTTCATTAAAGTTTCATAGCGATGAATGCGGCCCAACAGTTGCTGAGATATTTATGTCTGGACCGAAGGGCCCCGGAGCTTTTGCCGCCGAACAGCTTAATTCAAGACTTTCAAGGTCGGGGATCAGAACGCAAAGTGTGGAGAAATATCCTCGAGCCATGGATATTTGAATATGAACTGCTGGGTAGAAAATAAGCCTCTGACTCGTGTTTAACTTTATGAAATCTAAAGATCGGTCCAAAAGCTGAGGAACCCAGAAGGGCAGAGACGGAACGAAAAACATGCTGCAAGTTGACACAAATATAATGTGTGCCGGTCAAACTAAATCGGTAGTGACCTGAAACCAAATGGCAATAATCAAGTGTCAATCATTCAAGTTCCAGAAGTAGAGAAATAGCATGGTTTTACCAGTCACCAAACAACACATCTTTGAGTGACGATCCCCTTCGGTTCAATGTGTGAGTTTAAACGCACAAAGTTGCACTAGATGTTAAACAGCCGATAAAGCTGAAGCTGAATTCTGGCGCAGGGAACTGAGGAGACACGCGATTCCTGACAGCACTGTGGGACCCAGAAGGATCTCCAAAATGACACCGACTTTGAGAAATCCCAAAGACGCGGTGCAGACTTGGTTACAAACACACAACATCACTGAGTTGGCACCCGGCGACAAAAAAAAAAACACAAGCGCTCAGAGGAGCGACGTGACATGAAACTCGCGGGAGGAAATGGGCTGATTTCTGTCTCGGCTGCCGACTCTCTGATGTTGCGTCAGAGTCAATTTCTCAAAATGTGGAATGTAGACCCAAATTGCAATTTTTTTCTTTTCCCGGAGACAGGGTTGGTTTTTTTTTGTGGAGAGTTTGTGTCGTCAGAGCTCCTGCTCTTTTAGGTCAGGGGTGATGAGCCGAGAGCAAGGGCAGGAAAACACGGGGCGTGGCCACGGCGACGGGCCATTGTGATGGATGCCCTGTCATCTCCGTGACGCACCCCCTGACACATGTTCCATCTCAGTCCCGTGGCACCTGTCGATTGGGCCAGGATGAGATTTCACGGCACTGTGGAGTGGTGCGTGCGTGCGTGTGTGGGTGGGTGTGGGTGGGTGTGAATGAGTGAAAGGGATTGTGGGACCTAAATTGAGGCTGCATTTCTGGACCTTATTTATGTTCCATGAAACCAGATGACAGATAATGTAACCTATAGGAAATCGGCAGTAGGAGGCTTAAAATTGGAACTCTGAATGCTTCGGTGAATTTCATAATAGAGAATGAGCCACAGACACACAAGGTCAAGGAGTTGGGCTAAAAAATAAATCAATAAATAAAATAACAGACCTTCTCATGTCAGAGTACAGTATAAAATCCTGCAATGTGATGTAATACAGATATAAGAAACTATTTGAGAGGAAAACAAGCAAAATCAAAATAATTATAATTAAACTGAGGTCAAGTGAAAACCAAAAAAAAAAACGTCTTACACAATAACACTTGGTCGATTTGTAATTAGCTGAATGCGGTGAATAATTAAAAAAAAAAAAAAAAAAAAGTCCTAATCACCTTTGAGTGCCGCAGTGAACGTTAATGCTGTGGCGAGACGGTGCAAATTGCCAGGAGTTTACAGACTTAAAAAAAAAAAAAAAAACCCAGACACTGAGCTCATTTAATGAAAGCTGTTAATGGCGATCCTGCCCAATCTGTAGCGCTCCTGCCTGACAGTAATGACCTCACATCTGCCCGCCTGCCTCTGAATCCCGCTCTCATCACTGTGGAGATGCTCCGAGAGCCTTTTTTCCTATTAATGTCCTCGTTCCTGCTCGGCCTGTCACGGATCTTGGTCCACCGCAGGAGAATTATAAAACTCCCCCATTCATCACAGTCATCACCCACATCCCGCAGCGGGCACAGGTCCAGATAAAACAGGTCCCCCCCCAAAAGTATATATTCTACTTGGAATTTATTTATACGCTGCAGGTCTCATCCAGACATAGAAAAAACAAAAGGGGAGAAGTTGAAGATAGTTGGCCGAAAAAAATAGGAATAAAATGGACGTAATTGTTTAAAAGGTGATATTGTTTGATAAAATAATGTCCCACTGTCTAAGGAGACTGATGACACTTTAACAACCGCGATCCCATTAGTCCATATGACTTTACCCATCAAAATAATTCATGTTGGCAAATAACAGCAGCGTTCGAGTGAATCGTTTTCTTGCCTCTTGTCTTGAAATGAATCATAAGTTTGCTTTGTGTTTATTTGCTCAATGTGAAAAATGGACATTAAAGGTCTGCAGGTTTTGACGTGGCCCCACATGGCGGATATATCAAATCAGAAGCTGTGTCGAATCTCTCATTTGTCTTTTATTTAATACCTATACAATTAACTATTAATGATGATGTATCTTTTCACGTCCGGCTCAACATTCCTTGGTGGTGATCTTTCTTTTTTTAGTCTCTACATAGTGATACGGCTCTAACCTTCACACCTCGGCCCGGGGATTAAAAGAAACTTAAATGGCCTCATGCAGGTATTTTGTCAAAGGGGTTTGTGTGACTGTGGCGGAATGCCGGAGTAATAGCAGAACAAAAACACACACAGGTACACACACGCGCGCGCGCACGCACGCACGCACGCACGCACGCACGCACGCACGCACGCACGCATGCACACACACGAGCACTGACCTTGGAGGTGGTGTCCACAGTGGAGGAGGTGATGGTGGTGGAGGCCTCGCTGACGGTGGTGCTGGAGAGCTGCTCACCCGCAGGTTTGGACATGATGCGAGAACCCTGCGGCCTGGACAACAACACAAACACACACACGCAGAGTGTAAACATGTGTTTCATACATGAATTCTTAAAATCTTGTGTGAAGAGCCCAGCTGGATCTTTTGTGATAAAAATCTCTGTTCGGAACTTTTGACTCCTTCCAAATACTACCATGTCATACAGTGTGTGAGTGTGTATGTGTATGTGTGTGTGTGTGTGTGCGTGCACGTCAAAAATCGTCTATTTTCCCTTGGTGCCCTCAGGTTGGTGCAGACCTATTACCTCACATTTCACCAACAGGAGGCTGAAAGATAGACTTATGCAGCAGATAGCCAGACGAAAATTACATAATTCAAGCGACTGCTTCAAAAAGATAAATTGGCACAGATCCAAACCTAAAATATACAATACCTTCAGTTATATGATTTTTGATGCTTTCCAAATAGTTTCTGCTCTTGATCTAGCCTGTATCATAGTGCACGATGGATGGATCACCGAGTCTTTTATGTCTCCGACTAAGTTACCACAGTTCGGACTCAAATCCGTAACATCACAGAGGAATTCTGGGAGAACCATGTTTAAAAAGATTGGCCCCGAACTAGCTCAAATGATATCATTAAGGTTAATGGGCCTGAACTGAGTCATTGGCGTACAGCAGCTCCAATTTAGAACTCTGTTTCTTCCATAGCTTTCCAATTAGCTGGTGAAACCATGACAACGGAATGAAGATTTCGGGAATTTAATTAAGAAACACCCGACAAATCTACACGTTGCTTAAACCTCTCAGTTTTCACATTTCAATTTTAGTAAACTTGTATTCAGACAGAAAAATGACTTCACATTTAGCAGCGCACAGCCTGGCATGTGGCCATTATTAAAATAACTAAAAAAAACATGTCAGACAGCAAAATGAGTTTTGCATAATAACATGAAAAGCGTATATTTTCTTTGGATGGCTGCACGGTGTTCAAAGTGAGAGTGGAGCAGCATGAGGCCAGAACAAGTTGTAGACAAAGCTCATCTGTCAATCAAGGGATTGTGAATGAATGAGTCACTGCACAACACAAAGTGCACGGGGATCCGACAGGGATCTGCACAATGTTAAATGACTCATGTTCAAACCATAAAAAAAAAAAAAAGTTAAATAAAGACACCGTAGAGAGACACTTTCTAAATCATAAACGCAACACTAAGCACAGGTTTTTAAATCTCTCTGTGGTTTTGTGTGTCAGTCTGGGACCCTGGGCTCATTTTCCGACAGGTGCTCCACACACCGCACACACACACGCACGCACACACACATTGATTTATCTGCACAGCTCTCAGCGAAACCCAGATTTGCTAACCGGCAACAATGAAATATTAACAGATTTTCTTGTTTGCACATCTCTGCTCATACATCTTTTGTTTCGGCGGTCTGACGGGGGACTTGTTCTTATTTATTTCTTAGACAGGCAGCTTGTTTTGAATGGTTGGGGGTTTTTTTTGTTTTTTTTTCAGGTTCCAAGGATACAGGTGCACTATGAATGCCTTGAAATGCATACGCAAACACTGGCTCATCTACACAATGTTACTTTTGCTTCTTTTTTTTTTTTTCAAGTCAGCTTTAATGTTACTCCTTTAAAATTTTAAATCCATGTTCAACCATATCGGATATAAGACAATGTCTCATACGTCAAGAGTTAATAAATTGATTAAATGTACATTTATTTGGAAAAATCATGAAAAATATTAAAGACACTAACCAAACACTGGACAAAGACCTGGGTCTGTGTGTGTGTGTGTGTGTGTGTGTGTGTCAGTGTACTGTTTGAGAACACGAAGACATCCACCACACTGCACTTTCTCCTTGAGGAGTGGCTGTTTGTTCTACAGTGCGCTGCTGCTGCTGATGATGGGTGTGTGTCTGTCAGATGTGATGACAGACACAACATTTGCTTGACAAAATACAATTGTTATCCTCTGTCCCGTGTCTTTTGATAGATTTCTGCTGGGCCCGTCAAGGCATCGTGCTGTAAGTACTTTCTCAAACAATGTCAAGTGAGGGTAGGCAAACCATTTCTAAAAACCTATGAAAGGATGAAACCATTTTCTCCCCCGACATCCTTCTGCTAGTCGTCAGCATCAGCGCATAATTGAACAAAAGGAAGACTTTCTCTTGTCAAAATGACAGTTTGTTTCTCAATGCAATTCCTTTTTTTTTTTTTTCTATTCTCTGAAGTTCAGTGCCTGTGGTTTTATTTCATATTTCCAATCTAGAGAGAACTTTGTGGAGTTGATGAGACTATAATTAAGGATAACTGAAAGATTACATGTTTACTCTAAATGGAATCTAAATATCATAGGTAAAGATGACATGCACACACACACACAGCCTGCTGGCTGTCGACACTTGTGTGTCTCCTCGATGACAGCCCTGTTATTATACCACCGTCTGACTGTGGTGACACAGAGGAGACGTTCCCCGCTGGATGTTTTATTGTCAACACTGTGACACCAGGCAAAGTACTTATGTAAATATACCAGATTAGGTTCAGAGGGGAGACCACTGGCGGTGTCATGGATTCCTTCATCCCAGACTTCAGACTACAACCATATCTCTCTGTGGCACGCTCACTCTTATTTCAAATAAATGGGGACTGAGAAAAACTTCTGTTCTATTGGAACAAACGTGCTCCAATCGATCAGGACTTTGTACTTTATCTCATATCAGCCACAGCCACTATCCCTTTATTTCATGGACTACATGCCCTCCCTCGCAGGCTGCACTGCGACACATTAACACATCCACCCGTTTCAGTGCATTAACAACTTAATGTAAAGCCAATGTTGTGTGTGTGTGAGAGAGAGAGAGAGAGAGAGAGAGACAGAGAGAGAGAGAGAGAGACAGAGAGACAGAGAGAAATAGAGGGAGAGGGAGAGAGGGAGAGAGAGAGAGAGAAAGAGAGAAAGAAAGAGAGAGAAAGAGAGAGAGAGAAGGAAAGAAAGAGGGGGAGAGAGAGAGAGAGAGAGAGAGAGAGAGAGCAGCTACAGATAAAAACAACAGGGGTGAGCTGAGGGTAAAGCGAGGAGCGGGGGAGAGAGAGAGAGAGAGAGAAGCATTTTATTTGTTTTCCGCCAAGTTCGATGTAAACTAAAAGGTCACGACATACACGGTATGCAAATTGGAGTGGAAATAAGTTATTTACTGAAAAGGCTCTAAATGGCACTGGTTTTAAAATGTAATTAGTATCAGGGGAAGCAATTGTTTTGTCATTAAGGGCTAATTAAAGCTCTCAAAGAAAATCATGGCACAGACAGGCACTTGGCATTTTGTGCAATACAATTAAACCACTTAACTGGTCAATAATGATGATGAACATTTCATTCTTCTTTCTTTGTCAAAACGAAAGGCTTTGGTGCAACTTTTTCTTTTCCATTTTATTCAGCTTTTTGGAAAAGTCACACAAGAGCGAGAGAGCGAGTGTTACTGACCTTGCTGTTAAAAGGAAGAATAAATCAGAAAGGACAAGCCACTCAAAAGAGAAAGAAAAACAACCGGCCAATTTAAATTGCAACATTAGTATTATATTACATCTATCTATGTAACCCCTGCTTTTTCCATTCCGTACAACTCTTTCACAGTCTCGACCTCACAGACTCTCACCACGACAAAGTGAGCCTGAGAGGAGGAGAAGAAGAAGAGGGGGGGGAAAAAAGGAGAAAAGATGAAGAGACAGTCATCAAAGAGAGAAAAACATGTAGGAGAGCGACACACTCCAATAAATGAGCTGTTCTTCAGATCCTTCAGTGAGACATTAATATTTTAACTCCTATGTGAAGTACTTTTATCAGGACTCTCACCACTGATTTTTTATTTCTCAGCTATAAAAAAAAAAAAAAAAAAAAACAGAGCACAGATTTCTATACACAAATAGTTAAGATTTTATATTTTATTTTTAAATGTAGTTTTACAAACTGTGTACCATCACTCTTACCTCTATAGAAGAACTGCACGTGTAATATGAACTGACCTGGTTTTTTTTATGATGAAGATTCTTGTCCTATCTCTGTCTTGTGATAAATAGTGAAAAGGACTCTCATCCCACAGGAGTCCAGCAGGAATCCCAAAAATGTCAGCTCCTTATTAAAACCAAAGATGTCTTGCATTTTTTAAAGCTCAACTTTTTACCAGAGATTTCTCGGTTTATTTATGACGATTCTTTTTCAGTCCGTCTCACCCAAAGACACTGAAGTGCAATCGTTGGTCCACCTTTTTTTTTTTTAAAACACTCCAATGGAAGATGAATTATGATAAATGAGTGGGGAAGAAGGAAGGAAGTGACGCCGGGATGGAACGTAATGGGGCACTCGCTCTGCCAAATTTCACCGGGCTGTTATTTCACACCAAACCAAAAATGGAATCGGTTCAAATCCGACACCCACGTTAAATTAATTAAAAAGAAATTGAGAGAAATGGGGACACCGATAAACAAAAAGGCCACACCAAAGATTAAATCCAACAGGAAGTGAGGATCGAAAGGATTTGGTCCTTTCGTATTGTTCCTATATTTTAATGATACGTCTTTCCACAAAACAGGAAATGTCCCTTGGGAAACATGAAAAACTCCCATAACCCCACACAGGGACCATAACACAAAGAGCAGCAATAATAACAGCGCTGGCCGCCCCCACACAGATTCAGCCGACATTTAAATCCAGTCCGACTCCCACTGATCGAACGGATGAATTCCGCAGACCAAAGACGCTCAGATAGAAAGTGAAAAACAATAAATGACCTGAGAGAAACACACATGCGTTGATCTTCAAACGGAGGTCATTATTTCACAGCTGAGGCATTGGTATTCCAAGTTAAGTAGAAACAGGAAACCTGTCTCTGTCTTTATTTAAAAAACAAAACAAAAACATCCCTACCAGTATCCCTACCAAATATCCAGAATGATCGTGGCAGTGATTTTATCAAGACCTCTACCAAACACTGCTCCTGCCCTACGAGTGCTCATCACAAACAGTGAAGATTGGGAATCGGCCAGAGCAAAAACAGGCTAACATCCAGCAGGACATGAGAGCAAAAACTGGAGTGCAGGGAAACAACCACATAAAAAGAAATAAATGCTCCTCGACCTCAAGGATTTTCTGTATCTCGCTATTTTAGTCAGGGAACACTTAAACCAGACAGGGGTGCGCTGTTTCAATAAAACCTTAAATTAGATTTTGTTTTTCCCCAGATACCGCCAAGGCGAATCAATTCAAGAAGATGAAGCAAAGAAAGATTTTGATCTATTTTTTGATGTTGTTTAAAGGTAAAAGTTTTAGACCAGCGTACGACAAACAGGAGCTATGCCAAAAAGCTGTGTAGGAAATGTAAAGGTCAAGTTAAATAATTTCATGAATTAGAAATAACAATAAAGCCCGTGAGGACCCCAAAAAAAAACAGATGGACACACAGAAAGAAATCAAAAAGTCCCCTTTCATCGAACTGGACAGGAAAACAAAATTCCAAGAGCCGATGACAGGGACAGAGAGCGTCAGACGTGTCGTGAAAAGATTTTGACACCCCTCAGATGCAGACAGATACCGAGTCCCAGACAGCGGCCGGCGAAGAAGCTCCCGCTGCCAAAATAAGAGTTGATAACATACTCCTCGGAGCTGTAAAAGTCCTGACACTTTAGCCACTTGAATACGCGATAACTCCTGGTGAGGAGGCCCACTGACGCCAGCCTGCGTACGCACACGCACACACACACACCGCCCTGCTGCCAATAACGCTCTCAGATGGAGTTTCAACGCGTCTTTGATGGCCAGCGAGCCGATGCCTCCATCAAAGCTGACATCAAATAAATAATAAAAAAAGGGGAAGGCCGGCTGCCACAGGGCTGGGGGTGACAGATATAAACCGGAATATGAGCTCCGGTGAACTCCACAGCTCCCGTGCTGCCAGCATGTGGTCCGAATCTAAAGGTTAGCCCCGCTGCGGCTGAGGGCCTCGGTGGCCAACTGTGTTGCGGTGCGATGTGGTCAGAAGCTCTTTCCTTGAATGAATATACATTTTTCAAAAGGGTGAAAACCTCGAGTGTTTCACACTGAGGCTTTAAATTGCTCCATAGGGGATGTTTTGGATGCCACACGAGGCAACGGCTGAAATACTTTCTCCCGCAGTGTTTGCAGTGGTTGGACGCTAATTGGATAATTAGGGTCCGCAGCTAACAGAAGGATATATATACACGTCATACTCAAAAGCCTCCCACATACATTGACGGAAGGCACATTTCTGTTTTTGAACAATGTACCAGGCTTGAATAAGGGGAATTTAACGAGAATGGCAAACCTGGAACACCGAAGTCCCTATTTTCCACATTACGGAACAAAACCAAATGAACTATGACAAAGACAAGGCCATAGACGTGAAAGATATTTGGATGTGGCGCACTGGGATTCAACAAACTGCAGAAATCAGGCTCTTGTTTTAATAATGAAAAGGATGCAAATGTGCTGGATCCTTACAGGCTTTAATATAT
>JAFBJU010000461.1:12247-49632 GCA_016785305.1 Colistium nudipinnis
TATATATACAGTATACATACACACACACACACACACACACACACACACACATATGTATATATATACATACATACATACATACATACATATATATGCCTGTTTAGAATTAAGTAATTTCTCTCACATTATTATAGCATTTTTGAAAAGACCTGCCACACGCCTACACAGCTGCCAATAAGACAGAGCCTTTAGAAAACAGAACAAAAAAAAATATGAACCTGGTCCCTCCGCATCTACAAATGGAGAGATGTAGGAAAGAGGGAGAGAAACATAATGATGGAAGAGAAGAGGACCAGAAAAAGACAGGAGACCAAGAGATGTCAGGGGCAGTGATGCAGAGAGAGCGCATAGAAGCGGAAAAAACAAAACAGACGGGTTAAACCTCAGTGACCGACTAATGCATTTCCTTTCCACATCGAATATCATTTTTAGAGCGAGAGTTTAAAAAATTATATAATTTTTTTTTCTCTGGCAGGAGAATGCACTAAAGTCTGCCATTTAATTAGAAATAATTGTATCTGAGTCACCATCATACACGTTACTGCTATTTTGTAATCCAGCTTCAGCTGTTACAACAACTTACAGTTGTAAGAAAACAGCTTGGATGGAAAATATTGGCAATTCAAATGACAGGGACTGATGCAAAAGTGCAATATTTACTGATTTTCTTACAATGGGACCATACACCAACCAAATATATACATCTTTACTTTTTAGCTAAAAAAAAAAAAGAAGCTTTGCCTGAAGTTATATATTCTTTACATTGAGTACCAGATTATCTACAGAGGTCTGAAAGTGGGAATGGGATTTTAAAAAAGATTTATCTTATTCACCACAGAAGTCACTGAAGGTTCTCTGTAAAATATGTTCCACTAAATTTAAGTGGCTTTAATTGGCTATTAACCTCTGAAATAATGATGTCTCCGAACACTAAGTCAAACTGCTGGCACAGAAGACCAGTGGGGGTAAAAAAAAAAAAAAAAATACCCAGGAACTCTCTCTCTATAAACAGTGTCAGAGGAGTCTGGTTTTGGCCCATCCAATGCAAAAGAGTTAAATTAAATATTGATTCTTTTTACGCTTCCAGAAAATATATTCTGCAAGCTGATAGTCAAATGCAGCGTCACCCCAAGGGTGTATGCATGTGAATATGAATACACAAAAAATGCTGACTGCAGCGGAGGATGGGCGGGAATAAACAGAGAGAGAGAGAGAGGGAGAACTTAAACAAATAACATAAACAAATGGAACACTCATAAATATATCATCGTGTTTGGATTTGGATTCTACAAAACTGGCTCACAGAGAACAAAACTAAGCCCCTCTACAAAAGTGCCTAGCAAGCTCTCATAATGGAGCATTGTTTCGGGTTTTTTCCTCCAGTACTATCATATTCAGGCTACGGGGTATGTTTATGCAAATCCATTTGTTTTCTTATGGTCTATATCAGGGATTTTCAAGCACTGTGCCTAGGCACCTTGAGAGATCATCAGGTGTGCCTTGGGAAATTCTCCAATTTTCACTTAATTGGTCCAAAAATATTATTATTAATATTATATTATATTAGTTACAGCAGATCCTTTCTAAACAGGCCCAGATTTCACACTGAGTGAGTATAAACAAGTAGAGAGACTTAATTGTCACTAAATATATATATATATTGTATTAAGCCTAAATGTGTCATTTTGTAAAAACTTTGGTCGGTGGTGGGCCCTGGGATTGTTTTAAAATATAAAAAATGCAACGTGCCACAAAAAAAGGTTGAAAAACACTGGTGTAATATCACAATCTGGGCCAGAGAAAGAAAAGAGAGTGTGTCCCCCCCCACCAACAAACACCTCAGAGAGTCTCCGTGAATGTCTGGTGTCTGGGTTTAGTCACTGGCCGGGAATCTATGGTGCGACGAAATCCCTCAGAGTGCAGCACAAACTGTCCGCAAAACAGGCGTGAGCAAGCACTCCGAGTCCCTTGTCCTCCAGAGACCTGATTATCCAAGACCCTTCGAGTGATGAAGGACCACGCGCCGGCACAGGACGGTAAAAAACAGTGTGCGGTTCTCAACAACAACTCTCACATTAGGGACAAACAAATGCACACAGTCGCAAAGAGCAACTTTAAAATCATTGCACTATTAAAATGTTATTTCGTATTGTGCATTTCTTTTGTGCTTAAGTTTAAGTTAGACAAAAATAAATTCTGGATAAAATACTAAAACTTTCTTTTACCACTTACTTTAGGGACACAGAGGACCATTTTGAAAGTTCCCTCTAGTTTAAGATGCAAGGAATAGACCTTTATAATAGAGAGAGACATTTGGGGCGCGCTTTTTTTGGTTTTCTTGTCAAAAATAAATGGAGAAGATAAATATTAACAAATATAAAGGTGAAGCCAGCAGCAGGATAGCAAAGACTATGAAAGACGTGGAATGGGGAAACTGCGGAAAGCTTACAAATCAAAACTATGTAATTCATTCAAATGATTGTCATTAAAATATTTAATTGCACTCTTGTCATGACAAGGCTTCCAAACGAAATGCTGAGGTAGCCAGCTTTTGGCTGAAGATTCACATATTACAGACAATTATGTGAGGGGTAAAAATCTCCTACTTTTGCCTCTTGGAGAGAAATCAGAGCAGAAAACAGATGCAACTAAAAGTCGCCCAAATTTAGCCGCACTTTTCCACACTAATGGTCCAGAGAAACACTTTTCTGTCTCCCGCTAAAGCACCGTCACACAGCGGTAACACAACAGCGTGTCCTTGACAAAACCACCACAATTTTCTCCTTTCGCTTCTTATTTAAAAGGCTGCCCTGCCTGGTAAAACTAAATGGTTACATCTTAACCTTAATGCGGAGCTTTTACAGGAACCTGCTGTCCAACTCGGGGAAAAAGGACAGGCGACAAAAAAAAAAAAAGTACAATAATATACACTATAAACGCACCACAGTCATCACTTCCGGAGTGTTGGATTTGCTCGTCTTACATCTTTCAGCTTCAGGGATACAATATAAAGCTCACCTTGTAGCACATCAAAAATGAGAGTGATAAAAAGACAATTTTTCATGTTGATGTACCCGAAAAAAAGAAAGACAACAAATCGTTTTTTTTTTTGTTTTGTCTGAAGTCACAGACTGAGTCACTTACTGTTCTTGAAGGAAATAATCCACGTTCTCTGGTGAAATCTGTCCCGTCACGGGATGGCGAAAGGCCGTGGCCCTCTGGTTGTGGCTGTGGGGACACGGAGAGGAGACACAATTAGCCACCATGGTTGCTCTGTAAACACAGTAAATCCAACCCCACACACGCACACACACACACACACACACACACACACACACACACACACTCACACACACACACACACTCACACACGCCGATCATTCCCCGGAGGAGCAGCAGGATTAGAAGCTGTGTCCGACCTCCACACCCTGACGGGCCGTCCCATCCCTGGCTTTCCCAGCCCTGTGTAGAATGTGAGAGGTGAGCGCAGGACCCCCCCCCCCGTGACCGTCATGTACACCCAGCCTGGGACCAAAGTGTCGGGCTCAGCACAAAATGTTGGACAGTGCAAGCCTGGGCCTCCGTCCGTTATAGACTCAGAGTCATTCTAAGCCTCCAACAGCGTGTCAAAGCACTGCGTAAACAACACTGGGTGGCATGGCTTGTGTGCGTGTGCATGTGTTGCTGCCATACATTTTATTGTTCAAGAGGTTAATAGACTCGGTTATGTGCTTGCCTCAAAAAACATACAACAAAAATAAGTCACCTGCTTCTGTGACTGATGACACAATGCCAAACGTACAATATTTGTTTAACTACAACTATTTTGATGTGTTTGGGTTTTGCGCCGTTATCAAGCCAAACAGGCGACATAATGATGATGTCACCTAGGGCTGTGATGAACATTCACTATGGGCTAATAGTCTTCAGGCAATATTAAAATGATCAAGGTAAAATGAATGAACAGATTAGTAGTACAAACAACAAGTAGTATGGCTGTGAAATATGAGCTCATATATCATCATATAATCACTCGTAAGCCTGAGGATCAATCTCTGGGAAAAGTTCTCGTCCTCTAAACTTCTCCGCTTGTGCTGCTCAGTAGTCCCCCACAGACGCACAGTGTTGTTGTCACCATCACGCACAATCAGCCAACGTGAAAAGGTTGAGAATCTTGTTCCTGTCTCTCACAACAATCGATAGGCTGTTTTCCAGCTCACATTAGTCACGCCGTAACGATTCCCCCAAATCCTGCGGGAGCGCGCCGTTTCCCAGGAGACCCCCGGGGCCACGGGCCGCAGCGACAGGCTCCACGACTGACACTTCCTGTGGCCATTATTAGCTCACAGCACGAGACCACGAGAAACACAAAGTGCAGGAAAGTGATCACATTCAATTCGGCTCAGACTGTCTGAGTTCCTTCTATCACGACTACGACTATTTACTATAGTAACTATGAGTCAATAATGGCAGAAACACTAAGAAATACATCACAATATAGAATGTTCCTGTTTTTTTAATATTTGAAATAAATGTATTGGCCTTCAAGTTGTTTTCATTGCTCATCGTTATATATATTTGGTTGTGTGGCTTAAATCAATAGCAATACATCATTTTCAAGTAAAAGTGATTTACCAACTAGCCAGTGACACTTGAGTTCCCTCTTGACATTTTCTCTTATTATAAGCCAATCACAATGACTTCCTTTGCAAACGTGAACAAGCAGATCTGGTACACAACGTCAATTATTTATAGACCTGAGGTCCCAAAAATGCCAGGAGCTGTGGATAGCAGCATCCCTCCCAGGAGGGAAGGGCTCACTATTACAGCATCAGCAGCAGCAGCAGCGTCGAGGGGCTGTTAGAATTAATGACTGTCCAAACGGGACGGAATTATAATTAATCAGATGTAGCGTGGAAAAAGAAAACAGAGCGTCCCTTCAGGCATCTGAGCCCCCAGTTACACAGCAGTGACAAATTCAACAGCACATGCTAAATGGCAGCCGTGTGTCAGTTCTGTTTTACTGATAAACAAGACACCAGGTCAATGACGGGGGGGGGGGGCGTCACTAATCAACAGGCAGTGCTCACAACCGGTTACCGGCAGTTAAACAGTGGGGGAAAAAATAACAACCGATACACATATGTTATGTTAATGTGAGATGAAACTATGAAGACTTCCATATCTAATTTAACACAATACCATTATTTAGTGACTGGTTTGTCCTTTCAAAGCCATCGTACTGCTGATAATAACAATCTAGGTTATATAATGTAAAAAAATATATATATAAAAAAATATATATATATAGATAGATAGATATAGATATAGATAGATACATATAGATATATCTATATATATATGGTGAGAACAAACATAATAGTAATAAAAATACCACATGGAAACATTAAACATTAACAGGGACGAAACTTCCATTTCATTGTAGTCGTCTGTCAATGTATAAATGGATTACATTAAAATATTTGATTTACACTGAAAAATACAAATTGAGACATTACATTAGTAGAGAAATAACAAGGAAATGAATGGAACAGGGTCAACACACTGCTGTTTGCTGTCCTGCTGAATGTGAAAGAAGGGTCACCTCAGATCCCCTCACTCTCACCGTAAATTCAGCAGTAATCACAGACACTCAAACAAAAGGCATGATTAACTCAGAGCTGATGTGCGAAAGCACTTCCCCCGAGACGCGGCTAAATCCGTGTCACCGCATACGAGCGCCAGCGGCGCGTCGGAGCTTGTTTATCAGCCGCTCTGATTTCACCCAGCAGCCCGGGGTGCAGAATAGGACCAGCTATAATAAATGTGATTTAGTGTCATTTCACAAGAGCGGAGGCAACAATGAGCCGAGCTGCCAGGCCAGACATTTTGTGAAATAGTGCTAAAAGATGGAGATGGTACACTTGAAAAGGATGCCCTCTTATCCCACGCTATAATAGACCCCTTCATAATGGGCCTTACGTCTCCGAGTCCAATTGCCGTGCGGTCAATTTTGAATAATTTACTCTTTATTCTCACCTCACGGAGAGATGTAGCCAGTGCGGCCTCACATGAGCAGGGTCACATGAATATCAGCCTCTAAAAAAACATCAACGGTAAATGTCAAGAGCCAAGACCAAGTTTCTTACTATTAATAAAGGAAGCAGTGTCATAGTAAAGTAATAAATAGGGCGGATAAAATAAAGTGTTATTATAGTGAGTTATTCTATAAAAGGTGGAAATGAGGTTTCTACGATGAAGAATGACACTTTTAAAATGAAAGGCATGCGGCTCAGGCCCCAGATCACCCTTTTAGTTGTGTTCATGTATTATACCTCCAATTATTTTACTGTATGTCAATGTGACACATGAAACAGAGAAAAAAAAACACAGGCTGCACCTGTAAAAAAATAAATAAAAATCTCCTGGGCTCATTTATCAATCTCCGCTGTCTACTCTGCCTCTCCCCACGGGCTCTCTTCTGCTTCCAGAGACTTACATAACAAGCGTATCATTAAAAAGGGCTATGTCTGAAAAAAGCCACTGTTTTAAATAGCCTGCCCGATGCTGACGCTGTGCAGGCGGCTCTCCATGTAAGGTGAGGTGATCACCTGCGGGTGCAGCGGCCCGAGAATAAGTCAGCGGACCAACATGCCAATACAAATGACGGCGATGCATTTATGGGGCTGTGTTTGAATATTTGTGGCTTATTAATGGAAGTGCTGATACAATAGTTACATTTTGCATGGTCATATAATCCTACCATTACTTGATTATTCGATGTTGGTGTTGTTTTTGCCCATTTAGATTCAACTTCCTTGATAATCCAATATTAATTAAACCACAAGATGACTTGCAGGATTTTTTTCAGCTCGATCTACTTGTTTCGTCTGGGCGTTTGCCTGTGTGTGCGTGTGTGCGCGTGCGATTGTTTGTGTGTGCCAGGGCTGGGCTCACAGTCCATTCACAATAATCAACCAACACCCCCTGCAGATATCACACGAGAAATGTCTACAAATCTAACTCTGTAAAACAAAACAAAAAAACACCACATGCCATGTGATGCAGGACCAAACAAGCTGCTCAGACAAAACATAAACTCACAACTTTGTCATCTGAGGGGAATAAAAAAAATCCAAAAACACACTGTCATTAGTCACACAAATCAACACAACCCTTCCTCTAAGTAGACAATCTAGTCATCCGCGGCTTTGCTCTGCGTTTTGACTCCTCATGACATTTATGAAGGGCGGGGGGGGAGATGATGAACCTCAAGGGTTACACAAACACGGCAGGACTGCCCCCGGCAGCACACGCACAACGCAACCCACCTCTCATGTCAACACACATGATCGCACATACCACACATGATCTCTCTCGCTATAGTGTCGCTGCACCTGCTGTGTCATGTGACTTGGATGTCACCCTGTTTCTCCAGGAACTCCTGCTACTTTACTTCTGCTCGTCCCTGTAGCCAGTCTGAGAATGAATCACCGACAAATGTGATCCTCTATTAATTGGTTAAGTTATTCATTTTTCACCCAAAAATGGTCTGGTTTTTATTTCTCCTTTATTTTGAGAATTGATATTATTGTAAATGAAACTGTATTAATGCCTTGGGTTTAGGGGTACCAAACATTTTTGAGGAAAAGAAAAACAATATCTCAGCTATTTAAAAATTGACATTATAGTTTAATTTTATTGTACTTTTTATTATTCATGTTTCCTCCCACACTCCAAAAAGAAAAAAAAACTGAGCTGTGCGCTTTGACCTCCACCTTTTCCTCGGATAAACAGCAGACATGTGTCAGTTTTTTTTTTGAACACTCTGCGCCTGTCCTGTGTTTTAACAGATGTGGAGTGGGCCGGGTGTTTCTCACCAGGCAAAGGTTGCGGCTATTTTAAGGCCTTTACCTGATGAAATGAGCTTGAAGTGGACACACAGCAAGGTCATTCCCATTCCAAAACAGTGCACAGGTTAAACAATGTACTGAATGTGTGTGCGTGCTAGCACGTGTGTGTGTGTGTGTGTGTGTCTGTGTGAGTGTGAGGTAAGAGGACGGGGAACTGTGATGTTTGCATTTACAGTAGGTGCAGGTGAAAGCGCAAACATGACCAATGTATATCTATGTGTGTGTGTGTGTGTGTGTGTGTGTGAGAGTGTGTGTCCAGTGTTGAGTAACAATCATCAAGCTCTATAACATCACAAAAAATGTATATAAAAAAGTAGTGAACCAGGAATTCAGACCAACATTGAAGAAAGCTCCATTACTCCATTATTATTTCTCTTTGCCACTAACTTTGTGAGCAATCACTGGAACAAACTCCACGTTTTGTCTGGGTTTAAACGGGGTCCCTCTCTCTGATGAGTTTGTGAAAAGCCAACACAATTTGCTCTCTGAAAAGACTGTAATTGAAAATCTATTGAGGGGCTCGCAGTCCAACAACCCTCACTTTCTTTGCAGTGATTTGAAAACACACAGGAATGCGCAGGCGAACACACACACACACACACACACTCACTCACGCACGCACAGCTGGCAAAAACAAAATGACACGCCGGTGCCAGGCCTAATGTTCAAATAAACATCAGATAATTGAGTTGCACAATGCCACGGCCACAAATGGGTTCCTGACTCGGCCGCAGCACAGAAGTAGATTAAAACATTATCCCTGTTGATTTAGAGGGAGAGTGCACAGCAGCGTCCCACTTTTTCCACAGCCCCTGAACGTCCCAGGCGCTCATCCAGGAGGCTTTCCGCATCCGGCACTCAAACAAACGCATTTACTTTAACCCCTCGAAACATGATTTATTCGGGCAGGCCTTCTCAAATTAGAAATATTCATCTCCGAGCGTCGAGGAAGGAGGCAACACGTTGGTTGGTTCATTAACAACCGCGCTGAAGGAATGCTGATCATGAAATGATCAATCAAGTACAATGCAGGTAACAAATATTTACCAGTTTCCGCTCTGCTCATTGGTTTTGAACAGCATTCATTATTTTTGACATTGAATAGAGTGAAATGAATTACCATTGGCTACGTTAAATGGCAATTATGACCGATTGCAGGTGATGTACAAGCAAACTAAAATGGTTTACTAAAACACAAAAAAAACAAGATAAAAAAAACTGCAGAGCACCAACCCCTCAGCACTCCAAATTCCTCATTCCGAGATGTTTTTTTTATTTGTTTCTCTATTTCCTCCCCTCGCTCACAGAAAACACAGCTCCTGAATATCATGTTTGAATTCCATGGCTGTCATCACTACACTCCAACATGTAGCACAGATGCCTGGTGGGGCTTCAACTGGTCCAACAGAACCGACGCCACCGTTACTATGGCAACGGCAGAGTTTACAGCCGACACTAGGACAATGGTAAAATATGTGAGACACACACCAAGTTTTGACCAATCGGAACAGGCCGGAATTTTTGGATGCGTTGACATACACACTATTCGTAAACCTTTTCTTCGAGGCCCAAATGAAAAAAAAAACAGTGGACCCGTAAATTATCAAAAATAAGGACACTTCAAAAAATGTTATTTTTTTTTTTTTTACATTGATTTTTTTTTTTTATAATTTATCTGCAAGAGAAGTCACCATGAGTAATATGTGACTGTTTACTGTGGGGTTGTCTCTCGTAGAACTGCTCAACAACATATGACGCACAACCACAAAGACCCACAATATCATATGAACTATTCCCAGAGCCAAGTCCGAGTCACTCGTGTTGGCTGGCACAGGAGACGGTGCGGCTCTGCCAGCAGCTCAGTAACACAACATTACACTGTGAGAAGGAGCAAGGAAGCTTCCTGGAAAACTAATGGAAGGTGGAAAACAAATAAAACACACACCATTTCTTTCTTTCTTTTTTCTTTTCTTTTTTTCTGTTTTTACCTGTGTCCACCCGGTCACTGCAGTCGCTTCATTACCTCTGCCCCTCTCCAAGTGGGTGCGTGCGTGTGTGTGCTGCACAATCCTCCCAGCCTATAACTGGCCAGGGGTAAGGAGAGACACAAACTGACCACTACAGAACACACACACACTTGCGCGCACACACCCACACACGCACACCCCCCCACCCACACACTGGGTCACCCTGCTGAATTCCAGGCAGGCCTTCCCCCCACGGCCCAGTGACACATTTGGTTCAGCGCCACCGTCTCTCGTTCAGGTTTCACAGCCATTAAATACCACGTCTGCCCCCCCCACACACACACACACGCACGCACGCACGCACGCACGCACGCACGCACCCACGTTTTTTTTTTTTTCGTTTTCTCACACTCCGTCTCCATCGCATACCAGGAAATCATTGAGATTTATTTTTCAATTTCGTTATTAAATATAAGGTGTGAAACAGTCCACAGAGGTTTTTGTCAGGAGGCCAAAATGATGGGTTATTACCCATAATCCTCGGCTTTCAGAAAAGGGTTGAACGTAATTATTCCTCAGTGGTGACAGCTGAGCTTTTCAGCTACAACTAACAGTTGCTGTTAGAATGGCCGTAAAGCCAGTGTAGGTTATTTGACAAAGCTACGCTCCTTCAAATTACATTCCCCCCCACCCCACCCCACCCCGACGTTACAGGACAGGATTGAGTATTTTATCAGCAAGATGACGACCTACAGATGCTCCTGCAGTTTGCTCTTTGCTCGCTGACAGACGCCCTGGCTCAGTGCCCGTCGTACCGGCGCACCCGTTATTTCCGACACTTAATACAGGTGAAGTGGCACTACTACATCGTCTGCTTTACGACCTCAACCCCGCCCTGAGCCGATGATGCATGAAGAAGCATCATTTTTCTCATTACATAACAGCCATTTTTGATGTTGCCAGGCAGAAACTGTCCCCCCCCATGTCCCTATCTCTGGTTTCAGTGTGAGCCAGTAAAATAAAGAGAATCAGAGGAGACGAGGTGGGAGTCAGGACAGTCGCTCAGCACTGCTGGCACGCACACACACACGCACATGCACGCGCTCAACTCACTGCCAGTAATAGCTGCGGCATACTCCAGCATCCCTGGCATCACTGGCACCATGAGCCTACTGCCAAGAGCCTGATGGACACCGGCTCCACATGCCCACCGCCGATTCTGCAGCGTCATGTACACAAAGGTCATTTACTGCTGGATTATTGAAATGAGATGTACAACCCTGTGTACAGCCATACGCACAACCTCTTCCATAAATATGATGTATCTCCATAATACAGGTTTAAAGAGGATTACAAAAAGGCATCCACAAGTTAACATATTAAAGGAATACATCTGAGAAACAACTCAATGTCCCACTGCAATAAGAGACATGTTTCATTTTTCAGCAGTAATAACTGATTAGATCAGTGTACAATATCAAACAGACGTTTTGCGTTTCGTTTTCATTTTTTAATCAACTCAAAATGAGATTTGCCACAGACATTTAAGGGGCTGACACATCTTTTAATGTCGTTTGTGTTCCCAATGCCTTTATGACCCACTCGGCACACAAATTTGATTAAAAAGGTAAATCATGCGCCTCTTCAGCGACAACTTATATGGATGGTATTGCACATAAAGCAAATGCAATCAAATCAGTCCATAGTTTGATGAAACGTATTGTCTGGGAGAAGAAAAGACATTTCATTTCTTCCGTCATTGACTTCAAAACTCTCCCAGCCGAACGCCGTTCTTCTCAAACCTGGACCAGGAAACACTGGAAAAACACGTTTTATTCAACGACAGTATAATTCAAACCAGGACACACCTCAGTACAGACATCTGAAAACATGAACACGCCACTCATTCTCTAAACTTGGCCAAAGCCAAAGTCAATATGGCATAAAAAAAAAACACACCGCCTCCACGTGAGCAGCGCTCACCTGGTCTCACAACACAAACACTTCACCATTGCATCCTTTTTCTGTGTTGACACTCCACAAAAATGTAATGGCTTCACGGGGCTGACTGAGAGGAGCCCAGCGGGGCCTTCCAGCACAAACATGTGGTGACAAAATGAGTCCGGGCTATGAGAGGGAGACATGCGTGCGACCATAAAACGGGTTAGGTGTGAAAACTGTATTTTTAAACAAACAAACTTTTTGCATATGTTAAACCTTTACTCAACAACAGATCCTGCTGTCGATGACTTTGAAGTTATTCAAATAAAAAAATATTCTGATAAATACACGGAAAATAAATGCCATCCTGCAAAAAAAAAAACTTTGAACCTGCAGTGCGTCAACAAACAGTCAGAATAATAGGGACGTGAAATGTCAACCAGTCACTTTAATTAGCACCACCAGGCTTCAGACAGCTGGAGCAGAAAAATATGTCGAAAAAATTCAGCCCATCAGGCAGCATTAGATTTCACTGTGTTTATTTACCGCAGCTCGCGGATGTTTTGCTCCAGCTACAAAATTCTTTTTCAAATATCAGAAAGGCACGAGTATTACTGGTTAAACTTAAGTTTTTCTCTCATCGAGTCCCATTTCAAAAACCACCCTTAATGTGTAGTGGACTAGGGCCCTCGATTGTGTACCTGCATAAAGGCTTGGGCACTCCACCTTGAATATGCACTGGAAAATGACAGTTCTACATTTTTAGCTATTGTTTATGGCTAAAGTGTTTAAATACAGTTGCAAGAAGAGCACCACTAAAGGTCTCATGTCGCTAATGAGTGAAATAATACACTACGTTTTTTTTTTCTTTCTGCATCTTCGAGCGGTTACATTTGAGTCTAAGAGTTAAGCCATTCTGTTATGCAGAGCGCTTGTTCGACACTTGTCCACATTCAAATCTGCCCAAAGCTTTGGGCCCCTCCTCCTCTATAAGAGGGCCTATTTAATGCCTTTATTGCAGAGCTAATGAAAATATTATGCATTTGCATAAACAGGAACAACAGCGGAATAGAGAGAGAGAGAGAGTGAGAGCCTGTAGAAGAGTGAACAGCGTTTAGGCTCCTAATGAAAGTGGCTGCACGGACTCAAAAAAATGGGCCTTTACGAAGCAGTTTGTGCCTTCACAGGGAATATGACGGGATTTTCATCATTGCAAAAGTCAAGCGGTTCCATCCTCAGTCGTGTGGTGAGAGCGAGGACGGTACAGTAACAGGAGGAGGAGCATAAGTGCCAAGTTTCCATCATCGCCGTAGTAACGAGGCATCCACGTGGGCGCAGGTCAGCATGGAGAGCTAGAGTGGAGGTAAAAAAAAAAAAAAAAAAAAATGTGTGCGACTCCAGAGCCCGTTGTGAGCCTACAGTACTCCGGGTTAATAATATAATGCGAGACTTTATTGATCCCGGTTGGCAGATTCTCATTTTGTTTGGACACCTACAGAGGAGCGCTGCTGCAGTGGGAGGGGATTCAGGGGGCACCTGACGAGTTTAATGCATGCAATAAAAATCTAATCAAAGCAAAAGTTGAGAATAATGGCTGAAGACAAACTAGGGTCGTTGTTTTGGTTTGCTTGCATAGAATAGCACAATAATGTGCGTCACCTTTCAATAAGAGGTGCAAAATGGTGATTTGGGCTTCGTATTTTTCGAATGTATCAGAAGGTCATTTTGCAGGTTCCAACTCTTAAAAAAATATATATATATATATTTACCACTCATACGTTGGGGAACATGGATGTAAAAAAAACATGAAAGCTAAAAATAAATCATGAAATTGGAGGATATTTTAAATATCTCCGATCAATCTGTGAGTAACAGATGGTAAAAATCACAAATAAGAAAGAAAGTTAAAAAAATAAGAATAAAAATTAAAAAAAGAAAACACGGCTAGAAGAGCAAATTGTGTTCTGAGGTTCCAGAACACGAGCGGGACGAGTCTCCTCTAAAAGCACGTTAATGAAATCTCTTGAGGCACCGTCGTCGTCCTTCTCTTGGAGGTGATCATATTTTCATTGATTCCTCACAAAAATCAACCTCTGTGCCCCTCCAAAGCGCGGGTGCACGACTATTTATAGCACATCCGACTGGCTCGGTCTCAAAGCCAAGACTCCAGCGGCTCGTGACCTTTCATGTTCTCCAGCGCTTACTCCCCAAAATTATATTAGTTTTTTTCTCCCCAATCTCTCACTTCTTCTTCCTCCTCCTCCTCGCCCTCTCTAGCCTAAAAGCCTTTTCATTCCTCTCTCTCACTGCTCCGCTCTGAGTTCACCTTAATCCTGGCTTTTCAAGATGTGTTTGGACCAACTACTGCAACTGATTTCTCCTTCATTTTTCATCCTTCCCAGCTCGTGTCCCATCACACAGCGGCCGCTCAGCCTCCCGCCACCACGGACACTCGGGTTTTCGAAAGCAGCCCCGACAGTTAATTGCGGCTCCATCGAGAAGCAGAATTGGGATTCTTCAGGTCTGATGAGCCGCTTTGCCTTGATTGAGTCTGTATATTGGGAGGATGGGGTAGAAGAAGAAGAAGAAGAAGGGGGGGGCCTCCATCACAACCAATCAGAGATGGCAGACAGAGTGGCGTCCATCTCTGTTGCTACTGTTACTGCGACAAGGCAGAGGATCACCCCCCCCCCCCAAAACACACACACACACACCCTCCAGAGACGGCTTTGGGACATTGCGTTGCCATGGCAGCGTCGGGGTTATAGCCATCAGACGAGAGTGGGGGGGCTTATTTATGCCATCTCTGTGGCTTCGAATGAGCCCACACTCGTGTCCATCGCAATACATTTTAACCAACAGCAACGGAGTGTTGCAAAAAAGCACGAGATGGGAGCGTTTACTGTGTGTGTCTGTGTGTGTGTGGGTGGATGACAAGAGCCACAGCTTTTAGTCAGACAGTTATGGGGGACAGATATGGAGACGACAGGCCGGCATGCTAATGGAAGAAAAGTCCACACTGCATTCACATTCAAAACATTCAGTGAGTCCTGACAGGCCCCGTCACAGCGAGACGGGGAGAGTGTGTGTGTCTGCCTCTGTGTGTGTGTGTGTGTGTGTGTGTGTGTGTGTGTGTGTGTGTGTGTGTGTGTGTGTGTGTGTAGGGGGGGGCAGAAAGATAGAAAGTTAATTCAATTAAGTATTGTAAAAGGATGCACGTCTCCACTATCAACTAAACACAAAACAATACTGAAGATGAAAACAGAATTACTCCCAACTGAGCTTAAATTTTTTTTATTTATTAATTGGCTTTTTTTTTTTTTACTCCCTGTTTTTGAGTGGTGAAATACCATCACCAGTGAAATGCAGGTAGCAGGTGAGGCTTCACGTGTTCAGGGATCAAAATAAGAGCAAATGGACTTTTGGATGGACGCTTTTTACAGTACACGACGAAATGGTGGGAGGAAAAACCTTAACTGGTGCCTCATATAATCATTCGATTCCGGCCACCAGGTGGTAGTTGTCAAGATAAGAGAGAAGACAGTTATTGGCAGCTGTTCGAAGACAGACGCATGTCTTCAGAGTTGGTTTTGGAACTCAAGACAGACGCATGTCTTCAGAGTTGGTTTTGGAACTCAATCAGATTCTTTAGAAATCATTAGACAAAGGTCTGAGAGGAAAACAAAGGCTCAGATTATTGAGGGATGACGGCAACGAGTGGGCGGGGCCGAGATATAAACAGCTCAGACACATGGAGACAGACACACCTTTGCGCACGCACACACGCAGGCACACTCACTCAGACATTTCCCACTTGGTGCCAATTGACGCGCATATTATTGATTCGGTCGAGAAATGTCATGCTGTGATGGCAAATTTCACTCTGATCTGACATTTAATAGGATTCATAAATAATAAACCACAGGCATCCCACATTGAACTCAGGTAATATAATGTGCTAATCTGAGAGATTAAAAGCACCAACACCGCAACTCAGCGCACCAACACGCGCAAGTATGCATCGTTGAAGCTGAAGTGAGCACAGAGGGGACACTTCACTGAAAAGTCAAAGTGCGGCGTATAGGTTCTAAGCCAGTCCTTTCCACACAGCGTGAAGATAAACCCGCACACAGTGAGAATATAAAATTCCCCAAACTTCAAGAGAAATCAGAATCAGAGCCTGCAGGGGGATGACACTGTGGGTCTCTCTCTCTCTCTCTATATATATATATATATATATATGTATATATATATGAGCAGTCATGATCTTCCTGACATTAAAGCCAACATTCACTTCACTCAACAGTTTAGTAGTTCAATACCACTTTTTTTTTCCCCCCAGGTGCGTCTCTCAGTCCATTTGACTGGCAGATACACCAACATGTTGACATGTGCCTCAAAAAATCCAGTGTCGGCCATGCTTCCATGCACCACAGCAAAACAACCACTTTCTGCATAAAGAGCTTTAAGTGTAGAAGAAGAAAAAAAAAGACCCGACAACATGCTTGCGAAGCACAGTGGCAGAAGAGGAAGATGGAGACAGCCAGAGAATGTGGGAATAAATCTCAGATATTGACTAAAGAAATGCAGATGACGCGGGGCGGCTGAAAAAAATCTGCTGGCTACTAAATTCATCTTGATTTAACGCTTCATTTTATCCGAGGACATGAAATCAAATAAAAACAGCAGCATTTCAGGCCACAACCCCGATTTTACCGTAAGATCAAGGAAGCCATCAAGTTCACTAATTAAGCCCCAAATTAGGTTTCAAGGTACATTTAAAATGACAAGTGAAGCCAATTCAAAAATCCATGCTTTTATCAGTTTTTGGACTTTCACTGCCGGCCACGAGGGCAAAATTCATCACTTCACTTCACTTGGCTTCAAAGACGTAAACATTTCCTCCCCCCGGCAGGCGTGGAAAGATCTGCAGAAACATTTCTAAAACGAGGGAGCGAATGTGCCTTTTACACCACAGTTAAAAGTTTTACAGCACAAAACCCCAAGATTTACATTGCTGAAAATGATTTCAATCTCAAATTGCACACAATATCCTATATATAAATATTGAATGTTTTGAGGGTATACAATGGCACATTATGTCTCATTAGGAGATGGAGGGAGGAATCCAGCCTATAGAGGAAAAAAACTCTCATTGTGCTCCGGCCCACGCTGAGTCCACCGAGACCACGGCCAGACAAGTCTCTTCTTGTGCACCGTTGCCAATGTGGGAAGTGATAATACACCAGAGTGAAATGTGTTGGGGTTGTCCCATTTGTCCACATTTTTTGCTCAGCCGGAGACGAGGCAGAAAATACCAAAATCACACAGACAAGTGTTAATGTGAGTCACGGATTTGGAAGTCACACGCACATTTCTTGTTTTGCAAGCTCATATGGGACACTGTGAGATTTTTTGCCATATTTGTTCTGTTTGTCATTTCCCAACGTCTCAAATCTTGGCGTGAGATTTGTGAGAGAGTGAGATTTGCCCTGAAAGCACGTAAAGGATGGAAAATGCAAACGAGGACAGAAAATATTTGCACTTGAAAAACACTTGAAGTAGTCCCTTGACTACTTCACTGAGCATCTGGTGAGTCAGTGGCGCTTGGAGCAGAAGAGTGGAGCGCATCAGAAACAGCGGACTTGTCAAATTCCACCTTACAAAGTTTGTTGAAGGATTAAAACTGACATTATGTTCAAATCTGAACGTCTCCTGTTTTTCTAATGCCCAGACGCGTTTTTTCCATGCAGTGAACAGTGGAGTCTTTGATGACACATAAATCTCAGATTAGGCTGGGATTAGAGCTGCAGACGGAGCCAGCTGGGACGTAAAGAGAGACCTGGGAGATTGGCGAGCTCGGAGTTTTTTTTTTTTTTTAAGAGACAAACAGACAGAGGATAGAGAACAGGCCGGGCTCCCACATCCCACACATCCAGCTCTGGCATGGAAGCATTGTTTTCCTCTCCCGGCCCACATCACTGATTAATCTGATACTTTACATCTGCACAGAGCCTACACTCAGTATTTGGTGTGTGGTAAAAGTCTTTTAAGTAACAGAATATATATAAAAAAAAAAAAGCTAAGAAAACGCAATTTAGGTTCATTTTCCCTGGGAGGATCAAACATATTTTTGATGATGTGCTTAAAAAGTATTAAAAAATATAAATAGGCAGCCAGCGATGGACTTTACCACCAGCAATAAAGCAGACGAGTGGCAATTTTCCATTATCAGCAGTTATATAAAGCTGGGATGCGTTATCTCCCTCAGAATACCGACATTAAAGAGGGTTGGGCGGATAAAAACATTTTTTGTCTGTGTCATTAAAACAGAGAGTTTTTTTTTTTTTTTTTTTTATGATCCACCTTCTCTCTATTCATTACAACCGTTTGCTTTTCGTTTAAACAAAAATAACCAAGTGTTACTCCTTTCGCAGTCCGTCTTGCTGCACCCATTACTGTTGGATTGTGCACCCCACACTTATTACACAACAAATACACACAACTTGAAGGCCTGATGGTCTCCTACCTCCCGAGGCTGAGGCCCAGACTTCCCCGACAAGTGCTCAGCATCTCTGCTCCGCTTCAGCCAAAAATCAACAGATGTGAAAATGTACGAAGTCAGCAGCGTTGGAACGAGGCCCCCGGGGGCGCCCGGCGCGTCCATCTGCACGCTCACATTTCACTCTAATGAACGCACAACCCGATAGATTCTTTAAGGTGCACTTTACCGGGGATGGAAGCGACAGTTTCCAAACTGAAACTCTACGTGTTCACAGCTGTTTTCCTACCACCAGCCCTGATCCTCTCACTCCTGCATCCGCACGCACGCACACACACATACACGCACACACAAAGCCATCTGATGAAACGAACGTTAACAAAAACAAATAACGATTACAGATTACACCCCCCCCCCCCGAGTAGGATTTAGCCAACAAACTTTCTGTGAACCCGCCGTGTCCCCGATATGTAGTGAAAACAACTTTGCCTCACACTTGTCATGAATTAGATAAGGCCAAGTATAATGAGAAAGACTGCTCCTCCATTAATAATTTGTCATCAGGCTGAATATAGTGTGTGTGGATTGAAATGAACCGGCTAATGAGGACTGGGGGAAATCGGCTGAAATGAAAACAATGCCAACAATGTCATTTATGCATTAATTAGAATTTTGAGTTCAACGTTCGTAGCCCCCCTGCCATATGCATATCCTTAACTGGTATGAAAATTGCATTTGTGTTTTGGTTTCTACACACGCGTGACTGCAGAAGCAACGCAGACCATGTGTAGATGTCTTTTTCATAAAGAGCCAGGTCATGGTCCTCTATGAAGACTGGATGTGGTTATGGATATTTGAAGATGTTTCGTCAGGAATTATACCTCCGAGGGGTTCAAGGTCATTAATAATAATAATAATAATAAATTCAGGATTACTGATTTCCTGTGATTTCTGGCCCAGTTTGGAACAGCTGTTAACCAACCGTCCCCTTCACCACATCACCACTGCCAGAGACAACTCTGCAGCCATGACAGCTGTCTCCATCAGAAAAGTCTGCTGCTGCGTCAGGCCCGACGCTCGCTGACATAAGGGCGCCCTCCCTGAGAGGGATTTCATTTTGTCCAAGTGTCAGTCGCGTCAAATCACCAGCCGCAACAAAACTTCAACACGGAGGAGGAGGAGTAGGAGGAGGAAGAGGACGGCTGGAGACCCAGTCACGCATTCTCCTGGAGACTCCGGAGATAAGATGCGTCTGCTCAATAGTAGTCTTTGCATGTTTCCCCTGCTATTTACCTTTCTTATTGTTTTGAATAAAGAAAATGCAAGTACGAGTATGTTTGCTGGTTAATAAATTAACGTCCTGTTCATGTTTCTGATTTTCCTATTACGGTGCTTTTAAATGCCCTTTTCTGCACTAAACACACGAATGTCTTAGTCAGTAGATTCATTTTGTATAATAATAATAATAATAATAAAATAATAATAATAATAATAATAATAATAATAATAATAATAATAATAATAATAATAATAATAATAATAATAATAATAATAATAATAATAATGAATTGTTATGTTACATCCTGTGGACATACACATATCTTAACTCACAACCACTTCATTACGCCATCATCGCAGTGACCCCCCCGTCACAGCTATTACATTTCACACTTTGCTCTGCCTACAAATGAAGATGAACGTGTTCTAAATGTATTCCGTGACCCAATGGTGAATTCACCACTGCAACTGATTTTCTTCTCGCTGTGTTCCTCACACATTATTCAGTCCACGTTTGGAGATTAGCGGGCTATTAAGCACAGCGTGCCATTTAAACAGAGAGGTTAAGTCTAGCTCTTAAGGTAAATGAGAGTTAAATGTGCATTATGGAAGTATTGTGTGTCTATATATATACGTATGTCAGGATATAGGAGAGCGCAGAGCGAGTGTGTGGGAACGAGGCAAAGGCTTTTAGACAATCTGCTTCATTCACCCCCTGCTGGGCCACCAGCCCAAATCCATTTAAATCATTGAACCACTGTGAGGCTGCAAGCACAGTGCACGCATGCATACACACACAATACCGTACATACAGAGTACAAGCCTCTACATAAGGTTAAAGGCAAACAAGCACACACCTCCAGGGTGTAGCGTCACATGCTGCGTTGTGAGTTCGAAACCGTGCCGTGACCTTTGTCACGTCACTCCCCATCGCCGTCACCTATTCCTCTGCAACAACCCACTAAATAGTATTTTTAAACACAACAAAATGGTGCAGATAAATATGTATATATATATATATATATATATACAGTATATATATATATATATATACACACTCTGACGCACACACACCGGCCATCGTAAAGCTTTCGCGCTCACCTCCTGACGCTCCGTCTTACGCTGGATTAGAGAACCAAACAGTGGAGTCTTCCTCACACAGCCAATGAGCTTGACTTGTCATTTGAATGTCAACGCAAAGCATGAAGCGGAGGAATGGGGGCGGAGTCAGGCCGAGTCAATAACGCCCCTGTTGACAGGTGAGGAAATCATTAACTGGAGAAGCCAGAGCAGGAGATCATTGAACCTTTACTGATTCCATTATACTCTCGATGCTTTCATCTCTCTCATGAATTTTTTTCTCCTTTTTTTGCATTCATCATTTTAAAGAATTCTTTCTGAATGGCATTAGCAGTCTTATAGTTAAAGATCTCATTTAGGTGTGGTCCTCTCCCTCATATCCAACAAAAGCTTACTTTCACATACTTCAGTATGTACTTCAGTGAGACGTAGGTGTGGACCAATTTCCAAACTATCTGAACGTGTGAAGGGGGAACACAAAATCCCTACAAGGATAGTAAATGGAAAAAGAGTCATCAAAATAAAGATGAGAAGAAGGTAGAAAATGGGCAAAATGCCTCCGAAGAAGCACGGGGGGGGGCACCGAGATTTAGACAAAAATAAAGGCGAGTGAATAGGTCTGTTCATCTCCTCTGGCTCTCCACTCTGTGTCTAATGCATTTTATTCATGGACCACATCTCATTTATGCAGAACGCAGTCAAAGTTCGACTCCAATCCAACGAGGCTACAGGTGTGAGTCAGAGCACTTCACCATATCAGACTCGTGTGGGAGTGAATCGCTGCGATGCTTCATTTGTTTTCGGAGCTCAGGGCTTTTTTGTTCTTTTCTTGGATCCCTGAGTATTCCCCTACAACACTTTCTCTCGCCACCATTAGCTGGCTGATCCGACAGGTCAATGACCTGCCCACTGGTCTGAGCCGTGACTCAGCCATCGGCCCGCTCCCTCGGCCCGCCAGCCTAGCGGCTCCTGTTGCTGCTCGACCAACGCCGGCAAATTCACATCAACTATGTGCACAGCACAGATAGATAAAGACAAACCAAAATAGCAGCCAGCCTTTATAATGCATGTGCCCTTGCCCACAGTTCTCCTGTTTTATGTTTATCATTTACTGTGCTATTAATATTTTAAATAGCTCGTTAGGTCGAACCACACAGGGATTCCATAAATAACCGACTCCAACAGCACTTTTACAGCATGTGGCAGAAAATGAGGCGTAGGCAGGGGTCTGTTCTCCCCCTCAGGGAATGAGAATTGATGGAGTTCATTTGAGAGTGGGTCACATCTGAAACATGATAAATGCGATGATGCCAGCAGTGCCATAGGGGAGGGGAGTGCACGATGAAAGAGGACCATTCAAAATCTTATGTAACACCCATTTGAATGCAGAGACATGAGAGGAAAAAAAAAGTCATTTTGTCAATGGCAAACAGGTTGTACGTCTTTACAGAAATAACTTGATAATCCCGCACCATTGTCCGTCTTCTGTGTCTCACACACACTGACCTACCAACAAACCTACCAGCCCTATTCTTCTGCCGCAAGCAAAACCAGTTTCCTGGTTCGCTTCAAACAACATTCCAGACAACCCGGTTTGGTTGCAACGCAGGTTGTGGAAAACACTTAAACCCTCTCTCGAGGAAGAGTGCATTCAACCAGACGCATTGGATTAACAACTGACCCAAACGGAAACATCATCATCATCATTTGGCCAAAACAAAAAAAAATAGCATGCCACCCATGGAACCCTGAGGGACACCATAGTTGTAAAAGGGATCAGAATCCCAAAAATTGTGAATACAACAAATAGTCTCCAAGGGCATATTGATCAAATCGGAGATAGACGCAAGCAACTTCAACAAGTTACAGCAATATATATATATATATAATAACAATAGTGAATAGTGAAGAGGCAGAGTCTGGGTACACGCTACGATGGCTCACCTGCAGGGTGCATGGTAGAAGGGATATCCAGCGTGAGGGATGTGATTACAGAATCCCGACTGATTCCACATGGTGGCTTCCCTGGGTCTACCTGATGACAAGTTTCTTTCGCCGTTTCTTTCAGCTTTCTATTTCCAGAGTGCTGGAATCAGACTCGGGCTGACGGGAGGAACATTAATCAGAGCGTCTGCTCCCGTCTCCTGAGCGGCTCCATGGGGAGGAAACCAGAAGGGGGGGGGGGGGTGTGACTGAGACGATGAGGTGAGGGAAAAAAGGAGATAAAGAGATGATGTGGAGGTGAGTCAGGTCTGGTGTGGTTTACACACCTGGGAACAGCCACCCTTCTCCTCCTCCTCCTCCTCCTCCTCCCTCAATGACACCACCACCACTCAGCTCGATCTCAGACCAGCACCCCGGGGGACCCCTGACATCACAGGTCACCTCACAGGTTCAATCCTGCCCCCCAGTCACTCATCGTCCCGCTCACCTCCGCTGTGGTCGACAGTCACAGACGTCTTTCAGGATAACCTTGCTGAGCCGTACGCTCCTAAATCATCACATCTCGAGGGGTTTGGACGCAGATCTACGTCAGACGGCGGTCAAGACAAGCAGACGATTGATTGCAGTCACTTCCTTCCCTCCGCTGCTCCCAGAATGCAGCAAAATCTCCCCAAAAGTTCACAGGCAACAAACGTCCGTTTCTTTTTTTTCTGCCAGCAGGTTGAAATCCCCGGCCCCTGCGTCCCCTCCGCTCTACCTAGTCAGTCTCTGAAGAAGCCAGCGGCACAGGCGCTGATTTCTCCAGCCAGAGGCTCCCCACCGGCTCTCCAGCCTCACGACAAAACGCAGCAGAGCACCGAGCCGAATGACTGAGCATACTCTCGGAGAGGAGGGTAGAGAGGGGGGGGGGGAGACAGAGAGAGAGAGAGAGACAGAGAGAGGAAGAGGCAAAGAGCGGTGCGCTGCATTCCATTTCCCGCCTCATTCTAATCTGGCAGGATACACACCGCTGAGAGGAGGAAGAGAGATAGGGAGTGGGCGAGAGAGAGAGCGACAAAACGCAGCAGAGCACCGAGCCGAATGACTGAGCATACTCTCGGAGAGGAGGGTAGAGAGGGGGGGGGGAGACAGAGAGACAGAGAGAGAGAGAGAGAGAGGAAGAGGCAAAGAGCGGTGCGCTGCATTCCATTTCCCGCCTCATTCTAATCTGGCAGGATACACACCGCTGAGAGGAGGAAGAGAGATAGGGAGTGGGCGAGAGAGAGAGGGAGGTGCAAGCAAGGGGTCTACATCATCTGCATGTCCATCTGTGATTTGTCCTGCTGAGCTTTCTTACAGTCACCATCGCTGAGCAGAGACCTCGCACCTCTGCCAGGCCAATTAGGATTCCAGTCTAATTGCGCTCATGAAATCACAGCCAAATATTCAGAGTATTCTGCTTCTGTAAACTGGAGCCAGAAAGAATCTTTGCACCGCCACTGTGTTTCTTTGCACAGGAACAAGAACTGCGTTGGAGCGCGGTCAAATGAGTGAGACAAAGCTCAGAGATTGGAGGATAAAACACTTTTAAAGCACCAAAATAGCCCAAATAGAGGGTCAGGTGGTCATCCAAAGTTGTCAGTCCCCGGTGAGAAGAATAACATCTTTCATTATTTCAATAGTAAAAGGAGATACCTTTATAGGATTACAAATTTTATTTTTGGTTTATTATCTCAGAGATATTTTACTTGAGAATGACTCAAATCCCACTGAAACATTTTTAGCTTACTTACTTTCTCAGTCAAATTTCTTTTTTTTTTTACTATTTCATCACTACTTTATTCATCACTTGCCAGACAGTCATTTATGCTATTTTTTATAAATATAGACATATCAATAAAGATATAGATATATATAGAACATATCCATTTAATATATGCGATTTTGCATATATTTGCAATTTCCTGATATATACTGTAAACATATGCCAATAGCAATCATATTGCCAATAATATTGGTATTGGTAGTGTTCAGCCAACATCGAAATCTTATTTCTAATTATTGAGTGCAGACAAAAATCTGGAAAAAAAATCACCTAATAACCGAGAGACGGTACAGAGGGAGACCTAACGAGGGTGAGACGCCAGACGGATAAATAGAGTGGAGAGCTAAAAGCAGACGCAGACATCAGGTTACTCACAGCAGCCCGACTCACAACACCCAATCAGCATGGGAGGCCCGGGGGGGGTCAGAGGTCACCTCTGTGCCGTCTCCCCGGAGAGGCGCACAATTCCCGTGACACCGCTGCAAGGACGAGCGTGCAGCACCTGGGAACGCGATGGCTCCACTCACCGCGGGGTCAGAGTCCTCACATGTAATCTGGCATTATAAAAAAAATAATAAAAAATAAAAAATAAAATAGAGAGATACAGTGGATCGAAAGGGGTAAAAAAAAATAAAAATAAAATTGTGTACGCGCTGGATTACTTCCTGAATATTTATTTCAGATGAATTTCTTTCTTTTTTCTTTTTTTTTTTTAATCACTAGAGGTATTTTCCTCTTTCCAACTTAAATCATTTAATGATAAAAGCTGTTAATTAGTGCAGAGGGGACACAAACTCGTCCCTCTCTCTCTCTCTCTCTCTCTCTCTCGAGTGAATGTTTACCGGCTGAGCCCCCCCGCCCGGAGCACATCTACTCATTTATATAGGACATCTTACACCCCGCTATGACACTCTTACTATCATCTTGCATCACTGTCCCGTGTGAAGTGGGAAACCTTCCGTCTAATGAGAGCAGGGGGCACGTTTCAAAGAAAGCCTCCAGCGATCAACATCACAGAGAAAGTGTCTTTCCAAAGAGCCGTGCAAAAGCACCGAGGTTTGGTCGCCGCATTCTCAGGCCCGGTCCCTCTTATCAGGAAGGATGACGACGCGCTTAACTGTACTTATTGAATCAAACACACTGAGTCACCGGGTTGGACTTTCATTTGACATATCTCACGGAGAGTCGCACCCAGAGTTTTACAGTGCGAGATGGCACCGTGCCAATCCATTTCTCAACATTACAAGCAATAAACCTTATGAAGTAATCAATTATACTTCACGTGGCACAAGATGAAAGTTCTTCAACTATTCACAACTCATTAACATAGGAGCCTTCAGGGTCAGAAGGAGATATTGCTTCAGTGTCAAAAAAAAAAAAAAAAAAACTGCAACTGCCCAAATACTCTCCGGTTCCAGAACTCTCAAATGTGTGCTCTTTGCCTCTTCCTCTCTCTGTCTCTCTCTCTCTCTCTGTCTCCCCCCCCCCATCCCCCGAGACCACCAGACCAGAAATTATAAACGCAACCTGAAGGAACGTCATTATCTGCGGTTTAATTGGTTGCTCGCATCATTATGCTTTGCTTTGGTGAAATAAAGGTAAGAAGCCAAAGCAAGAACATAGAAAGTGGAAATGAGAGTCCCCTGCAGCCTCAAGGGGGACAGGAAGGGAAACACAGGGGACACTGCTGCCTTCCGTTTCCTCCTCCTCCTCTGTCTCCTCATCTGAAGGAGCAGGTGGAGCGCTTCCACCTTCGCCCACACACACTCACACACACTCACACACACACACACAACCCATACACACACGAGGGGGTGCACAACCTCCTGCACAGCTTCACGGCTAAAAAACATCTGCAAATTTACTGATAAAAAAACCAATTGTCAGTCTTTGTGTTCATCGTTAATCAAAACATACTTCCTTCACGAGAGCTTTAATTTAAAAAAAAAGGGTCTTCAAATAATAAGTGCTATTAGGGAGAGATTGGTTTGCCTACGGAACTCTGGCTGCTGACCCCCCCCCCCCATCCCCCGAGACCACCAGACCAGAAATTATAAACGCAACCTGAAGGAACGTCATTATCTGCGGTATAATTGGCTGCTCGCATCATTATGCTTTGCTTTGGTGAAATAAAGGTAAGAAGCCAAAGCAAGAACATAGAAAGTGGAAATGAGAGTCCCCTGCAGCCTCAAGGGGGACAGGAAGGGAAACACAGGGGACACTGCTGCCTTCCGTTTCCTCCTCCTCCTCTGTCTCCTCATCTGAAGGAGCAGGTGGAGCGCTTCCACCTTCGCCCACACACACTCACACACACTCACACACACACACACACAACCCATACACACACGAGGGGGTGCACAACCTCCTGCACAGCTTCACGGCTGCACATTAAAGCATTAATATACTATTTGTGGCCTCTCCGCACGCAGACACGGCAGACGGATACGCACACCACACCAAATACAATTGTTTGTGCCTCACATGCATGCAATGAATATTCAGCAGCTGCGATGGGGGCATGCAACAATTACCACCATTACCATCTTCAAAGGTTGCAGTGCACGCTTCATTCTGGCCTTTTGACATATTCCTATGCACACTCTTCTTCTGATTTCTAAAATAAGACAATATCACCGTCTCCGGTTCCTTCATTTCCTCCACCTCACCGCCTGGTGGAACTCAACACATTAGTTTCCTCCAGAGGAAACTGATCAATCATCCAGGCTGCTGCTGCTGCGGAACACGGGGAGAATTGGAGAATAGCGAGAGCTGAACGCCTCGGAGTGAAAAATTGACATATTGGGAAAGAAAGATCAATTAAAAAGAATTGTATATTTAAGAATCCACAGAAGGACTACAGGAGGAGACAGGAGGCACGTAGAGCCATACACAGGATGGAGAGGGAGGGCTGGGGGGGGGGGGGGTCCATCTGCTATATCGGGGGGGGGGGGGGGGGGGGGGGGGGGGGGGGGGGGGGGGGGGGGGGGGGGTCCATCTGCTATATCTGAGGAAGTTGGACCAACTCCTCCGGTGGATGTAATATTATCCGGTTCATATAATTCAAGAACCTGCTCGTCTGTCTGGGGAGAAGCTTTACGAGCTTGGATGAAGCAAGAACTTCTGTGTGTGTGTGTGTGTGTGTGTGTGTGTGTGTGTGTGTGTGTGTGTGTGTGTGTGTGTGTGTGTGTGTGTGTGTGTGTGTGTGTGTGTGCGTGTGTGCGTGTGTGTGTGTCTCAATATCCCCAGGGATCTTTTGATCCAGATTCTTCAATCTACACTTACTCACACACAGACAAGACATAGCCCTACTATTAATACACCCTCTTGTGAGCTCTTTCCTTTCATCATGCCTCGAGGCTTCGCATCTCTCCATCTCACAAACTCAAGAATGACAAGACAATTAGATAAAGAACCTTTTATACGCTGGATCATATCCAAAATGCAAAGACGGAGTCTTCAAAAGATGCGGGTTTGATCGTGTCGCTGCATCTCAGGAGCAGCAGCAGCAAAACCCTGAGGTACACCACTTTGCATGAATAAATACAAACAGCTGAAGGGTATTGGTGGCCTAGCGTTTCAGATTTAGGGCAAACTATTAGCAGATATGTAAAGTATTATTTATGTTTTTAGGTACTTTGAGACATGCACTGAAGTCTGTTGCAAATATCCACAAAAGTCACACTACATTTTTCAGAAACTTTTCCTCAGCAAAACCACTGGAAAATTCCAGCGCAAACAAGTGTCACTGAAATTGAACCGTCTATCAACCTGCCGGTTATGCTAACTGATCAAATGTTTTTTTTTCAACCCTAACGAAATTAATGTAAGGACATATATGTGAAGGTTTGAAGAAGTATAGCTCACAAGATATGGACTTGAGCTCATAATGAGATAATCTGCCCGCAAAATAGCAGACTAATGCAAATCCTATTTATCCAGTTCCGTACAAAGCACAATCTCATCTCAAACTCAGCTCTTAATTTGTTGAGAATCTAACGCACAAAAGGAGAAACTCAGCCATAACACTTTTCTCCCTCTTTTGTAAATCTTATAACTTCTCATTCTGGCTTCACAGAGAGGCTCAACTACCACTTTTTTTTTTCTTTTACACAGGCAGGATGGAGTTGTTTTTCTACAGGGAAAAATACCTTCACTTAAAAAATGTCATCACACACTGGAATTGGAATAAAGGGTCAATTTAAACCTTAGATGTTCAAAACAAAATGTGGCCAGACTGGGTTTGAACTGACAGGTCACTAAACGGGACGCCGCATGAATCTGATCAGCTCTCAGATGAAACCACAAGATTCAAAGGTGAGACATTGGTTTAAAAAAAAAAAAACGTATGAAAACTTGCAGGGAGGAATCCAGCTGTGTGGGAGAAGGACGTCTAAAATGCATTAACTCACATTTAATATAATTACTTAACAAATGAGGCCTTTATTCAGTGGCAAATGAATGAAATCAATTTAGAATGATGTTCAGTTACCGATATTATAATATCGCTGATATGAGCTCAATTCTGCAAAAAACAAAAACAACTTGGATAGCTCCTAACAGGGCCCTGCTGAACACAGGGCAACAGCAGGTTTACTCTGCGTTTCGCATCACAGCTCAATATTATCTTTTCAAGCATTTCACATCAGCCTGCGCCTCAAAAGAAACGTTCATTCCCTTGTTTGGCTGCCATCTATTACCTCTAATTTGATTTAATTTCAAGGGGAAACAAAACCCTGGTGCACTTTCTGGATTGAAGCATCTATTTGTAAAATCATATTACCAACATGAGGCCATGCAATTTGAGTGAACATCCTTATGTATGAATGACATGGATTTAGTCCTTTTTGTATTCTTCTTCTGTGGCTTCAGGTCCTATTCAGAGCCTCTTACACCTTTTTGTTCAGTTTAATATGTACCAGATTCAATAATAAGACGGACAAAATTGTCATTTCCCCCATGACAAAGAGAAACATGAAACAACATCTTTGCAAATGTATTCAAAAATATTAAAAATCCAAACTGTATTAATTGGCTAACTTAAGGCATATAGAATCCAACACACGGCACAATAATAGTCAGACCATGGCATCTAAATGTCATATCAAGCGCATTAATTCTGCCTCTAATTGTATGTATATTTCTTTCATTCCGGTATATGACATGGATTCACTTGGATTCTCTGTAAAATGGCAATGACCAGTTTTCTACTGAATGAGGAATGGAGCAGCGCCACTGTCCATCCACAACTGACCCCTGTCAGAGCTCCCTTCAAAGGGCAGTGGCAGTGAATGAGATGACAGAGCCCACTGACAGTTCATCAGTGACAGTGACATGAAGGGAAAACTCAAGGTTACGCTTCACAGTTTCCACTCGGGTGTGAAAATGGGAGAGGTCAGAGTCGGATAGAGGCGTCATCGGTGGACTAATAAAACTCCACAGAGGATGGAAAGTCACAAAGCAGCAGAGAGACAAACACATTAAAATGAAAATCAGCATAACAAAATAATGGATCGAATTCAGATAGAATAAAAAAAGAATTTGAAATGAAATGCACCAAGCATCTGTTAAGTGGAGTCCGTCATGAGGCTGTTCTAAGAGGTGTCTCCTGGAATGAGGCCTCCAGAATTTAGCCCGTTTGAGAGTTAGACCTGGACAAAGGTCAGGAGCATTTCTCTGGGGGGAATCCAGGATTTTTTGCTTTGGAGGAAAATAAAGGAATTCGCCGCATGCTCGTCATTCTCGTCTCCTTCACATTGTTGGGAAATGTCACAAGCTCAAACAGTAAAGGTCAATATTTGATTTTTTAATCGCAGGTAAATTGAAAAGAACCTTATTGTTAACTGGAGACGTCTGTGGGTCATTGCTTTAAAGCAATTGGCTCCAGTAAAAAAAATAAGTTTTAAACTTCTTGACCCAGTCCATCTTGGAATTTTTTTTATGTAATAAAAGACAAATTGTGAGCAAAATAACAAATAACAAAATCACAGTGAAGCTACAATATATACAGAGACCTAAGTATACGCAATGGAAAACCGACTGTATGTAATGAACAATAATATAAGCTGTCTAAATTTAATTTACATTGTAAAGAGTAAGAAATAGAATGTGCGGCTTAAATTTACAGTTTGAAGGGAATAGCTGTCAGAAAATATTGAAGAATACAATCTATTCTTTCAGTACAAGGCCCCCCCCCCCACACACACACCCTCTGCTTCCTACTTCTAACCTGATTCAGTCAAAACACACAGAGCGCTGTGGAAACCAAACAGCTGATTTACCACCTGAATACCAAACAGACAGGGCGCAAGCACAGACGGAAACATGGGACGGAACGAGTCCCAGTGGCAAGGCAGAATATTTGAAATATATATATATATATAAAGCACAAAAGGAGCTTTTTGGAATACTGCAGAAAACCGCATTAGATCAATAACACAATCATTCAGAAACGCCCACTGTAGAATTTGTGTCGGACATCTGCCCGTCAAATATCAAGCCATCCAAAAGTTGCAGGGACACTTTTACTAAAAGACAATCATTATTATTGTAAATTCTAACGCCAGAAAAGGCGCAAGCGAAACGAAAGACAAACAAGAAATGTGTGCACCTTTTAGGACTGAGTCAATTTGAACTTAATTACTCTTTATCTTCCCTGCCCCCTGGACTCATCTTTGTTTCCCCTCGCTCAGCCTTGTCTTTTGGGTTCCGTCGTTACAAAATAACCCTCTAATTAAATAGCGATATCATCCGAGATGATTTGCGAGATTGTTTCATGTAAATAAAGCTGCCCTTTGGAGAAATTAGAGAATGCGCCGGTGACGTCCTAATCCTCCACAGGAATTCACCAGCACCCCCCACGTGGGAACGAGCACAGCGGGGGACTTTGTTCAGACTCGGGAGCGGCGGGCCTAAACCAATCTGACATGTAATCAGGTTACACATTGAGCGACACAAACTTATTCCAATACACTCACGATTAAATCGGTATTCTTACAGCGGGTGAGTCGATAAGATGTACAAAGATGAGCCGGGGGGGGGCAGACGTGACAAAAATGAAACGGGGGGGGGGGGGGCATCCCATTTCGTTTTAGTGGTGAGGATCAGCGGCGTCACGTTCAGAAAGCAGATTTACCAAATCCTCCTGCTGAATCATTGACTTTATCTCCAAATACGACAACAAGAGCAGCACTCCGGCCACCAATCAGAAGCTGCCAGTGTCAAACGTGACACCATGGTACACGAAACAGCGTCTCTGATTTGAATATTTACAGCAACATTTCTGCTTACGCTCATTTTCACGAGAAAATATTAGACTGTGAGCTCAGCCTTTGCGTGCCCTTATTTCATAAATGTTATTCATTTCATCCATCGCGCAGTATAGTCTCTCCTCTCCACCGGGACTTTGTTGACGTATTTCAGGGGTTTGACAATTTCACTTGTTCTTACAAAAAAAAAAAACCCCCCCCCCCAACCAAACCACACATACATAACGACATGCCCCTCTGGCACCACACCTGAAAAACACTGCGTCACAGCAGAGGTTTTTATTTTTGTTTTTTTATGGGCGGGGCCTAACCTGGTGTCGCCCGTCAGATCCCACGTGGAGAATTCATGGTCGTCCCGTTGTGCCGCCACCGCCGTGGCCGCCCTGGGCCAGACGGAGTGGTGCTTGATGGGAACCAGCTCGTGGCCGGCCTCCCGCGTGGGGTCACGGCTGCAGCACGTCCCCATCTCTCCACCACCTCCAGGGAGGGTGGGTGGAGACACCGCACTCGTTCGTGGTTCCTGGATTCTCTTTAATCCTTTTTTTTTCTGTGTCTCAATTTAAAAAGGGCCAAGAACGAAGCGGATGGCATTCCGTGTGCCGCTCTGCTGTCCCATCAGCTCCAACCGCCCCCCCTCCTTCCTCTCCATCCCGTTTGTCACCGACCTCCCCGGTGCTCCTCACATGATTCCCGTCTCTGAACGTTCCTCTCCTCCCCGCACTGACAGACGCGCCACTGTCTCCCACCAGCAGCCAGACTTTAAGGGCCGACAGCATTGTATCAACCATCTTGTTGTTGGACCCCCCCCCCCCCCCCCCCCCCCCCTGTTTGTACCCCCCCCCCTCGCCCGCCCGCTGTTTGTATCAGCATCGTTCAATCCCTCCTTTGTGTGCGTCCTTCTTTGCTCAGTGTGGAACACAGACGGACACCCTACTATTTTCCAAGGCCCAGCGTCTCTCTTTGGAATCCATGGACAACATGTCATGTAGAGAAAAAAAGGTCCTACGCTGTAATGATGTGTGGGATTGTCATGTGGGGAAATTCAACATTTCATGCATTTTCCCCCCCCCAACATCAGAAATATTTTCTTTTACAAGCATGTCATGCCACATGTGTTGAGTTTTCAATTGAGTGTGATTTTTCAGCTTTTTAATTAGTTTGTGAAATCTGGGCGGACTCCTGTTTTTCTTTTTTTTTTTTTGCATTTTCTTTGGAAACCTTTTAGATTTCTTACCATTCAAACATTTTATTTTAGAGAAAACAGTGTTTGCATATTTATATTTAGAACAAAATAGCATACATTTAAATAAAGAATTTCATCAAATAATTTATTATAAATCCACAAAAAAACACGAGCAGATCACATGATTTGATCACACCTGTGTGATTGTCAGCTCCTCATAGTTAAAGATTTACTGCACTATACTGCCCACTTCATATTCACAAAAAAAAAACTATTTTGCAATATGAAGCTGGACACGCACAGAGGTGGAACTGGCACACAAGTTAAAATAAAACTCAGCTGAAAACACATTTCACATTGTATTCATTATTTTCAGCATGTGTTCAAGGCCACAGGAAGTTCAGAGTAAAAACATATACATCAAATACAGGATGCATATCAAAGGATTCATGACCCATACGAGCAAGAAGGCAAAATGGCTTATGCCACCATCAAAGAACTCAACCAAAGGTCACAGAGGTCACATAAAGAAGGCCGTCCATGCACAACGCCACAGACGCTCCACGTGTCGGTCACACAATGACACCTGACGCTCACGACATGAAAGCATTCCACAGCCCCTCGTGTCCTATATGGAAACTTTGGATTCCACTCTACCCTTCAGCTACGAGTCATCATTAACGGTGACAGAAACGCACGTATGCCACGTGGAGACGCCCAGTCGTCTAACAACTACAGAGGAGGAGCGATTGGTTAATGTCCTCTGAAATGCAATATAACAGTTGATAAAGTACAGCGAGGGGAAATAACGTGCATCGCTGGCCTTTGACGTGCAGGAAATCAGGTGCAGCTCCTCCCTCTCCGCAAATTAAATAAGATGTAGAGGAAAAAGACATATTTTCACACTATAGGGAGGAAAACGATCCTTTAATATGAGCGGCCATTTTCAAACTGTTCTCATGCACAAATAAATCCTGTTTTTTCTTTCTAATAGGGATTCATTATAGCGAGGATGAAGCTGGGAGGCTCCTAATTACTTTCCGATTAGCTTTTTAGATACGAGAGCTATTTGTCTTGTGCCAAAAAAAAAACAAACACTGTTCATCCGATTGTTTATGGGAGAGAAAAAAGAAACAACCAGATAGCCGCATTACACTTTTATGTGCGGTTTTCAGACCTGCTTGCTCGGTGCTCCCAATCTTGCATATTCTCACAAAGAATCACGATAAACAACACACCAGCCTGCGAGGGCCTGTGCTTAAATAGCGCCTGAGGGCGAGCTTAAATCCTCACGACAGTCATTTCCCGCACGACGTCAAAAACGCAATCCAGCCCATAAGCACACACATTTGTACAGTATGTGGTGGACCGCTGGACGCCAAATAAGGATTTTTGCAATTCAAGACAGAACAGTTAAAAACAGAAAAAAACAACACATTGAAAATAATGCCACAGTTGGAAGATGATTGAAAGGACAGAGTGACGAAACGCCAATCACTGGGGAAGTTAGGACACACTCTCCTGATTCTGACAAAGTGGAACTATCTCCAACCTACATGAACCACAGATGAGCCCGAGACACAGCTGTGGCCGAGTGGCCGAGACAGCACTTAGAGCGCCGATGTGAAAAAATAAACTGTGATTGAAAGGAAAAGGCATGAGTGCCCCAAAAGAAAAAAAAACAGACGCTAAATCATAAACCTCTTAAGGTCTATCTACAGCTCGGAGATCAGGCACAAGGAGATGCCACCAGGACTGTTTCAGTTGCCGTGACGATGTAAATCTCAGATGAAATAATTGTGTCACATACTCTTTGGCTGATACCTCACACCGACAAGTGATTCATTGTAGCAATGCAGTAGCACGCAGGTGGAAAATCCACGCATGCCTGTCGGCAGCGTTATTCCATGCCATTATTGCAGAGTGGATGATGATGCGTCAAAATTTGCTCTCAACCGACACATAGGATAAGGAAAAGTGCACAATGCCCTGTTTGGTAGTCAGAAAGGCATTTGATAAAAATACTCATTAAAAATAGAAAAACCCACCACATTTAGAAATGAGTAATGAGAGAACTATGCACCGACATTTTAAAAAATCAAGTGTTTTTGCTTAACTGGTACAGGCGTACAGGGAAAGACAACAGAAACCCGTTTCTCTTATCTGAGTTTGTTCAGTATTAGGAACCAATGAGAGAAGGCGTTTACACACTAACGCACGCGCGCACACACGGAAAGACCTGCCGATGAGTCATACAGCCTGCGGTGACACCGGCAGACTCCCCCGTGGGCTCTCACAGTGGAATCGACATTTCTCAGAATACAGCGTCCACACAGATTTTTCTTCATTTTACATTTTTTGTTTTAAAAAAAAAAAGTCCAAACCAACACGCCTGACGACGGCCATCGCATGACCTTTCACAACATACACCAGACGTGTACATGCCTGCAGGAAAAGAAGCGAGTTGAAAATTGACCTATTGACCTCCCAGAGAGAAATGCAAAGATACAAGACAAATAAAGACAACATGACTGATCCAAAAACCAAAGTGTGTGTGTGTGTGTGTGTGTGTGTGTGTGTGTGCGTGCGTGCAGCAGAGGAGACAAAGACGGTTTGAAGCCTCAGCAGATCTTATCTCTTGGGAAAGTCCCTCGAGTTGATGAAAACCTACTCTTCTTATTTGCAATGTCACCCGGTGCAAAAATCACCCTCATACTCCCAATAACTCCTTTTCAGTCTCATATTCTAAGGCAAACAAACGTCAAATGTTCACACACATTCCGGCCTGAGTGTTTATTCTTTTTTCTTTTGTTTTCTTTAGCAGGCAGAGCAAAAGAGAGGCGAGACTATATTATCAGGCCAAAGCACACGGAGCTAGAACAGCATCAATAAACAGCCCGGCTGGTTAATCCGCTCACCATTACCAGGCACTTCAGCTATGCGGCCGTTGATGCTTATAGGTACAAATGAAAAACACAATGTGAAACGGCTTTATTAAATGCTTTAAATGGATTTCAGCGATGTTTAGTTTGGGTCATCAGTTATGGGAGAAATACGTCCTACAAAGGCTCGAGGCAGCTTGGTTCCCCAGCCACTACGGGACGATTTCTAATGTGAAACTACTCAAAACAGAGTAAACTGGGACGTTGGATTTCCGAGAGAGGAGGAAAACTTTGTGAATGATAATTTGGCTCCATATAAAGGGTGCATGGACGATGAATCCTAACCAGGTGGTGCTGATTACATGGATCACAATACTGGTCTATACAATCATTCATACAATCCCAGGCAATTTTTTCAAGGTCACCAATCCTCCTCCATTGTTAACATTCTGATTGAGAGACTTCTAACGGCAGAAAATGACTTAATGTGCATTTAAAGCCTAAAACAAAAACCCACTCACAAAATCACATTTTTACAAAAAAGAGGCAATTGTGGCATTGTTTCATCTCCATATGTTCAGGTTTAAGCTTCAAGACGTGTGGGAACAAATGGGTCGAAGCCAGAAGAGAGGGAGGAAATGATTTACCTGCCAGACACCAGTTAAATATTCACCAGAGCACAATCTAAAGTGAGCTGAGGGGCAGTCCAAGAGGTAAAAATAGGTATAAAAAAACAAATAATAAAAAAAAAAAAAGATAAAGATAAATATTATGGCAGAGACGTTTGTGCTGGACACAAATATCGGGAAGAATTGAGAAGAAAGACATCATTGAATGGAAACACTGACATTAACTCGACATAATCTTTAACTTTCCTGCTGTTTGAAAAGCAAACACAGCGAAACCAAAACCTCCGACCAATGGGAACAACAGAAAAGCTATTGTTAACGCAGGCCTTTATGCGTCTGCCAGGAAACTGCTGGTTCTTTGGTTTAAACTACGGCCCCGCTGCAAAACAAAGACTCCTTTTCCCATCCGGAACAAGGCAACGTTAAGACGGCGAGCACAAACCAATCCTGTGTTGCTATGCTTTTAATATGATCAGGCGGTTCACGAGAAAAGTTAAAAAAAAATAAATAAATAAAGAAGAAGGTTTTTTCTGGAAACCATTTCCCAGAACGGTGTCCTTTAAATGTGAACAAAAAAGCCCTAAAAGAAGCCATTCATGTGGATTTTGCTGCAACACAATATGGCCTTCTCTGTACACAGCATCTATATATAGGACCATTCAGTTTGACACACTGTCACAGAGCTCTTACTTTAAAATAGATGAATAACACAAGGCCCAGCTCCCATCGGTTATACGCCGTATTTCCAGGGACACCGGGATATTTTCTGCTGTGACTCATCAAAGATCTACTCATTTGTCCAAGCGTTTGCTTACAAGGTTCCTGAAAATGCAATAATAATAATAATAATAATAATAATAATAATAATAATAATAATAATAATAATAATAATAATAATAATGTGTTATTATTATTAAATAATAATACATTATTTTTTATTATTATTATTATTATTATTGTTGTTATTATTATTATTATTGTTATTATTATTATTATT
>JAFBJU010000461.1:52703-409698 GCA_016785305.1 Colistium nudipinnis
ATGTTTTTAGGCCCTGCCGATGATACTGTGCAAGTTTCGAGTGTTTTGACATTTTTGACTTTTTGGCCGACCTAAGGCTATAGTAAGGCGTTTTTTATAAATGTTTTGATTTTTTGACGACATGCTATTCCATGACGTGTTCATTCCTATGCAAGTTTCTTTTGATCATGACATTTTTAACTTGTCTGACATTTATGCCGACATAAGGCTATAATAAGGTGTTTTTTCCAATTTTTGACAACATGCTTTACTAAAACGTTTTCACTTTTTTCAATTTATTTTCATATCTGCCATGTTTTTAGGCACTGCCGATGTTACTCTGCGAGTTTCTAGTGTTTAGACATTTTTGACTTTTTGGCCAATTTTTGAATTTTTACGATATGATATACTATGATGTGTTCAAACAGATAGTGGACTCCCCATTATGTTTAACATATTTGTTTCTACTCTTTCAGATTTGGAATGACTACAAGCTGAGATGGACTCCAGTTGAGTTTGACAGCATTGAGTTCATTAGAGTTCCCTCAAACAAGATTTGGAGACCTGATATTGTGCTCTACAACAAGTGAGGATGTCTACATGCCTGGAGCCATCTTTATCATTAGCTTAGAACACCCTTATTGTGATTATTCAACAACAGCATCAGCTGTATGTTGAAATACAATTTGATCTGTTCTATAACACCATTTTTTATTTACTTAATTGTGCATTCATTTCTTACAACTAACTATTGTGATTCAAGATAAAAATCGTTAGCAGTTTTCTATTGCACAATTATGTGTCAAGCAGGTTAATTATGTTCTGTAATTTAATATTAATTCTATAACATAACAACACCTTTTTATCTTCTCCCCTCTCTTCTTTTCCACGCTTCCATTTTCTCTTTGTCCCTCCTGTCGTTGTTTGATGACTCTGCCGTCCTCTGACCTTTGTGTCCAATTCAAAAACATGCATGGGCTTGTGTCATATTTCTTCATATCTTCTCCGTCTTGGAAATACGTGATTATGCATACACTCAAACACGTCATACACAGCGCTGTAGGTGATTTCCTTGTGGAGGATAAAACCAAGGCTCTCCTGAAGTTTGATGGTACCATCACCTGGACTCCTCCAGCCATTTTCAAATCCTCCTGCCCAATGGATATCACTTACTTTCCCTTTGACTATCAAAATTGCTCCATGAAGTTTGGCTCCTGGACTTACGACAAAGCCAAGATTGACTTGGTTCTTATCGGGTCAAAGGTCAGTGTTAATGTGACTGTCCACATTCGGTATCAACAATTTATTCTTTTTCAGTGTTTTTCTTTCTGTCCTGCCTTTTTAGGGAAATAGTCAGGATATCTTAGCCTATACATCAACTATCAGTTTAGTTTAGTTTTATGAACATAAATACAAATTAATTCAGATATACCATCAAACTGTGTCGCTCATAAATCCAGCTAAAAATGTTAAAAGTTATGGTACATGCGGACATAAAATCCGGATGTTGTAGAGAACAAAAGCTGAATCTTTATTGACTGACATGGTCTTTTTAAGAAATGGTAAGTTGACTCCGGAAGACGCTCTACTGGTTACATGACTTGATTTTAAAGAACTTTATCCATCCCCTAGGTGAACTTGAAAGACTTCTGGGAGAGCGGCGAGTGGGAAATCATTGATGCTCCAGGCTACAAGCATGATATCAAGTACAACTGCTGTGAGGAGATCTACCCCGACATCACCTATTCCTTTTACATCCGGCGCCTGCCACTCTTCTACACTATCAACCTCATTATCCCCTGCCTCCTCATCTCTTTCCTCACAGTGCTGGTTTTCTATCTCCCATCTGACTGTGGAGAGAAGGTCACGCTCTGTATCTCCGTCCTGCTCTCCCTCACTGTGTTCCTGCTCGTTATCACCGAGACCATCCCCTCCACGTCGCTGGTCATCCCGCTCATTGGAGAGTACCTGCTCTTCACAATGATTTTCGTCACACTCAGCATCGTCATCACCGTGTTTGTCTTAAATGTACACTACCGCACACCGATGACCCACACCATGCCGGGTTGGGTGCGCTCCGTGTTTCTCAAAGTGCTGCCGAGGATTATGCTGATGCGGCGACCGATTGATGATGACAGCAAGGCTGGGGGGTTGGACAGCAGTGGGGAGGCAGGAGGAGCTGGAGGGGGAGGAGGAGGCGGAGGAGGGAAAGGAGGGAAAGGAGGCAAAGGAGGGAAGAAAAGGAAGAATAGCTTGATGCAGGTAAGTGGTCCCTTCCCCATTAACCTGCTTTCATGTCCACTTGAGCAAAGCGCACTGGACTTGTTCCATAAACCACAGTAATTCACCTTGTCGTTGCCGCGAAAAAGGCTATTTAACTTAAATCCGAGGGAGGCGAAGAACCTCCCAAGGACAGTTCAAACAGCCAAGAATTTCCTGCAACGAAGGTGAATAATCTGAAAGAAAGTCAGCGACCAGATAAAACACTTCTTCACTAGCCATAGGGCTCTCTGAATATGATAATGTAAATGACTGGCAAAGAGCATAACGCAGATGCGGATTATCAACATGAGACGATGTAAAGAATTGAACAAAATAGATATTAATACTGGCAGTAGACATTATACCAAAAAAATCCTCATTTTTTATCACAGATTCCTTTGAGGTTACGCCATGGTCAGCTTTTACATGTTTGAACAAGTCCATCACTCTATCCATAGAAAAACAGTGGTTCATATTGGCACAACGCTATTCTACAGCTGATCACATGTAAAAAGCAAACATTAAAATCTATTGATAAGAATGTTAAAAACATTTTTTTTAAGATTGTTTTAGTGACTATTAGGTAGAAGGTAGTCAGGCTGACAGTGAGGTTGTTATGGAAGTCTTTGTCAGCGAATTGTCATGGAGAGATTTTATAAAGCAATAGAGTGCTCCAGGGCAAATCCCTAAACTCAGTAATGAGGTAGCATTTCGCTTAGTTGATGTGTTTCTATATGGGTTTTGTGTTGGATGCCTTAAATAATTGTGGATTAACACAAGCTGAAGTCATTTCAATGTTTTATTGTACAGAATATAATATATCAGCATGTGTTTTTGTTTTGTGTTTTTACAAGTATTCACTTTTCCATTTTTTTGGTATGGCTCATAGCATATAAAAAATAATTCTAATCAAATACCAAACTAATTTGAGGTCAAAACAGTATGCTATTTGTCGACTTTTAAATCGTGCAAACAAATTCATTTGTATGTGTAGTAACTTGAAATGAAACCTCTAGTTTTAAAAGAGGTCCCTATCACAAATATACAGAACATACATTACAGTGGGCTTCATAAAACCAATCAGCACAAATTCATCGGAAAAGGCCCACACCCATTGATGCAATATTGTAAAGGCCTGAGTTCAAGCTACTTGTACCCTGTTAGTGCAGGAAGGTGAACGATTTAAGCATTTAAATGTCTTAGACAAAAACAATAAGATTTTGTAAAATCGTCCTTGTGGAGCAGTGAGATCTCTGGGGGAAACATTTTTTTTTAAGTATAAAAAGTATATTAAAAGTATAAGAAGTGTAGAGTACCCATGATGTCCCATTTAAGAAGTTTTAGTATCTACTGCTAGATTTATCCCAGTGATCCCAGACCTCCCATCCATGGGTGGAAATGTAAAAAAAAAACTAAATACAAAAAGTCTTCCTTAGAGGGGACGCAGAATGTAAAACCTAACCTAACTCTGTTTGTGACGTCCAGCAGGTCGGCGGAGGCTCCCTCAACTGTTTGGAGTTCGGGGACAGTAAGCTGTCATCTGTGGAGGGCTGCACCGGGAAGAAATGCCCTTGCCCCTGCCAGCATGGGAGGGAGACCCCTGAAACAACAGACGCAGGGAATTTGACACGTCAGCTGAGTCTACAGAGCATCAACACAGTGGTGGCCTTTTCTGTGGTGTCCCCCGAGGTTAAACAAGCCATCGAGAGTGTCAAGTACATCGCAGAGAACATGAGGAGCCGCAACAAGGCCAAAGAGGTGAGTCAATTCTTATTTTCACCGTAAATCATCGGTCTGTATGTCAGTGGAAGAAAACTCCATTTGATGCAGTGTGGGTTTCCATCTAGACCTGCTAAAGCTTGCGCTGACACAGCCTGGAGAATTAAAGTATACCTTGACCAAAACTGAACCCAAACTTTGCCCTGCCATAATAGGATAGTTTTAGGGGAGGAAATTAAGACAATTTCAGACAGGTTAGGGGCATCTACATAGGACAACAAGATTCCTGCTAAATGTGTTGAATTAAACAAGAGAGTAATAGTAATATTCACATTCTTGGCTCGTGTTTAATTGTTATTGCCATTGTTTAGATTTAACTCCATAACTTTGCATAAATCTACAGCAGCTCACACAGCAAAAAAACACACCGAAAAGCATGTCCCAATTTATGAATGCGGACTCTAACACCCTAAGAAGCATTGGCCTGGGAGCACATACCATACAAATGTATATTTGAACCAAGTCATTTGAGATTTGAACGCAGAGCTCGGCTGCCTCTCTAAGTCAGTGAGAAGCACTCTGGGTGAAATGTCCCAAAGGAGAAAGGCAGTCTTTGATATGCAAAGCTTCTAGCTCAATCAAGCTTTGTCTTAACGCCTGTCACTTCTTTCAACGCAGTGGTTTGAATGTGATTATCATATTAATGTCCTCCTGTGTAAATTATGTATTAATTTTCTGCTGGCTTACAAGAAATTACTTTTCCTTCTCTCTCTCCTTTTTTTGGTTTTTCCCTTTTCCATCCTACCTGTGCAATCCTCAACTCCCACCATTTCTTTCTCTCAATGTGAAAAAAAACAATCTTAAAATTCTATTGAATTTTCCACGACTGACCCTTTCCCCCCTTCCCTCACTCACAGGTGGAGGATGACTGGAAATATGTTGCCATGGTGATTGATAGAATCTTCCTTTGGGTGTTTGTGACCGTGTGCGTCCTGGGAACCCTGGGCCTCTTCGTCAAGCCACTTTTTGGCTTTGTCTCATAACCACTGACCAATCAGGGTTTGCTGCCACCCAGTGTCAACCAATCCTGCACTAGTGGCCAACTCTCAGTTCTAAGCTGACAAACCAGAAAACCGAGTTTTGAGTGTTAAAGCACTGTTTGGTGTGCTAGTTTTGCTGCCTGCCTTTCACAAAAAAAAGTTAATAGTGAAACAGGGACACTGTTTGATGGTTTGCAGGCTGTTTGATAAACTGTGCAACAAACAAAAAGGTTGGATAACTAGGATATTGCACTGTTATCCTTTTTAACAAGTTTCAGACCATATCAAACAGCATACATTTCCCATTAGTCTCAACTACTCTGTTAAGTTAGTAACATTACCCTAGCGGAAGTCGTCACATCCAGGTGAGCCTGTGATCAATTAACATCTACTGCAATAATCCCATACCATAAACAAGTGAAATAATAGTTACTTTGTGGGCACAGAAAAAAATCTACAGCTCCCATGAAAGGAAACCTGTTGCTTGGTTTCACGCAACACCACGACATTCATCTGGCTGCTCAGTCTTCTTCGTCCCACCGTTTTGACAGACATGTCTGAGTAAGCTGCAACCCCTTAATTTACTCATGGGCTTGTCTCGTCTGTCGAGCTATTACATTTAGCCCGCAAAGTATTGGCTGATGGGAACTTGTGCTCATTGAAGCTTCCTAAGAGATTGCATACACATTGTATTGTCTTCTTTTAGCTACTGTATTTATCTAAACACATAAAGCAAGTCAGTATAATACTAATATACAATTCAATCATTGAAGCTCAATTAGTGGAATTTGATTGTCTTGGAACTTTATGTTTCACTTCAGCTCTCTACACAAACACTGTTTCAGTTCCAATCTGTAGCTGCTGCAAGGTTTACATGTATAAAATAAAACAGATGATTCAACACAAGTGCATATATAAAAACCTTGGCTGGGATCAAAGCATGGCACATCAAATAGTCCTTCAGGACTGTAGCCTGAACATAAAATAAATATCAGTGAACTGGGAACTGTCCACCTCCAGCAGACACAGGATGAAATTTCCGCCCTACTGAACTCAAACCCACAGCAGCTAATTTAGTGTCCCCCATCGAGCTGACCGATGACTGTCATACCCACTCCCCAGTCTGATTTATCCTGCTGCTTACTGTCAGAGCCAATCATGCTCACTGCTTTCCGTGTGTCATTTCTAATTAGTGTTCAGATTTCTGTCACATTTAGCAACACTCGTAATAAATAAGGGCAAGCTGTTCTTCATTTTGTAATTAGAAACCATGTGTTTATAAATGTTCTGATTAATGTTCCACAAGGTAATTGGTTGGCCTAGTAAATATTGGATTAAATCATTCTTGATTAGTTGCTCCTGAAATAGCATTGCATTTATTAATTCATGAGAGGATTCTATCATCCAGTTCCATGGCTATTAATGCAATCTTTTTTTTTCTGTCTCTTTTGATTAAGTTTACTATTAAGAGCAAACGGCCGCGTCAAGAAAGACGTATGACATACATTTTGATTGCTTTGACCACAAATACTTGGCAAATACCTCAGCTTACAGCACTCGGGGGGGAAATGCTTAATTTGTTAGATTTTCTTTATCCATTCATTTTTTGGTTTTATCCGCTATGTTTAACGCATCAGAATAACAAAACTCACGCAGTGGTAAGCAAACACTTTTTGCCATTTTTTCCATAACACCCACCAGATTCAGACAATTCGGCCTCCAGTTGCAACAAAAAAATATATAGAAGATAGAAGATATAGAAGATAACTTTTAATTTATTTTTAATTCCATTGCAATGATGGTTTTCCTTTTAGAATATTTATTATTGGTCTATGTATGTAATATATATTGTATGCCCAGGCTCGCAGTTTTTCTTTGTTTCCATTTCTCTATCCGTCTCTACAAATTAAAATCATTATTCATCATCAATCATTTTGCAACAAAAGAATAAAACATAAACTTTTTTTGTGTATTTTGTCTTAAGCGAACTCCATTATTTAGCACCTTAAAAGGCTGCAACAACATTCGTATTTTGTTGTTGATGAACCAAAATGATGCATGATGCTGCACAGATATCCCTGGAAGAGATATTAAGAAGCAGAACAAGCTAAAAAGTACTAGATGTGTCATAACGCTTAATTAAAGCACTATGTCTTGGCAAAAATAAAATCTGCATTAATAATAGTCTAGTGAATGAACAGTAAGTTAAACAATTTCAATATTTAAATTTGATATAATGCAAAATAGCTGCACCTTTTTTTTTTAACAGGATCACTTTATCCTTCAACAGTAATGTTGATTCCACTGTATACTGTTTTTTTTTTTACACACATCCACATAAAAGACGAGCAGTTGGACTCACTGGATATTCTCTTCTATGGGAAGTTATGGTGCCATCAGAGCGTGAAACACATGACCTGGAGCCCAGAGGCTGGAGAGGCCTCAGTGATGCAGCAGCAGAGCCTGGGACATAAAGGCTGGTCTAAAAGAGAATTACACATATTTGGCAGGACAAAATTCTACATTACACATTTAACTGTTGCCCTTTGGACATACATGAAATAATACAGCAAAGTTAAAGGGCTTTTCCTGTTTTTTATTCTGCTTACATATATTCAAGGTGTCACTTTTTATAGGCGGAATTACTTGAAGTATTACAAAAGGAATAGTGTAGTTCTAGGATTCTAAAGCCACAGGATCTGAGTAGGTCTTTCTGGCTGTAATTATCTGTGAGCGTATGAGTTAATTTCTTTTTTGTGCAGTGCTCAGCGTGAACACGCATGATGCAGTAACAAAAAAAGAACAGATGCGTTCTTGAATTAAATGTCAGTTTTCACCACCATAGTTTGCATCCAAACTTAAGCAGTAGTCCTAGCTTAAGAATCATAATAAAAATATGTTTATTATGATTCTTAAGCTATGACTGCTGCTTTAAATTACAAATTACTCATATGCAAATTGCGTATCATGACTCATAGAGTCACACGGGAGATGAACGGCTTTATATAAAGCAATAACCTCATATCCGTAAATGTTCCCTGGGGCATACATCATTGCACTTTGCACATTCAACTGCAAATTTAAACTTCAAAGCCAATTGTGTGAGTCTGAGGGATGAAGCAAAAGGTGTGTGTGTGACAAGAAAAACCCCAATGACTATGTCATGCCAGGACAAGTGCTGGTATATCCATGTGACAATGTGATCATCTTAGAATATTTATTCCTGTCTGATCACAGTATACTTCTGAAACTGTTACCAGGTCATGTAGCCTTTTATTAGAAAAAACAACTATATCTATAATAATGACATATGTTGAAGTGAACTTGAACCTTTCAAGAATAACATTCGCACAAACCTGTAACTGCTGAGCAGTGGGTAATGACCGAGGCATGCGAGGATGTTGTGAAGTCAATGACATAATTGCGCAGACAGCTGGCAGGGTTTCAACAGCTGGGATAATGTTTTAATCATAATTACTTTGATATGAATTTTGAATGTGCTATTTTTTCCCCACATAGACAACAAACTACAGGCTATAGAAGGGATGCTGTGGGTCCTCATTCACATAAACACATTCATGCAAGTTACACAAACACGCACATTTGTGTTTCTGTCTCAAGAGACCCCTCCAACTGCAACTTAAGAAAGCAAGAAATAAGAATTCAAAACAGATGAAACCCAAGAAAACAAAGAAAACATCTGCAAGAATTTGAAAACACCAATGCTTCAAAAAACTAAAAACCCAAGCATACGAATAAATATGCTGCAAGTATCAAATATAACAGGAGGCATGTTTCCAGGGGACATAACAAGATGATGAGGCTAACTAAAGTTAAATGTGACCTGTCCAACACAACTGATGAGTAGCCGACTACAATGACATAAATTAACAATCACAAAGTATTAAACAACAAAGGACCACCTATCTGTCATTTTGACTACAACGATTCACACACTAAGGAACATCACTCAAAGTCTTAACATTTATGCTCTCCGTGATTCTGTTCATAATGTTAACAAGTTTTGAGCAAGACCGGACGAGAGTAGACACTTAAAAGCTTCATTTGCATTTGTTTCACCTGCTAAAAAAAAACTAAACTAGATTTTGGCAATCTACATTTGACATGTGTTCCAGGATAAGAATGTTCTTAAATATTAACATTTATTACGTTTAAATGCAATTATAAAACATAACCTACATAGTATCAACGTAAACATAAACGCAAACATTTGTCCATTGCTTTGAGACTCGACCGACTTTCTTGAATGCTGGCACTTTTTTAAGTTGATGCACAGACACTCTTTGGGGCATTCAGCTAAATCTGGGTGCTTTTTAGATTCTTAGCCTTTTGTGACATAAATATTCCGTCATCTAGCCAGGAAGTATCCGTAATCAATCCTTTACAGCTGACTGCAGTTTAACGTACTCTGACGTTTGATTTAACTAATTTATATACAAGTGTGCAATTTGATTAGGATTAAATTCATTGTAGCTTAATACTTAGTGCCAGAAGAAACATGAAGAGAAGGAAAACACCAATGGAGCGGCGTAGCACGGTACCATGAAGTGCCATCCACAATAGGATGCTCTTAGTAACGGAGGTCAAATGAAATTGCAATGTCAAGCTGAATTTGAATTACTTTGTATGGGGGTGATTCCTGTTCTATTTATTTCCTGGGATTGGCAAAAAGGAACAGAGCTCAATCCTAATAGGACATATTGCCATATGTAATACACATTTATATCTGAGTCCCTCTGGAAAATTGCTTTTCTGTGCCGTCCTAGCATATTAAATCATCAGTCACGTGACTGAATGAAAAGCCACATTATGAAAATGGATGACATAAAAAAGCAACCCTTTTCTTTGTTTAGTCTGGCTGGTTTAATATTTTTACACATAATTACATTTTAGTTGTTTCTTATGCTGATGTGGCTGCCAAAGATTTATGATGTATCTGAAAATTCTATTTGGAGAAGAGCTTGTAGAAGGCGGGAATAAGAAATCCTCTAAATGTAAAAATAAATTACCGGGGTTAATGGCAATATTGGAAATTGTGTTAAATTGTAATAGGACATTTAATGAGAAGCTTGGCTGCAAATTTCTGAAGCTTTGTTGTTTTAATGCTCCCAGACTCATGAAGTGGCTTCCAAAAACGATGAAATAGCTCTGTATCAGTTCCAAATGAATTTTGGACGGTTATTTTCATTTTGCAGAAAGGCTATTATCCTTTCAGGAGCAATTTATCTGTTGGATTTCCGTTTATTACAATCACATGTGCATATAAAAACACACTCACACACTCATTAAACACACACACACTCACACAAAAGATCTGATGCATGCTAGATGTAAATAAATAACATACCTCGCCTGCTGTATTAAACATGAGCACTGACTTGATACTGGAAGCTTTCTTTTGGTGTTTTTATATATTGAAATCCTTACCTAACTTGTTTTTCCTAAGCTTGTGAGGGCGACTTTTGCTTTGAGAGAAATCAGTTTGCTTGTGGGATACTGGAGGAGGAGGAGGTCGAGAGGATGGGAAGAAAGACAGCGATGAGAGGTGTTTCTTTGATGGCTAGCGGAGGCAGGAAATCACAAGATTTAACATTCAATGTTAAACTCAGCAGCTCTGCAGCTCTCCAAGGCACACTTCAGACAGAACAGTGGGAGGGAGATGTACGACCACACTGCATACTCAGGTTAGCATTGGGATTTCACTGCAAAACTATACTATATATAGTGATGTTTTCCAACATTTCTATAACAATTTCCATGACAAATACACAAATACCTGGTGCTGTAGAACTAAGTCCTACATAACAACACATATTTAAGGCTTGCCTATAGCTGCACTGATCAATATTTAACAATGGTTAACAATGTGAACAAAGTTAACAATGGACCAAATGACTAATGTGATGGAGGATGCAAAGTGTTTCTGACTTCATTGTTGTTGATATTCTGGCCCCTGCAACCATCATCATCTTGTTTCTTTCCTAACCATAACGTTTTTTTTTCCAATTAAATGAGTTCTCATAGACATTACGGATCATGCTCAGCACTACAAAGCAGACAGACACATTTAGATGATTTAAATCAGGGGTCTCAAACTCAACTTACCTGGGGGCCGCTGGAGGTAGAGTCTAGGTGAGGCTGGGCCGGACCTGAGCTATTGTATCCCATAGGTAAAAAATATATATAAAACGCCTAGGGCAGGGGTCGGCAACCTGCTGCTCCCGGTGGCTTTGGAAAATAAATAATGAGTATGTCATTAAAATGTATTTTATTTTTGTTTCTTGGTTTTTAAAATGTAATTCTAAATGTGAAGATTATGGGGATCTTCTAAAATCTAAGTAAAACGTGGTAATGATTTTGTTGCTCTTCATATGCGTCGACATATTCGACCCCAGGTAGGCCAACTATGGAGAATTCAAAGAAAAGAAAAGTGTCTGAAGAAATGCTACGTGGTCAGATTCATATGCTTTCACTACTGACCAGACAGATTTCATGAATATTAATTATAATGCGAAACATTATGGTTTGTTTACACATCGCATAAAGGCAAAAAAAGACGTTATATGCAGTGTTATTTCATTTTAAATGTCAAAAGGGTTTTGTGGCTCCCAGTGCGCGGGCCACATTAACTCTAAACTTTGATTGTCAAGCAGGGGGCCACAAATAGGGGGGTTTGAGACCCCTGATTGAAATGAATACAGCCTGTTGCAGTTAACTAAGTTATTTGGTCTTTTGTATGCAAACACCAATAGAATGTATTTGAGTAATACAGATGTGCACCTTAAGTGTTTGAAATATTACTGAAAAAGTTATTTACGAGTGGAAGCATTTAAAGTGACTATATACAGCATGCATCTTTTAAATGTGTATTTTGCCTTGTATGAGTTGATTTATAACAGGGACATTTTACTGGAAGAAAATAGCCATGATTTGCAGCTTTTTACCCGGAGCAACTCAGTAAGCTACTTTATAGAGAACAGAGTCAAGCATCTGAAGGCACAGATGCTGTTTTTTGTGTGTGAGTCTGTTGGCCTGTTGACTTCAACCACTTCTGTATTCATGAGTTTAGTATGTTTTCTTCAGGTCATCAAATATTCAGAACTCTCGAGGTAAAACCCTCTGGCATGTGACTGCTTGTCTTGGGATCATAAACAAGTTGTTGTCCATGTCCCCATTCCCCCAAGCAGACCCACACACTACTTGAGGTCACTTGTTTTTACCATCTGGCCAATGAGATTGCAGTTATTTTGGGGCAAATCCTTTGGAGGACAAGACCGGTTGTTTTCCTTTTGCATCCCAGTCCGATGGTCCGACAAGTCTCTTTTTGAGACAGCAGGGAAATTGAGAATGTTCCAGAATATGGAAGTGTATTCCTTCAGCACGTGTACACTAGTAGCAGGATGTTTGTTTTGTACACTGTGAACAATCCCATGCGTGGGACTGCAGTATTCAACATTGTTGCCATCAACTAAGAGACGCTGCCTGAAACTAAGAGGGAAGACACCGCATGCATCTTAATAATTAATGTTTTGAGACTCTTGTATCCAAACAGAACTACTTGGACGTGTAATTGATTATGTTTAAAAGTAGGGGTCAGTCACTTTGGGATCTGGTGATCTCTGGTTCAATATATGGGTATGACTCACCTCTCCGAATTAGTAGTCATTAAGGACCAGTTACAGCATGACTCCCTAAGAAACCCTGATGTGTACAAATTTGACAAATGTGAGGCCTTATATTTTTGTTTTGCATGAATATATTGCATATTTTATATGAGTATATTTGAACTTTTTTGGTATATCCTTTTACACTTTGATTTATATTCCGTGTTCTCAGTTCCTCTTTTGTTATCTGTCTCAGATAGTTAGTCAGGCACCGGATGGTATGGTTACTCCCTTGGTCAGGGAGGCAAGTTTCAGGCTACACGCTACATACCTTTTGTTCATCCACTAAAAAACATCTGTGTTGTGTGTGTGTGTGTGAGAAATGTTTTGTTACTGCCTACCCATGATCAGGAGTTTATGATATGTGAGGAGCCCCCTCCATTATCTAGTCTAAAGGTGGATCCCGAGAGAGAAACTTTTAGAACTGGAGGCAATTGTGCTCTACACTCCTGACTTAAAATAAATCAACTTTTTCTGAGACCAATCTTGGCTTCGTAATTCTTGTCCTACATCCTCGATCAACGAATCTGGGGAAAAATAGAAAACCCTCACACACACACACAACGTGTTTAACATGATCTCTACAAGTGCCAATGATGACATTAAAACCAATGGTTAAAGACATGATTGTTGGATTTAGATACCCAAAATCATCAAATCAAATGTTGTTTATATTTATTTGAGTGAATCAACATATATATACACCACAAGTTGACCACAAAAATGTCTAATACAACAGTAGTCAAAAATAGTTTTAGACATATATTTGCCATATAATATATATAGAGATAGCAATAACCATAGTCGGGACAGTAGTAGTGATCTCAAGCCAGTAATTCCATTTCACAAAATGATACTATTCCTTTAACCAGCGGGTTACACAGAGAAATGCAATTTCCATTTGAGAAAGGGCTTGTCAAAAACACCAGGTAAATTGAGCATGTATGATGAAAAAATATCAGATCGTATGAGCACAAACATTGAAAAAATGAATATAATGTATGGCTGTGCTCAAGCAACTTCTGTGAAACCTTGATTAAAGGTATGAATGCAGGGACTCAGTTTAACATCAGTGTACTCAGGCGCCCACGCTACTCATTAATTGAAGTGCTCTCTCAGGTGGCTTGATATCACCGATAACCGAAAGGTCATTTCAAGTCATGTGATCTACAGCATGATCCGACACAAGACGGCTGGAATCCCTGGCATCGCTCCTCCCTGCACAAAATGCTCCATGAGCGCTGTGACATCATGATGGGTCTGCAGTGGCCCGCTCATTAGAAATCTCATCAAACAGCCCCCTCTAAGAGCTCTTTAGAGAAGAGGGGAGGGCAGCAAGAGGAACGTCTGCACAATAACACACAGATCATCTTTGAGTCTCGTCGCCTTCCTTTTGACACATCAGACAAGTCTTACGTTCACCGTCTGCACTGTTTTTTCTTTGCTTCTGTAATTTCCGCCACTGAGGCATACCAGGCACTCTGTCACACATCAAGGTCTGATTCCTCCAAACCCCTTCCTCCTAAGTGGTCTTATAACTCACAGAATCATATACCTTTGAGCGTAGATATTTGATATTTCAGAGTGGAGAGGGTTGATGAACCAGTGTGATACCATTTCAATTCGGCCAAACAGCTATTGGCATAAACCCTGACAAAGATTTGAGATAAACCCATTCAAGAAGCGCACAAGAAATGCAAATCCAAGCACTACTTTCTATTTATGTTTTCAGTAGTACCACAAGTACTGCCTGTGTGTGTGTGTGTGTCTAAGAATATTAGAGAAAAACATATTCCATATTAAGGCAGGCTGGATGAATCATTATTCCTTGATAGCTGCCACAGCTATACCCCAGGATACAGAAGAGGCTTCAAAAACCGGTTGGTTCCACGTTGGTATTATACAGGAGATTACAGGGTTTGTGTATATGTGTGTCTGTGAGAGAGGGAGATGGGGAGAAGGAGAAAGAAGGAGAGGGAGAAAGAGAGAGAGAAAGAGATTGTAACAGGCTATATAGTGACAGAAACACTCAGTGACTCCCATCTCACAGTCTATGTCTCTTCGTGGCAGTTTAACTTGGAGATGTTTGTGCATGTGTGTATGTGTGTTTGCGCCTGAGAGTGGATGAGAAAAGCAAGCATGCATGCATGCTTGCATGAAGACATTCAACATGTGTGTGTGTGATGTGGCGAGAGTAAAAAATAAAGCAAGAGAAAAGGGGTTTGGTTGAGTCGTACCTTTAACTCTCAGTCCAGAACATTTTTGTGATAACTTTAGTGGTAAGACGAGCGTGAAGTGTGTTCATTCATGTGTGTGAGTGTGTGTGTGTGTGCGCGCGTGTGCGCGTGTGCGCGTGTGCGTGGGCAGACGGTGAATGTGTGCAAGTTTCAGGGAACTCTGCATCAAGGAGGAGGGACAGTAGGTCGCACTGAGTTAGATCTCAGTCTCTCTATCAGAATATTTTTGTGACAGCTTCAGTAGAGAGGAGGCAGAGAAGTAGAGTGGAAATGACAGGCTTGGTTTTACGTAATGCCGACATCCCTCCCTTCACTTTGAGTGAGTGTGTGCACGGCGTTCTCGCTCGTGTGTTTTTGCGCCGCATGCCTGGTTTCGCTGACAGGTCCTCTGGTTGTCTTCAGGCAACAAACAAATTGTTTGCCAAACGAGATGCCAGCTCAGCTCTGGATGTGTTACCGCACACAGATGAGCTGATGCTGCATGACAAATATCATGAAGTGATGATTTTCACTATTGATAGCTTCAGTCATCATATCAAACCCTCTGGGCAAACTCCACAAAAATGCGTGCTAGTAATCACTTTGTAGGGTTTTGCCAAGAATAGGCTCAGAATGAGGAGAAAAAAGACAAACTCACGCGTCACTTGACAAGCCATATAAACGTGAATTTTTTGTTTTTATTCTTGTGTTTTGCACTGTTTGCGATGTCGTACTTACTTGACACCTATTAGCCTTTTATTGTCAGTGCGCAGTATTTGTCACCCTTACATGACCAACTCTGTAAATATGCAGCCATCCTTACGTGATGACATCATGATCGAGGACATCTACCCTCCTGCTCATACATTGTGAGGTGATTAAATGGTGCATTAAATGCTCAATGGACTACTCAAAACAATTCATTCACCCATTTACACACACTGATATCTGAGACGCATTTCAAAGAAGGCACTTTTTTCAAAGTCACACTTAGGCATGTTCTCTACAGAAGCCAGGAACCCAACCAGGAAAGCTCCCCACTAATAAACGACCACACAAAGCAGCGACGTGGCTCCCACCTGCCTTTAAGACTGAACTGGTGCAGAAATGAAGCGAGTAACATATCTTTTCGCTGAGCGGTTGCTTCACCCTGCCCCCCCCCCCTCTCCCGCCTCCCGGGGTCCAGCATGTGCTGGGCAGCGAGCCCGGTAGGATCTAACTTGCTTTTCCATATCATTGATAATCGACCGGCTCGGGGACTGCAGGAGAGGAGAAGCAGCGTGAATGCTACCCTGCCACTGCAGCTGCTCCTGGCTGCCACGGCAACTGGGGCAGAAAATCTGACTTATCACTATGTCATAATCGGTGTTGTATCGCCGTTTCCCATCTCCCCAACCCGCTGTGTCTTTCTTTTTAGTCTCCCTATTTCTGTCTGCCCTAATTCCATTTGATGTTTTTAGCTTTCTTGGATATGATGTGTGGAGTATTCATTTTACACTTTTCCAGAGCATCACCGCTGATGTTAATGTACAGTATAAACACGTGCATGTGTAATTATGTGCACCAGCTCTTGACAAAGGGCTCTTCACTCTGAACCATCCATTAGCACTTAACCTTTTGAGTGCTTCCTCTTGGGAGTGAAACGGTTCAGCATGTTCAACTCACTAGAGCTCAATATTAACATTTATATCAAATAGCATGCACACACACATGCCAATATAGACCGGGGTTCGTTTGGGGATCTAAAAAATGACTCTTTGAAATCTAACCTCTCATTTTGTAGGTTGTGCTCTGCAATTTCAATCGATAACCTTTTCACTTCTCAAATAAATATTTACCTTCATTCTTTTGGGAGCTGCTCCTTCTTAGAAATGCCAGTCCACACTCAAGCGCAAGAGACCGCTTGGACGTTGGTTTTCCTTGCGTCGGTGTGTCTGGTGGGGAAACACACAAGAGAGTGTATGTGTTTTTATGTGCTATATATATAATTGGGCTAATGCAGGGATATGTTTTACATACAGACACAGAGAGGAATATATGAATAATTTAACAAAGGGAGGGATTTAGTAGAAAGTAGAAAAAAAAGAAACATTTTGAGAAATATTGCAATGAATTAAGTCTTTATGTAATTCTAAACATCATATAAAAGGGAGGAAGGGAAGGTCAACAACGTGACATACATCAGTATAACAAATGACAGCAGCAGAAGTGTCAGATATTAGGTGCACCATGTACTCATATTCATAGTTGTTTTTATTTGTCGTCTTGGGTGAAAATGAGCTGCTTATATGCTTACACACCACAGTTCAGTCTAAAAAGCTCTTAGTTTGTCTTTTATAAAACGTGTCATAGCCATAGATGCAAAGAAACACACACGCACATGCACATGTGAACACAGGCGCATGTCAGTACTGCTATTCTGTCATCTCTATCTATCATTGATTTAGCTCAGTATTACAGTTTGGATTATAAAGGTCACTCGAGATACATTGGAGAAAGTTAAATCCTAGTCGGAACCGCAGTCTGATAAATTGCATGGAGGCAGAGAGTTCAGGTGACTTTGCCTTACTGCTTATATTAAGCTGTTGTTATTGTTGTTGAAGGGCAGCAGCTATGACACACTACTACTAACTAGAAAAATGGCATTGTATCCACATACTTCTACATCCTTAGACAAATGTGGAAACTAATTACTCATTGCAATTATGGACCATGAGTAATTCTAAAAAAAAAAAGAATGCCCATGTGAAAAGCGGACTTCACGGGGTTCTGCACTTCACTCAGTGACTCTTTCAATTGTTTAAAACTAGGGGAAAACGGGGTGGAAAGCAGACGGAGAGAGAGAGAGAGAGAGAGAGAGCGAGAGGGAAAATTTGCTTCTCCAGTTTTTCATGTAATTAGGCAAAGACTGTGCTTAGTATCCCCTCAGCACTGATGACCTTAATGTGCACTCATTTTCAGAAATGAACTTGGATTGAAGGGGAACGCAACTAATTACTGAAGTAGTCTGCAAACGTAAGATAATCCAGAATCTACACCTGCCTCCATCAGTGAAAAACAAGATTACGGGAGCCCTCGCTGTCTGTTTGTGTGCACTGACGTATAAGTGGCAGATTTTGTTTGGGTGTCAGATTAGCAGGGAGGATGTGCCTCCTTGAACTTGATCGTGTGTGTGTGTATGCGCGCGCCTGCGTGTGTGTCTGTCTGAAAAAGATGAATTGACCCTCCGGCAATTCTTGGCAGCAGAGGAGCTGTGATCAGGTGCGTGAGTAAGACAGCATTTAATGAGATACACACAGCCAACGAAGGCAGCCAAGTGGGAGACTTTCAAGGATGTGATCTGCATGTGCACCGCAAATATGTGTGTTCATGATGAATGTGAATGGAGCATCAGAACCCATGCATTTGTGTGCGTGTGTGTGTGTGTGCACGGGAACACTATAATTCACCTTGCAGTTCCTCTTCCAGCTGCTGTCCACGCAAACTTAATTAGGAGCGGGAGTCCATCTCCTTTGCCATCTTGCCACGAGTTGTTTACGAGTCCACCAACGGCTTATTGCCTGGATAAATGACACAAAGCAAATGAATGTGAGCTCTCTGTTCCCTGTCAGAAGCTGTGGCTTTATGACCTTTCCATGTCCATCAATCACTTTTATACTACGCATTCTATATGTTCTCTGCTAGTTGCCACAGAGAACAGGCATTTTATATTACTTGTCAGGAAAATAAAACGAATAAAACTATTGCTTGATTATATTTCAGTCCTATTTTCTCTCTGTAACAACACCATTAACTGGCGTGGATCGAACTGGGGGAGATGCATATTTCTTAATTTCCCAACAGTGTGTGGAAACTCGATTGATATTAGATCACCTCATCCCCACGGCTTGCACAGCAGGTAATTAAATAACCTGTGCTACTGTTGGTGCTCATCCTCGCCGCACTGCCTTTTATCAGTGAAAGGTGATAGCTTTGGAACAGTAACATACTCTGATAAAAAAAGTAACGCACCACCTCTAGTCTTGCGGGTTGACTTGCACAGGAATCGGGCTCTAATTAGGGTCCATGCTCGTCCTACGTACTGTACATTATGGGCTCTAATCAGATTTTCTCTCAGGATGTGATGTGGTGTGGTGTGGAGTGTGTTCTGCCACTCATCTGGGATCCTCTTTTCACTCCAGTGTCAGAACCCTCATATCGTTAGCATGGATTCACTTAAGCTTGAAACATTCTTTGCACTTGCGGCCTAGCCCTCATTCTCCTATGACAATAAAGAGATTAAAGCATGGCATGCATGGTGCCTGGCACGGCATGCCATGCCGTGCCAGGCCATAGCACGGCACGCTGTGTGTATGCGAGTGTCTGTGTGTAGCTGAATGAATGAAGCATCAAATTGCACTCTCTGATGATTTATGATAATGTGCAATCTCGCCTATAAAAAAAAGTGTGATGGGCTTCTGAGAGAAAAACTTACAGGTCACTGCTCTCTGAAAGATGATCTGGAGCCATTTATCATAAGCTAAAGTGCTTCATGACATCTATAAGTCTTACTCACAAAGCAGTCTAGTAGGCCCTACAGCTCAGCACAATCTTTTGCTCTTGATGCGGCGTTTTGTGCTGCAACTTGGGCAGGGCCCTGGATCAAGTCGGGGTTGTTGTTGATGTCAGTCATGGCTTCTCCTCTGTCAATCACCCAAAAAAAAAAAAAATGCCATCTGCTAGAAACTGCCTAAAACAAAGCTTTCAATAAGGTTAAACATCAAACACACAAATGTGTGCTTTAACAGACATTTCATACAGCATCATTATTATTATTATTTGTTGTAGTGGTGGTGGTGCATAGCCTGCATTTTATCAGCATTATATAAACACAGATTAAGAGTCACTGATTTCCAAATTTTGGCCAGCGCAACATGCGCAAAAGACAAAACAACAAAATAGGGATATCAATTCATGTAAAATACAAATATACTGTATATAAATTTTTTTTTGTATATCAACCACCTGGCCTGCAGCTTGCCTTTGTCCTGAACTTGTGTCATGTAGTCTTTGGTTAGCCGTCGTCTGAATGGGGACCAGTCCAGATATGTCCAGTGTCATCCCTCCATCCTCTGACGGGATCAGCCCTCCTCCGTTACGCCCCCCAGTCCAGCGTCCATCTCTGCAGCAACACACGCACATGCGCGCGCGCACTCACACGGAGAGGGGGGGGGGGGGGTGAAAGGCGACAGAATCCGAGGAGGAGGAGGGGATGGGGGTGAGACCAGGCTGCAGCTGCTCTACTGCGTGAGGGCGGTCCAAGTGCTACAGAGCCACCCTCCATCATCTAACCTGGACATGGTCCTGCTCGTCGACTGAAGTGACGCGTCCCGCACGACCGCGCCATGGCTGAGATGACGATTTGATCTCCGCTGAGGACTCGTCCGTTCGGCTTTTGGTCGACGCCAGCAGGGAGCATGAAGTTTGCGCTCGCGGTGCTGTGCTTCTCCCTGGCTCTCGGGACGGCTGCTACGCAAGGTAAGGGAGTTTGGTGAGGAGGCGATCGCGTCGTTCAATCCGCACTTTTGACTTTATACTTGTGCGCGAGAAGCAGCGGGACAATGTGACGTGGGGGGGGGGGGGGGGGCAGGAGAGGGGGGGGGGGGGGGGGGGGGGTCAGGAGAGAGGAGCACGGTGATGATTTGTGAAAGACAGGGAGCCTCCTGGGGACCGAAGAGAGAGAGAGGCTGGAGCGCGCAACACGCTCCGGGAGCAGATAAGGGTTACTAAACAGTGAAATCGGTGGGACAAGAATTCCCTCAAATAATAACGCAGCGATTCAGGTTTGTCTCATAGGGATTGTGATGAAAAGAGAGGAATAAAATATTGTCTCAGGAAACGCAGACAATGGTGTCTGTGTCTCAGTATGCCGTATGTCTGCGTTGTTCTTACTGCAAAGCTTTTTACACCACTCTAATCTTGAGATGGATCGGCTCTTGGCAGCACATGCTGCACACCTCCTTCAGCTGTGTGCCTGTGAGAAAGAGCAAGAGAGAGACATAGAGACTGGTGAGGTGACAAATTGAGGAAAATGCTTAACATAGTTGCATTCCCAGTGTGAGTCCCACTTAAGGTCACAAGGAAGCACTTTTTAATCTGACACACCCTCCGAGATCAGGTTGAAATGAGATAAACTGCTCAAATTTATAAAAAAAAAAATATGGAAAGATGTAGATATTTTTTTTACCACAAGTGCTACACTGCTCACACAAGAAAAAGGTAATGCAGACCTGTCCCACTGTGCTGTGTAAAGTAATACTATGGTGATCAGCGTCTTCATCCTTGTGTGAGAGTTCCTCAATCTACAAACATGAAGGCATGTGTGCTCTCCTAGGCCACAGCACATTCTTCAAGCATTCTTCCCTCCCTTGTTCTCACGTTTCTCTATTTCTCTAATACTTGTTTTTAAATATTTCTTTGTGAGCAGCTCATTAGAAATCAAATCCACTTTGTGCAAAGACTGAGCCACAAAATGTGCACCACGCTCTTGTAAAAAGCAACACAAAGGTTAATCTTTTCGTTTCCCCTCTCAGTGGTACATCCCACTGTGGGTCAGCAGTGAACAGATGGTGGAAGTGTTAAATTGATCATACCACTGTGTCGCCCATGGGGTGTTTCAGATTGGGAACAAGGTAGGGTGTTTGTTTGAACACTGGGTCACCCTGGTCACCTCTCTGTCAATCATCAGCTAAGCAAAAAACCACCTGCACGCATGCACAGTGTATACACATGATGTGCATTGTCTTCTCATGTCATCCGTGCTGACAATACACGCATACACATAATCACACACTATGCATTAGAATGTCCACACAGGGAACGAACCCCATCCCCCCTGCCATTCGTCTGTACATTCCAATCAATATCATCTGTCCTTTACCTCTATACAATCAGCTGCGTGCACATGCACACACACAGAGTCAGCCTCTTTCGGGGGGATGGAGCAAGCTCTTGAAGAATAATCTATCCCCGCCGTGTTTGACTACTTTGGCCTCTCTGGCTTTTTTATTGATAGGGATCTGGAGACAGAGCTGCTTCCTGTAGAGATGGTAGATAGGATTCAGCTGATGCCCTGTTTTACAAACTGAGGGCTGTACTGAGGATCTGATGCAATGGGAGGTAATCTGCCTGAGTCTTAACAAGGCTTCTAATTTTAGTTCATATTCCAAAATAAGGAGACTGCTGTGGAAATGCAAAATAGGGGTTAATTTTTGAGCATGTACACAACATTTCTGTGCTTGTGCAGACTCACTGATGCACTGATTTTATTCCTTCCCTCCCTCTCTCTGTCATAAACATGATACATGATCCTTTCTCATTATGAATTACATACATATTTGTCTTTGCTCCAGGCCAGCAGTGTCTCCTAATGAATCACCAACAAACTGTCAGCAAAGGAAATATATATTCATTCGATTTTCATCAGGAAAATTGTGTGGAATAAATCAAAGCGATACATCAGCTTCGGATGCACCAATGTCCAACGTCTGATATTGAAGAAAGCGAGATGTCCATGCCTGCGTAAACCAGCCCCAAGGTTCTGGTGTACAGTCCGAAAACCAAGTCCAGCTACAGCCTTTCGGAAATAATTTTTCATCTCTTCGTTTTAGTGCAGACCGCTTTCACCATTCGCATTTATCAGTGAGTTTTAAAGAAAAGAAAATAATCAGCCAGTCAGAGGAGATGCTCCGCACCTGCTGTTCTCTATGATTTGCCACACTCAAAGGGTTTAACCGGACCACAGTGGTTTGAAGAGAGGTACATATTCACTTATCTTGTCAACTGTACATCAATTAAAGTTGTATCTCGTCTGCACACATTTGCATTTCCACATGATGCAGTAAATGAGGTAGTAAAACGTGTTATGTAAAACTTGATGTCTATACATACATATGTTTCTATGACTTTCTCCATAATACATTTAACCGAGTGTATGTATCCAGTGCTAAGAAGGCCCATAGCCCACCTGAATTTAAAAAAGCTTTGCTGATTTTGAAGGGAATAATGTACAGATCGTGTTTGATTTTTTTTGAATTCAGGCATACTGTATTTGGAGGTATTTCAGAATCTATACAATCATTTCTACTGTAAGATCCAGACAGTCATATGCACGTTTTTTAGCTCTTGGCAGAGGTATGCACTGCTGATTGTCCTGACCGCAATCAGAAACCCAAGTCCCATTCTTAACCACTTTTAAACTTACAAAAGAAATCAAATACATAGCAACACAATTAAAATGTAAATGTGTGATTTATGCTGATGTGAAATGATGATGCATGCTTATTCAAACAGAGCTCTACACAGAGCCTCTCTCTGCATTAAGTACATCAGCAGTACAAAGGGAATGATCTCATATTTAACTCACGCATGTAGCATACCCGTGGCATGGGAGGGTAGGGCTTGCTCAAGTATAAACCTTGGTTCAGGAGAAAAGTTTACACGGGAATTGGTTTACCCTCTCGCAATGTGTTTTGCCGTCTTTTCTCATTCCCCTTGCCCTAGTTAACTTCTCCCTCAGTACCAACCTCCACCCTGCCCCCCCTTTCTGTCTCCCTCAGTCACCGGAGGGAATGGCTCTGGGTCACTCTGTCTCGCTCCTTCCCTTATCAGCTCTCTCCACTCCTCTGCTCTAGTCCCCCGGTTTTCAAGGCTGTTGATTGAAACTTCTCATTTCTGCCTATCAGCCGCTCTTCCATTGCTACCGTTGACAGTGCCAAATATCCGCCTCTTATGTGGACAAGCGCTCACAGCTCTGAGCTGACAGAGCCACCGAGTTACCGTGGGAGCAGCTCAGTTACAAGTAACACATAATGCCTTGAGCGTCCAGCGAATGCCACCGCCATCTTCTCTTCGGTAACACACAATGCGTAATGGAGAAGAGGTTCAGGTCTTTGCAAGAGGCAAAGTTCAACAGGACATATACTGTTGCTTTTGGCGAGCACGTTGCCTGTCGGTAGAACTAAGCGTGTCAATTGCACAAAAGTTTCTATACACCACGCTATAAACCATCGTGTTGTTGCCATAGACATTTCTCTGTTTCACATCAATTAAACGACACGGTAGTTTCACAGAGAAGAGAAGGCTAACCAAACTCCGAAAAAAAATCACAATGTGTTTCTTGTAATTGCCTACCTGAGAGACCTGAGATCTCCCAGCTGTCGGCACTCGAACAGCGACCTTTCTTCATCTGCTGCTCAGTGTGAGCGTCTCTCTGCTCTTTAACTGACTATTACGAGATGTGCCCGACTGCACCAAGAGCTCTGAGCTCATCTTTTCTCCCCTGGAAATTCCTTCTGTCTGAGGTGATCATGTCAACATGATCATTTTGTAAGCCTTGGGAGCTAAGATGGATTCGCTCGGCCATGACCAGCTGTCAGGCCAGGGTTGACAGTGTGTGTGTGTCTGTAAGTGTAGTAGTGTGCGTATGACACTTTTTTTCCACTTCTGTTTGAGTCTCTCAAAGAAATGATTCATTGAGGACCATTCACAACTGTGTCTATATATTAAAAAAAGACTGAGAAGAAGTGACATTAATGCGTCTGTCTGTCACATCTATGCACATGAATACTACATGTATAGGAGCTAACATTTTAAATGGTTAATTAACTTCACTTTATAAAGTCAATTGGCATTCTCACATTGCTTGTTTTGTGTGTTTGATGTTCAATATGCAATTCATGAAAACATTAAGATTGGATAACAATCATTTATTTCTGTAGAGAACCACATTTGGCGATGCCATCCTGATACCATGGTTGAGGACCCTTTGCTTTTTTTCCCAATAATAAGTGACCAAACTACTAATTGCAAACTTACCTCTTTTGTCTTTTGTGTTCGTCGTCCAGTTCAGGAGGACTCTATGTCGCTGGCAGAGTTGGAGGATTTGTTGTTGAGGAATCTGTTCAGAGGTTACCAGAAGTGGGTACGGCCTGTTCAGCATGCCAACGACACCATCACGGTGCACTTCGGACTCAAGATCTCCCAGCTAGTTGACGTGGTAAGGACTCTACACACACAAGGGATGGGGTAGAGAGGTGGAGAGATTATTTCAAGGTTTATTTATATGTGCAAAATTGGTCTTTTCGGTTGTTGCAGACTGTAAAACTCATCCAACGCCAGACAAGGTTTTGTAAATTTATTTCGCACCAAATCAGCACTGTTTTTTTATTCACCAAATGATCTTGACACGAACATTGGTATCTTATTTGTATGCAGCTTGAGTACATTACCGTTTTATCCATACTGAAGTACATTCACCTTGAAAAATATTCAGAGAATTTGGATGAGAAACCAGGAAAGGGCTCTTAAATCTTTTAAATCCGCCTCAATTATTCAGTGAATTCAACTGTTAAGTTATTCTTTGGGTTTTTTCCCCCCGACATGAATGGTGTTTCATAACCCTCTCCACATTACCAGGTGGATTTGACCAAACCTATTATCATTTATTAATATGTAGTGAAAACCATTTGCAAGCTGCAATAATAGACATTTTGTAACTTAAGGTTTCTTGAATCTCCATATTGACACAAAAAATAAACAAAAAAGTACTGAGGAAATGACAACAGAATAGTCAATGATAGTCCCTGCCCAGCCTTCGCAATACATTGCGTATTATTATGAATATAAGATCGTTGAAGATATTTTAATCTCTGGAAAATCACATCCTCAGCACCCCTGAGCAAAATGGACATGCACACTTAAGCTTCTCGGACACGAAACCAAGCACACAGTGTCTCACCCCTGTATATACCTGTTAAAAAAAAATCCCTTATATTCTTGTATTGGGCTTATGGGATTGGTTATTATTTTACGTAGTAGTGGTATTAGTAGAAGCAGTAATCGTAGTCGTAGTCGTCGTCGAAGTATTAGTAGTAGTCGTAGTCGTAGTAGTATCAATATTTGGAATGAGAAGGGGAAAGAAAGGGTAGAAGGAAGGAAAGCTCAAGGGAGGTCAACAGAGGAAGTTACAGAGGCCACACTAAAGACCGAAGCGTAATGATAAATGAGTAGGAGGGTCAGGAGCTGAGGGATTTATGGGGCCAAAGACAGGAAGAGAGAGTGAAGAGACAATAGAAGAGGAAAGGTTAAAAGAGTGGTCCTTCAGGGAAGCAGAGGAAGTAATGACGCCGAGAGGAACCAGATCACATTCATTATTTACAGAAACAGAAACACACAGACACACGCACGCACAAGACTGCACATCCCAACTCCACAGAGGGTCAGATTTTGACTACATCAGCATTTGATATTTGTACTGCTGCAGACATTTTGTTTAGAAGAGTGCCATCTTGTGGTATTTTAACCAAACGACAACCATATTTCATGTTTTTACAAAAAACAAAAATCAATTATTGTTCACAGAGGATGGCGATTCAATCAGCTTTGCTTCATAGACTCTTGATAGCAGACACACCACTTAATCTATCCCACATACTTTCACTCTACTGTAGTTTTATTCTTTTTTGTTGCCACTTTCAGCTCCTTCTTCTTCTTCTTCTGTTCTTTATTGGCTTGCACTGAAAGTGTTTCTGAATTTGAACTCATGCATAACCAACACATTCTTTTCTGACCCTCTCGGTTATTATTACTTAATAACTGAAATTAAATAATTTAGGTAAATAAGTAGCAATACACATAGTAGTTTTGTCAGTGCTAAGTAGTGACTCCTGCATCTCCCTCTCATATGAACTGATTTAGATATGTGTGGGAGGCACTTAATCCTGGATCAGTTCAAGTCCTCTTTCTTACTGACAGCAAGATAAGAAATTATCTTAATTAAAACATGCATACTATTAAATAAATTGTCAACAAAATGCTTTTAATTTGTTCCTGCAGGATGAAAAGAACCAGCTGATGACAACAAATGTATGGCTCTGGCAGGTAAAGAACACATTTGTTGGTTGGTTTGATTTATTTCCAATAATTTGAACTTATATATTACTTTGCTCCTTTTTTTATGTTTTTCTTGTTCTTTATGTCGTGTTTATTTTACACTTTCTTTTTATTGTCGTATTATATCTCGTTATCTTCCTCCAGTGCCTTTTATGTACTGCACTCCGAACGGCATTTTTTCTGTAAAGTACTTTACAAATAAAAATGATTTAATGTACTCCATAAAGTGTGCATTCAAAGACACACAAACATGGTTCTGGCAATTAATGCAACAGGGCCAACTATGCAATGAAAAGCATACAGTAGTTTCCCCTTTACATACAAACACTCTGGTGCTGTCCATGGTGCTGAGCATATTGCTCCATTACACCACCATATTTAAATGCATTTTTATGTCTGCTTCTTCAGGAGTGGGTTGATGTGAAGCTAAAGTGGGACCCAGGTGATTATGGAGGCATTACCTCCATCAGAGTGCCTTCAGAGACTATATGGCTGCCTGACATCGTCCTGTATGAAAAGTAAGCTGCACTCATCAGTGGCTCACCCTGAGGTAGTGTTTGATGCACATTTGCAAACGTAACCAGTTTTCCTTTGCTTAATGCTCACCCTGCCTTGTCCCTGTGTGATCTGTCACATCTTACCTTGTTGCTCACTGCCTTCTTTCTCCTCACAGTGCGGATGGACGCTTTGAGGGTTCCCTGATGACCAAAGCCATTGTGCGCTGGGATGGCACCATAACCTGGACTCCACCTGCCAGCTACAAGTCCGCCTGCACAATGGACGTCACCTTCTTCCCTTTCGACCGGCAGAACTGCTCCATGAAGTTTGGCTCGTGGACGTACGACGGAAACATGGTGGACCTGGTCCTGGTGGATCACTACGTTGACCGTAAAGACTTTTTCGATAACGGCGAGTGGGAGATCCTCAATGCCACGGGGGGAAAGGGGAGTAGGAGGGATGGGGTGTACTGGTATCCCTTTGTCACCTACTCCTTCATCCTCAAGAGGTTGCCCTTGTTCTACACACTCTTCCTCATCATCCCGTGCCTGGGTCTGTCCTTTCTGACCGTGTTGGTGTTCTATCTGCCATCAGACGAAGGAGAGAAACTGTCACTTTCCACATCTGTACTCGTATCACTTACTGTGTTCCTCCTGGTCATAGAAGAAATCATCCCTTCATCCTCAAAGGTAGGCTACTGAGCTACATCCATCCAAAGTTTCTGGTGTTTTTTTTTCCCTTTGTCAAATCATCCTAATCGTTATCTTAATTGCAGTACACCCTAATTAACATAGATCATAACCAGAATCCTATCAATTACCTGCAGCTTACACTAAATGTCAAATGACAGCAGTCTGACAGAGATCTTTCTGGAAAACTCCAACTATTCTCTATGTAGTCCCAAAGTAAAGCCAATATTTTTGTAATATACGTTATTATTTTATTAACGTATTTTATTTATATAAAACTCTGCTTACTCTGCCAATGAAACCATGAATTGTGAAGGAGAAAAACAGATCAACATCCCCATTATTAATAAGATTATAAACATGTCGATAATATATGACGGAAAAAACTTAAAACAACTAACAACTAAATTCATATAAATAATTAAGACCTGATTAAGCATCCTTAACATAAAGCTTAGAGATGCTTTTTTCAGGACACGATTGCTCACCTCATCTTACTTGCATCAGTTCTTAGTCAGAAACCATTAGTAACTTATGACTAGCAAATGGTAGACACATTCTTGATGCAACCATTGTCTTTTTTAGAATTTTAAACGGTAATTTCATATTTCTACAGCACATACAATGACCAAGTCGTTTTTTACATGTCTGACTGTGGCAGTTAATCTCCTATCTTTTTGTCCCTTGCCCAGGTAATCCCACTGATTGGCGAGTACCTGCTCTTTATCATGATATTTGTCACCTTCTCCATTATCGTTACCGTCTTTGTCATCAACGTCCACCACCGATCCTCTGCAACGTACCACCCCATGGCGCCCTGGGTAAAGAGCCTCTTCCTTCAGAAACTTCCCAGACTTTTGTGCATGAGGGGTCACACTGACAGGTATGGTGGATAGCATGGGATCAACTGTATTCGGCAAATTAGAAAGCACACATTTTAAATTATTTTGATGGTTACATTTTTCCACTATTTACAGATATCACTATCCAGATATGGAGATGCGCAGCCCTGACCTGAAGCCCCGTAAAGGAGCAGGGAGGAGGGGGGGCCCTGTCCAAAGTGGAAGTCAGCAGAGAGGCCCCCTCGGTGGGAAAGAGGAAGAGAATCAAGCCTGGCTGGCCATGCTGGAGAAAGCCACAAGTTCAGTTCGCTACATCAGCCATCACATCAAAAAGGAGCACTTCATACGAGAGGTGTGGGGAAGGCAATAATCATGAGAGAATGCATGGGATTTACATTTTTGTAAAAAAAATCTTTATAGTGTTGCATCAGTTTTGTGACTAAAATGGTTATCTTTAATTACGTGCCATTTGCTCAGCTTAGTATGATCAGAGAGGGGTGTTTGTGTTGTGTCCTGACTATGGGAGGTTTTTTACTGCGCTAAAACATGCTTGAAGCTGACAAAGATTAACATTTGGACCGTTTGTCTCTCTTTATCCCTGTCAGGTAGTACAAGACTGGAAGTTCGTGGCTCAGGTGCTGGACAGGATTCTTCTCTGGGCGTTCCTCACAGTGGCCATACTAGGAACTGTTTTAATCTTCACCCCAGCTTTGCAGATGTACCTCAGCACACCCCCATGAACTCAAAACACAAAGACAGCTCATCCCTGTTCTCCAGTTTGTCCTTAGCTATGATTTATAGATAAAAGTCAATAAAACATTCATGTTCTACATCTCTTATGTAGAAACACGCTGGAGCTACAAACCTTTACCTCCCTACATGTTGGTTTGCGGACTATAATTACAACTGATGTTCCGCAGGCGATTTCAGTGTGTTGCATGTACGGAACTACAGAGGAGTGAAAGCAATAAGCAGGTTAAGCAAGAGTGTGTGACTTTAATATCCATGTTTGTACAACTGTAACATTGTCATTACACCTGCAAAAACATGCACAGTGTCACTCCATTAATAATGAGTTGTTTTGTTTGTCACATGCACCTTTTCTCCAACCAGCTGTACTCATACTGTACATGTTGTAATGATGATGTCAATAAAAAGAAATTAAACAGCTTGAATTGTATACTTCAATATTTACCAGTTGGCTTAGTGAGCAAGAACCCTAAGGAAGGAACTTCACTTTTTCCTACAATCATTAATATATTATATTTGTTTCTGTTGTTATGTTTCAAGTACATACATGTATATATTTAATTGTTTAAGGTATTTTTGTGTCCAATATCCGTTTCAATATTCAGAAATAATTAACACAAATGAACAACAATCTAATCCCTGAACCAGCTAATGCAATGATCTCATACTGGGTTGGGTTTTTGATTGTAATTACATGAAATAACCACTGCACGGCAGTGAACATCTTTTTTCTTTTCCCTTTTTAGGAGAGAAACACACAGATCTGCTTAAAAGTGTGCTCCCAAAAAATGACACGATAAAAATGATTTTCAACTCCGGTATCATTATGAGCACACAAATAGGAAGTTAACGTGACAAAAAACCACATAACTAAAACAGATGCTGCAACTCAGTTCAATGCAAAATCCACTTTTTGTGACGCTCAAACATTATTTCATCATTCCGCACCTAGATGACTTGCTGATGTATGTATGTATATACAAGGAGAGGGCAAAAAATACACTATCACTATCCAACAATATACAGTGTCAACAAATGTCTGTGAAGCTTACCATTTTCTGTTGGTTTTGCGCAAATATTTGCATTGATGAGCTGCTGTAGGTCATGTCGCTTTTTGTTGTTGTTTCAGTTTTGGAATCAAAAACACTTTTTTGATAGTTCAGCCCCCAGCTCCATTGATGAATTACTACTCCTTCTTTACTTTAATCCTGTTTCAACCATGGAGCGCACTCTGTAGCTGCCTTTTACATCAGTTGCCAATTTCGCATATGATTACTAAAAACACAAACAGCGGTTCATTTGCATTTACCTCAACACCAACCAAAATATGATCTTATCTTCATCAGCTACAGTAACTGTCTTGACTAGCCCACAGGCTTTGGTCACCCACCAGATATCATTACAAGTGTCAGTCCCTGTTGATACCATGCATGTTGTGAGCTTTGGCCTAGTTGGTTGACATGAGTTTGTGCAATGTCTTATTAAAAATGTCTGGCATGCTAAAGTGAAGCCTCTCCTCTGTTTCCCCTGCACTTGAACAGTCTGATCTCAGCCCACTCCTCTATTATTCATAGCAACAGATCTGACTCAGGCAGACAGGTGTGTGTTCCTGCATCTGTGTATGTGTGTGTGTGTGGGTGTGGGTGTGGGTGTGGGGGTGTGGGGGTGTGGGGGTGTGTGGGTGTGGGTGTGGGTGTGGGTGTGGGCGTGGGTGTGGGTGTGTTTGTGTGCGCACCATGGGAAAATGATTTTCTCGTTCCCGGGTCTGCGGCTTGGGGAAAGATCGGATCATTCATGAAAAGGTCATTGTGGGTGCTGCACAACAAGCTCTGCTGCTCACCGTCTGCAGGTGTCACCCTGCCTTTCAAAGAAACACAGCCCGAATGGAACATGACCTTTAACCTCTATGTCCTCTGTCACGAGGGTAGACAGTCTGACTGGAAAGTATTAGTTAACGCTTCTCTTTTTGCTATGTGAAAGAATGGATAGGGAAGCCAAGGAGTTACTGAAGAAGGATTAGATCTTTCACTACTAGGAGAGAGTAAACTGCGATCGGCCTAATGGTTATGGATTTTGTCCCACAGAGCTACAAGTCTTGTCCTGCGTAAATAAATGTATCGGTGGTAGATATGGTAAAGGTCCCAGTATATCCCCGCCTTCATGAATACAACATCAGAGATTTCTCTCGGGTTTTGGAGATGCACTAACTCGATATTAATATTTAGAAAAAAAGAAATCATGAGAGTACTGCAAAATGTGTCCTAGTGATAAATCCAGAAGATTATCACCCAACGATTTTCACAGCCCCTAAGTGCCCTTAAGTGTCCTTCAGCTTCCATTGTTTGCCTGGCTTATTCTCACTGATCCTATGAACATTGTTTCTAACTACCTAGTAAACATGGTAGAGCATTTAGCGTCTAAGAAGCCAGATCATTTCCAGGAGTTGGTGGTGAATAAAACATAGGTAAGAGGAGAATGACTAAAGCTTCATCCAAGTAGTACAAACTTAATGAAACTAACTTATTGGTTGGGGAATATCACAGTCTCCCCATTGTTTCCTCGTCTCATAATTATTTGGAACATGTTTTCATGATCCTTTGATCTTTTGGTGAATTTTTTTACTGTTTACTCATTAACACAGCTGGGTGGAAAGGTTCAGAAACAGGACTCAAAATAAATGATGCTCCATGCTGGCAGATGTGTAAAAAAAAACAGGTGGATACTGAAAGCAGGTTTAAATTTAGTTTACATTGTTATTACCAGGGGGCTTTATTTGTCTTCTTTCTACAGAAAGTACTTCTTCTTACTAGCTTCGGCCCAGTTATTTCACAGAGCATGTATGCATACTGTGCAATTTAATGTAAGGTGAAGAAGTATGCAAAGACATACGCAACGGCATAAGACTCAGCATAAATCAAGAATCCGCCTTATGCTTGATGATTCCGTATGAGATGTTGCTTATATGTATATGTTATTAATGGAATGGACTTGAGGCTGATATTCTGTGAGCTGGATGTTAATGTGTTTGGGGGTTATGATGGGATGTGGTGGAGTTAGAAGTAGGGAAAAAAGAGAAAATCCACATAACGTATACTGGACTGTTAATACAAAAAAACAGGTGCACATGCACGCGCGCACGAATGCCACGCAGCACACACACACACACACACACACCAATACCTACACATATCCAACTTCATTAATAAATAGTAACAACTTCCATGCCTGCAGGCTGTGCTAAAAGGACATTTGTTTCATATGAGCTGATGGCAGTCCACGTTCGTATCCATGTGTCCAGACTGAAGCCAGAGGGAGAAATAAAGCAAAGGAGAGAGGAATGGTGGGGGGCTAACACACTGAAGCTGAAACAAAGGAGAGAGAGAGAGAGCGGGAGTGTGATAGATTGTGGGGACTAGAGAAGCACGGCAGGCACTCTTGTAATGGTCTGAGGGCATCACTGCATCTGATGCTCACAAGCAGAGCAGCAAAAAAGCACAGAGGAGACGAGGAAGATGGTTTTCTGAGAAAGAGGGTGTGAAAGGACGATCAGCAGGGGTTTGTGGCAGATGGGCGGAGGGTAAAACAAAAGGAAATGACGAGGATGTGAGAGAGAACGAAAGGATGACTAAGAGAACATTAAGACACAGGATGAGCGGGGAAGGCATTTCTGAGTATGCAAACAGATGGGGAAACAGATCGTCAGCCCAATAAAGCAACTTAAAAACGTGTCTGTATGTGTTAGTTAGGTAGTTCACTGACCCACGCACACTTGCAAAGACACACACGCACACAGAGTAACACTGTGTAGAGCAAGGTGTGCGCTGCCTGTGCGCCTCAAAGTTGTTTTTCACACTGACATTGGAGCGAATGTTCCATTAGGGGTAATTATGTGATGCAAGGTGTTTTAACAACTGGCCACATGCACCAAAATTCCCCAGACTGGACGTCTGCCGCCCTGATTAAAGGTAAGTGCAGTGGTCCGTGCACACGTGAAATTGTATTCGTCTAACCTGATTCATTGTCAGCACAGCTGCTGAGGGGAAATGCTTATGACTCAACATCAATGGATGCTCTCTTGTGTATGACATGTTAAGTCAAAAAACATGCCTGTAGGTGCAATGAATTTGAAAGTGTCCCTTCTATCACATTGGATACAATACATTATAATTAATGAACCATGTCTTTGAAAAACAAACTCCTTTGCATGTTACAATTATTCTGTCCATGTTTAGGACTAGTTTTCTACCCTGCCTCTCCTGACAAATTGCTTAGCACTGTCCAGACACCCTGTTGACAGGGAAGTGTGTTTCTTATCAAAAAGAATTAGTTGGCATTCATTCTTCTTGCTCAACAGGAACAATGGCTGACTTACGCGTCGTAAGCTACTAGACTAGACTTTTCACCCTGTCTCTATCAAAGAAAACAGCAAAGCAAAGAACAACTAGTGGACCAACACTGACACAAGTCCAGGTCTAATGTTTTAAAAAAATATATAAATCACAGGCAGTGTCTTTGAAGAACCAGGGCTTTAAATCTATCGGAAGGATTGGAGCTGTGAATGATCGCCGACCATTGCGCACCACTGACGTGTCACTATAAGTTTTCCAAAGTCGAGCGGGGGAGGGGGAGGGCGACCTTGGAAAAGCAGGCTGTGACTCCGAGACCGTTTTCATCACCCACAACGCAGAGGAACAAACTTTGACCAAGCGGCACACGGCACTGCGCGGGGGACAGGTGGCTGGCGTCATCGCGAACGCACTCGAATGCCTACAGCACGATGAAAAACGGAATAAGCTGATCGCAGAGAGAGAGAGAGAGAGAGAGAGAGAGACGCAACACGAGCAGTCCGACAGAGCTGAACTCACTTGAAGTTTGACACGTGCAGCTGCCTACAGCTGATGCTCCGATCTCTAGCCGCCATGGCCCCTCGGAAATGTACAGGATCTACACTGGTCGGAGTTTATCTGCTGGCGACGCTGTGCTTTCAAGGTGAGTCAGTGAAAGACACGCGTCCGAATGACGCCGAACCATGTCACCTTCTGTCTTGCTTGCCTTCTTTCTTCTTTTTCCACTTCGCCGTCATTTGCCAATCACGGTCGTAAACATGCAATCTTGGAAAGATGAGAGCGGCAGTTAAGACAGTTACTCAGGATGCTGGCTGCACATCTGGCGTGACAGGACCATCTGCATCCGCAGCTGTTGACACGTTATGCTGCAGGAGTTGACTCTAAATACTTCCTTGAGGAAATGTGAGGTGTTATAGTGCTATACGTGTTCCTTTATTTTTTTCAGACAAACGGTTGTGTATGTTGAAGAAAAAAAAGGTTGCAACGCAGTTTGAAGAAATTGCTGCACTCGTGAATTCTAAAAGCCTGCCGTGGTCAGGAGTGTGTGTTGAACCCTCTTTTAAAGTCTGACAACATCTGGACCAGTGTAAGCAGGGAGACCACTGCAGGGGCCTTTCATCCCCTCTGTAATCTGTGGCGAAAGGATTGTGCCAGAGCGTGACTACAACTGAGAGTCATCACAGGACCCTCAGAGGCAGATACATCTCTGTAATATGTTACAATCTCTCATTTACTCTATATCGCTTGATTGTCGAAGGTTTGTACATTTACACATTTTTTTCGATCATGGTCCACCGGCAAAAGATTATTTCTGGCAGCCTTTGCTCCAAGAGTGGAAGAAGGAAATAAAGGACAAGGCTGTAGTCTGAGCATGTGTCCTAACAGTGTCTCCCAGCAGACACCAAGCTGAAACCGGATTAAGGATTTATGTACAGAAGAGTTCCTCCCCAATAGGTCAAGATAGCCATGCCCCCCCCCCTGCAATAAACTGGAGAGCAGTTTCTCAGAAACCAAAATAGTTAGCATCAGATATTAAAAAGTTGTCACAAATAGCTGGAGAGAGGAAAATATACATTTATCTGGTTCATACCTAAGCAAGATCTTTCTTTTCAAAGGCTTCAGTGTCTCACAGAGCTCTGGTACCAATACAACACTGGGAGGAGGATTTAAGTTGTCCTCAAATGAAAAGATGTCAGACAGTGGTTTTGCAAACCTGTTCTTTCCTAATATGCATGTGTCAGGAAGATTACTTAAGTCATAACTTATTTTTAATCATCAAGCTTAAATGTGAAAATATATAAACAACTCTATACTACTGCAAAGAAAAGGCATTAATACAACTATCAACTCAAAAACCAGCCATTAAAGGATGAAAATAAATACATTTTACCTTCTCAGTATCCTTGACAAAAATGTGGGTGATTAAAGACTTGTTTTTGCTTTTTGAACTGTATTTTGAAGCCTGATGATTATGGACTAAAAAGTTGTGTTAAGATAAACTTCAAAATAATTCACTATTTCATAGTCACCTTTAAAGGTTACTTAAAGTGAAAAACTAACAAATAACTATCTCTTTATATTCCAACTCACCTCATCCCTACAGAGCACATTCACACATTGTTTGGGTTTTGTGGAAAACAGTTACGTTTTCATGATTCATGAGAATTCTTGTCTGTTGCATTATGTATTTATGTTTAGGTGTACTTTTGTTTCAGAGGAAACATGCTGCGAAACTTTTTTCCTGAAGCCAACATCGTGACCTTGTTTGATATCCTTGAGGAAAATAAGCTGACCCAATAAATCATTCTGATCTGTCTTCTTTACTTCTCAGATTCTGGATATGTATTGATCTTTTACAGATTGCTGTTAACCAGCTGCTTTAATGTGATTCAATTTAAAACTTGGCCAAGTTGCTAAAAACCTGAGGCTAATCAATATTTAATCTCTCTTTTTGGCGGCATAATCCTTCTGTCCTGTCAACTGGTCCCGAGTTAGATAGTATCTAGTTTCCAGCCCATAGTAAAGAGTCAAAAAAATCATTCTGTTTTTTTTCCCTTTTTGTCTCAAAAGGAGAAAAAGTAAAATAACATAATGTGATAATGTTAGGAATATTATCATTCCTCTATACTCTATATTTCTAACCTGCTACGATGATGAACATTTACATAGATATAAATTAAGGAAAAGTTAAGCATGTATAATCCAAAATGTTATTGTACCATGTCCAATGGCACTGACAGCAATATGTAAAGCATCCAACTGCAAATGACAACTTTTCAGGATGGAGATTTCAATTTACAATTATTTTTTATCATTACCAGAAAGCCTGTCAGCTACTGGCCTTTTAAACAAGCTGTAATTTTACTTTTTCCTCATGTAAATGTTGACAGTGGGTTTTTCCCTCAATCACTGTGTTGTCTCCATCCGTTGGGGCCCACTGTGCATTACATATCTTTGCTATTATAATCATGTTCATTAGCTTTTGTTCTTCCTTGTTATTATTATTATTTATTTAGACTATTATCTGTTATCCAGACTGCCACTTGCGGATTAAAGATTGACTTTGCTATAATAAGCCATTGCCCTAGTGTCCTTAAACATCCCTTGTAGCATAAAGTTAATTTTGCTGCAAGCAGCAAGCTGTCAGGGTTTGCCTCCTGGCCCTTAGAAGCTCCAATATGTTGGGGAAATGGGAAAAAATGGGAAAAGCCCAGACTTTGCTTAGGGGTGTGAATTTTATATTATTTTTCACAGCTGCTGCCTACTGTACTCAACCTAATTCCTAAATATGGCCTACAGAGATGATGGATTGTATGACTTTACAACATGGTAGGTATGTGAGCATGCTGTGGACAGCCAATGAAAAAAAATGTTAATGTTGACTTTAATTATGGTTAATTATGTCCAGATATTTACCTGAGTTTGCCATTCACATTTGAAGATCCCAGTAGGATTTTTTTTTGGTGAAACACTACAGTGTTGAAAGACCCATCTCAAATATTGAGTCGTGGCATATTTTTCCCAGTCAAAATTAAATAGAATAGAAAGATCCAAAAATCTCTTTTTAAGAGATTTCAGAACTATTTCCCTGCATCGTCTCCTGAGAGATTTTACCTGGATTTATAAATTGGGACTACATGTCAAAACAATGAGAGGTTTTGACTCAGAGATTTGTTAAACCTGTGGGTGTCATTGTGATGGGAAGAAAAAAGATAAGCACTGTCTTGAAAAATTATCCTGAAGGCAGGGAGTGCTTTTCAATGGCGAATAACTCGAATAACTGAATCTCCTGCATGTCTACTGCTGCTTCATCCCGACCATATAAATAAAAAATTTTTTTTATTTCTGTACAATACAACGGAGCTTTAACGATTGGGGATCAAATTAGAACGCCAGTGGGCCCTGAAATTGAAAAGATGAGAGGTCACTAATGCGAGATAAGAGAGGGAGATACTGTAGCTACTTGAAGTTGATAGATGCCTTCAGGGTGTGTTAGGGCACTGTCTGTATTGGTATGTTCAGTGTTTCTTTTTGAGGTTGTATCTCATGCAGAAAATGAGCAAGCGCAGAGTTTGTTGCTGAAAACAGCTGATCTGAAGGATGCAAGAGAAAATAGTGGAGGAAGTGTGGTATTAACTGTGGAAATCTGGGGCAGGGATTGTGTCTGTCAGCTGGAAGCTCTAAGGTTAAAGATGTGTTGCTGCTTGTGGGGGAAAAGAACAAGAAGAACAAGGCTAAAACCTCAGCTTAACACATCTCGGATTTGTTTGGTGGATTTGTATTTGTGTTTTTCCAGTGTATGTGCAATGTAGTATCTGTCAAAATTGCACATGCAAACATTTGCATCTTGGAGAGGAACTTCCATCGGGGGGGGGGGGGGGGGGATTTGGGCAAAATGTGCAATGACAACTTTATTTCCCCTCAGTTTAGCCTTCCAGGCTATATACTGTATATGCTGACCTATTTTGTATTGTATGTGGAGGTTATAGTAGTTGTGAAGCCTGCAAGAAATACCTACACACTACTCAAGGCTGGTTAAGGTAAAACATTTATATAATTCAAAATTATTCAGGATTTGTGGTATTGTTGTGGCAATGGCTGGAAAAGAGATTTTTTTTTTTCCATTGTCGCTCCGTGACACCTACAGACTTTTAATCCTGAGAGGAGAGCGACATGTCTAATGACAGCAAATGTAATCATAAAGATAAAACCGGGCCATTAAAAGGAGAATGTACTCCAAGAGCAAAAACAATAAAAACATTATTCACTCCAAAATGTAATAACTTCATTCCAGGGTCATGCTCCAACCAACCACAAACCTAAATGGAAATTGTTGAAGCAGATTTTCAGCAATCCTGCTAACACACAGACAAACAAAAAAAGAGCAACACAAATGTAATTTTCTTGGTGGAGATAACGATTGAATTCAACAAAACAAGAAAGCACTTCAAACGCTACACATGGCTGACAGCCCATTACATGCACTAATGCTGTGTAGTTTCTTGTTCTGCACTCAAACAGCCTTAGTTCTGTAAGTCATGGATTTAACAGGATACCAGAAACTTCGAGACTCTGCCCCACATCGACATGCATCACATCATCTCTGCAGATTAGTCAGCTGCGCATTCACGCTGCCACATCCCAAAGATGTTCTACTGAATATATAGCTGGTGACTGTCATCTTCTTAAAAAATAGTTTGAAGCCGTTTTTTCAGCGCACTTTACACCTGCTATCTGTTTTACACGGCGTTCTCTAAACTCTAAAAACTCTAGGTGCTGTTTTCGGAAATACTCTAACCAGCAAACAATCAATCAACAATCATGCCACCGTCATCTTTTTTCCCCCCCGATGTTTGAAAACAAACTGCACCGCTGCCACGATGATTGGATGAATGAACTGAATTGAATACGGTCCCTTGTGCTCTGGGAAAATATATGTCTGCGTAAGTCATAAATCTTAAAAAACGAATAAGATTCTCCGTACAGGTTAAGTGCTTAATCGTAATGAAGAGACAGGGCACAGTGCTGCAGGGATTCCCCCCCCCCCCCCCCCCCCCCCGTGCTGCAGGGATTCCCCCCCCCCCCCACCCGTCCAATCCCAGTTAAAATAACTAAACAACAACAACATGATTTGCACATCATCTGTCGTGGATCTCGGGCAAATGGAGGAAGACTAGTAGCAGCAGTTGCCCTGCAGGCCTGCAAAGTATAATCAGACAGTAATCCGGTCCTCCTTAAAACCCCGGCGACCTCCATTAACGTGGCGGTTCACACGGTGAGCCATCTACACTGGAGCAGTAAGGCAATGTTGAACACGCGAGGAGCTTTGCCATTTTATCTCTTGTTATCCCCCCTGCTACAATCTTGTCACAGGACTTTTTTTTTAGCAGTCTTTCACACCAGCGGATGGGAGTATACATTTTAAATAAAGGAGCTACATTCACTCCTCCCATATATATATATATTTTTTTACTATCAGGCAATAGTCCTATCGATCAGGAGAGGCTGAGGCCGGTTCACAGTGCACGTGCAAGATTAACGCACAAATCTTCGGAGTTTGACATGGCGATCGATAGAGGGTCTATCTCTGTTCACACCGTGACACCACCGAATAAGCTCAAGTGAGTTGTGACCAATAATGAATTCGTAATTATCGCAGAAGACGTCGTGAATTTCACATTAAAGAAATGCAAGTGAGCCTGTGGAAATACAGACCCATGACCGCGTGCTAGCCACACTCAGCCGGTCCATCAACACTTACCCTGACCTTGACACGCCTCGCGTGCAGTCGCTATACGTCCTCTTCTTCTTCGAGTTGTATTCCTTGAATCCTCGTTTGCCCAAGTTCTTGCTGAAAAAGAGGCAGAAGGAAAGACATTAGATAAGCGCCAAACTACCGACATGGAGCTTCATCATATGGGGCATCGTGCGGATAAACGCACAGCTCTCAGCATGCTTCCTCTGATGCAAAGTAGAGGCCTGCGTAGTGACGCAGACACACTTGCTGAGGATGCACTGGAATAACTCGACACAACTGACATCAATCTTCCTGGCGTATGAATCGAACCCAAATAGTACAGGAAATAAGGAGATTCACTTGTTTCCGTTGCCGGTTTAAGATCGACAGTGGTGTGTGCGATGTTGTGGCCCCTTTCAGAGATGTGTTTATTTTGACAGCAGTTCTTTTTTCCGCCCAAGTACGTTTCCCTCCATTGACTCCACAGTTTTGCCGCCTGCCAGCATCTCTCATTATGAAGATTCACTGTCACACGGTGATTTAAGGGGTGCCCCCATCTGACACTCGTCAATAGCCCCCACACAGTGATCAGTCTTTGTTTATTTTCGCCTCATTAGCTAATTAGTCATGAACTCGCTCGGTACTTGTGGCTCACGTCTCGGCTGTTACTGGAATTTATTGAGACAACATGTAATTTGGACGAGGGTCATCGGGGAGATCTTTTCCGCTCCGGCTGAGGTGAGACACTGAGGGTCTGGCACTTCTGCGACTGGACAAAAATACTTTCAAGGTTTCAGAGGGAGGGTGACGTCAGACCGCTGTGTGTACAGAATATCCATGTTGGTTGAACATCTTTCAAATGATGATGGCTTCTGTTGCTGGTGTAGAAATGCGAGACAATTGCTTGTCTGGTGTTTGACAGATTAGGACACACACCCAGATACCGCTCAGTTATACGTTAGACATCCCAACTATAAGATTAAGGCTAAGCATTTAATATTTATTTCTGTTCAATATGGATGTACTGTGTATATATACTGTATATATATGTATATGTCTGTTTTTTTTGTGTAGACTATCTACCCTTTATTGAACTGGCCATATTTTTACAAGGGTGGGAGGCATTCAAAGTGATAGCAATATTTATAAAAGAAAATAAGCAAACCGGGATATGGATCTGAGCTGATCAGTGCTAAGGAGGCTCAAGCGGGATTTCATTTGGACCATTTGCATGGTCTTTAAATAGAATTGAGCTAGCTGCAGTGACTTTTTTCAGCTTTCTCGATCCTGAAACCCGCTCACGCCTACTTGTAGATGTGTTTTCTGATGTAGCTGATAAAAATCCCATTCCTATGAAATACGGTACATACAGTATAGTCAGCCACAGAGGCTTACTATATGAACAGCACAAGAAATAGTAACAGCCTTGTGCCAGGGAAAAGATACGCTACCTTCACAACTGACTGGATTTTCTTATGCGTCGGGGGCAGAACTGTAATATTCATTCCTGTTAAAAATGGATGACTCATTGTTCAGTGTAAAACATTTGATTATCCCTAATGATTACATGGGAGACAAAAATAAAGCACAGTCAACACAATTAAAGTTCACAGATTTAATGACTTACATCCAGCACTAAATTAGGATTTCTTGAAGGATTCGGCAATGAAATTATTGCAAGAATAGTGCTGAGTGGATTAGTGGTATTAAATTGTGGGGGAGAATATATTCAGTTTGTTTTATTAAACTACTGATTTGATTAAGTTTGATTAAGTCAAACAGATGAAATTAAATTCTCTCCCACCCTTTTTTCTTCTCAACTGTTCACTGTACCTTTTCCCTTAAACTTCTGTAACCCTCTTATTTGACTCTCTATTTCTACCTCCTCGGCTTCCTTACACCCCCTATTTTCTCCGAATCCCCTTTCTCCATTCTCTGGTATAATCCTCCTAACTTCCCTCTCATTTTCATTATTCGAATTTCTCTCCAGGTTGTCATGGCGGCGTGTACCAGAGGAAGCTGTACCGCGACCTCATGGTCAACTACAACCGTCTGGAGAGGCCGGTCCAGAACGACTCAGCGCCCATCGTAGTGGACCTCGGCCTCACACTTCTACAGATCATAGATGTGGTGAGTGTGTGTGTGTGTGTGCGTGTGTGTGCGTGTGTGTGTGAGTGTCTGTGTGTGTCTGTGCGTGTGTCACAGAGATGTGTCTGAGGAAAAAGGGAGAGAAGTAAGATTGTGTGTGGAATTAGTTTTCGGAAATCCACAGATAGCATAAAACAATTTAATTTAAATGTTTTTCCAGAATAATGCTTTGTTTTGCACAGTTAAAGTTATTCTATCTATTTTATTTATACATTGACTATGGCACCCACTAAAGTGCATGCCCTTCTTCCTCTGAACCTGAAACTTTATTCCACCATTGAATGTGTTCATCCAAGGGAAATATTCATCTCATACATCTAGATTTGATTCCTCCCATTGATCCTTTTTTCATTTCATGGCATTACTGGCCCTCTGCCTTTTCTTTCATTCCACAGGAACATTCAGGCTCAGTGTTAAGATATGCTCTCTCACTTTTTATATTTTCATGTGCAACCTCTAAAGGAATATTTCAACAGTTTGGGAAATGTGTTTGTTTGCTTTGGTGCAGAGAGGAAGATGAGATTATTTGACAATTGTATAGCTTTGATTTGTTTTATTTATTTCTTTTTCAAGATTTTCTGTTTCCACAATTTTATGTTAGGCTAAGTTAATAAGTGGATGGGACCTGTTTTTTAACATGAAACAATATAAATGCTTTTACCAAAACATTCAATCTACTCCTTTAAACAGTTTTTGTAAACAAATAACTCTTTCTTCCTCTTTCATGTATAACATTTTAAGTGGTTTGTTCAGAAAAAAGCTATGTTCGAAAAAAGATCAATCCTTTTCCCAGTGTCCTACGTAGGTAGGACACCCACAAAGCCATGTGGCCAAAATCCTTCTTTATCAATCCTTAATGTCAGACCTGCTGATTGGCTTTTTTGTGTTTTGGGTCAATTTTCTGTCACATCTCATTTTATGCTTTGTTCCATCTGTCGACACCCAAGTTGACACCCAGTCACATCCCTGAGCCACCACTGTCACGTGATGTGTACGTCTCCTTATGATTGTGCTCAGAGCTGTACCACTGGGATGATGATTTATATGGCCAAGTGTATGTTGAAAATATATGGTGGTCTTGAAACAAGATATTCAAGGGTTTATTTTAAGACATTTTAATGTTCGCAGTACAATTGAATCAAGTTGTCTAAGGTTTTGCAGAACTGATCGCGTTTGTTTCGGAAGTAGTTTCATATATTACAAAACTAAAGACAAAATGCGTTTGACACAAAGTGACGTGTGGTGTTAATGTGTGTGTGTGTTTTATATGTATTGTAGTTAACCACACTGTTTGCAGACTCCATACATAATGAATGAGCTGGCGAGACTGTATGACTTGATGCTTCCTGGGCAGCAGTTGTAAATAATGTAGAGTTGCTTGTCTGTGTGGGCATGTGTGTGTAATGTGGCCTTTGATTACTCCATCTGCTCTGAGGTTAACTGGGGCAGGTTGATGACAGATACACAGACTGACTGACAGATGAGCACAGGACTGGTCACCAACCAGTACAAAGAGCCATCATGCCCCATTGTAGCTTACAAACAAAAAGTCCATGTGTGGAATGTAACTGAGTACATTAATACCACTTAAATACCATGCTTAAGTACTCATTAGAAGTACTTTGAGTGTATCCGTATTGAGTATTTTGTTACTGTATCGCTACTTTTACTTCAAACTATCATTTCGAAAAAAATACATATTTTCGCTCTGACAGAGTTATAAAACATTTCACATCTGTACACTAAATATATATACACATACACACACGCCCGCTTACCTGCCCGCCCGAATTCTGAGATAGGATTCACGATTTCATAATTTCTTATCTTCACTGTTTTGTTGATTCAATACGTTTCAAATTCTGATCCTCCGGTCTAGATAAAAAGGAAACGATGGCGATAGCTATCCTGTCACTCCTTACTGGGGAGATTAGAGTGTTTACAGTGGGTGTGACAGGGCTGAAACTGTCCATTACAGCTGAGCAAAATCCCTCTCCAAAAAAATAAAACACCACAAAGGAGAGGTCAGGTACAAAATGGAGTGACAACAGCGAACCCAAGCAAAAATCTCCACGATTGCCCCCTAGATTGCACACCAAATGGACAAATGTTGCTTTGTGAAGCGCACAATGGGAGGCTGCTCTATTTCAGCAGCGGAGAGGGGAGATTGCTGGAAAGAGGGACAGATCAGAGAAAACCGGTGGAGATAAGACTGGAGCGGGCAGAGGTTAAAAGGCAGGGCTGAGGGAGAGGGGGGGGGAGCGGTGATTGTGTGAGAATCGATTTTCACGGCAAGACGAAGTAAGCAGTGAGTTTGATTGGCCAGCACCAGACTTCTGCATCTTATGAATCTTCTCATAGAACTTAATACTGATATTATTACGGAAAGTAAACAGCATTCTAAAACATAAAGTAATATTCAAATTGATGCATATATAAATGTTCTTTTAGTCAAATGTACTGTATATAGAAAAAAAGTTGTATCCTTATTATTGTTTATACTATCAAAGAAGTCAGAGACACCCTATTTCACTTCAAAAATGTGTCAATGAATACATATTGTACATGACAGCAGAGTGTTTAGCATGTAGACAGCATGAAACAGTGAAAATGTGAATTTGTGTGATAAGAAAGAAAACATACAGTAGGGAAAGGAAAATAATAGTAAAAAAAGGAGCACAAACAAACACAGAGAGTAGAAGATGACTCACTATCGCTGTCAAGCATTTTGCAGTTTTTTTTTTTTTCAGGGGGAACTGAAAGCCAACGCCACACACACACAGCGCAGCGCTGTGTAACAAGGAGTACAAACTTGTCGCTGTCATTGGGGATTCTGTGAAACGCACTGTGAAGGCCACTCCTAGCTCTGTCGCTGGGGCTCTGCTACCTATGCGCCTCTCCATCTGACCTCTGTCATTGATCTTTCTGGAACGGTCTTGGTCTCTGTCTGCTCTGCGTGCCTCCCTGTCACTCTTGATTCATCTCACTCTCATGTATTTCTATTTCTTTTTTTCCATCCTTCCCCATGACCCTTTGACCACGAGCTGACGCCGGTGAAATCTCACAAGAGGCAGCCGGGGCGACTGTGGGTTTCTGTTTTGATGACTCGTGTAGAAACGACCGTAAACTCATGTCTTTGTTGAGGAGCCCCATCCCTCCTGCTCAGCGTCACTTTCAGCGTCCAGCACAAACTGCTGCTTGCCCCTCCCTTTTTTTAATATTTTTGTCTCCGTTGTACAAATCTGACAAGTACATCTGCATCTGCTAGCGTCACACCCCTCCCTCTGATAAAGCAGGTATTTGTATGTAAAATTGTGGCACAAAACCATTCCAAACTACCAAAATTACCAAACCACCTGCCTTCGGGGACAGAGGCCCTGCCATCATTGGGCTTTTCTCTGACCTCTCCTCTTGTCAATAATTTCAACCCAACTTTCTCGACATTTTTAGTACACAGCACGCCAAGAGCATCATTTTATCAATCGCATAATTTTCTACAAAGCACGCGCACTGTTCGTTGTACGATGATGTCAGCTAACGCCAGATGACTAGCTGGAGGATGTATAGTCCGGACTTATTTATATACTGTATAATTATTTAAATTGGCAAAAAAGAATTCTGGTGGATAGCATCTCGAAGGAATCTTCTAAAAGAGGAAAAAGCAGGAGTGTATCATCATCATTCAGTGAGCACACTGAGTCATGTGGGACAAAGTTTGATTTCACTGGCAACACGTCTCATAATCTCACCTCATGTTTACCAAACCTGCAGTATATTCTTTATTGTTTTTCTCAAGCCTGCAAAATATCTTCATTCACCGTCTATCTAAAGCCACGTCTGCTGGCTGCTGATTGTTTGCCTCTTTCTCTTCCCCTGCAGGATGAAAAGAACCAAGTGTTGATCACAAATGCCTGGCTGCAGCTGGTACGTCTCCTCTCCGAGCACTTTTTGTGTGATCACTGTGGGATAATTGTCACTTCGTATGTATATTTTTGGAAGGCGTTTGTGTCCTGTGGGCTCTGCCATTTTTATTGTATTCACACTTGACTGCTTGTGAAGGCTTAGCTCTAAAGCTGCAATTTTTAGCAACAGAGCAATAGCATTATAAACCATTTATTGCAAGCACAGACACACTGACTCATTTAAAAGTGAGATGTAATTCAACAAATGTTTTAATTGTTCAAATATTTCAAATATTATATATAAGTATTTTTTTATACAACTACTTGCATTGCTTGCAGAAAGCTTTAATGTGAAATTCTGCAGCAATGATGTTGGTAATTCATTTACATTGTATTAAGCTGCTTTATGGTTTTTACCACAAGTAAGGGAGCTGTTACATTTATAGAGGAGTCTTCCATTTCCTATTCTTACTACAGAACTGCTACTTCGATTGTCCCATGGGGATCAAATCATCTATCAATGATCAAAACAAACAAACGACAACTATAAGCTATGCTTTGATGAGAAGTAAGTCCGATTTCCAAAACTGTGCATGTACTGCCATCTAAGCACGTGGAAATGAAGATACTCAGCTTCAGCACATCTACCCCATTAAAAAGGTTAATTATAGACTAGCGGTACAAGAGATATGCACAATGCTCAGTAGCTTGAGGAAATAATTATCAGGCCAGTTAGGTATAGGAGCAACAAACTCATTATCACTGCAGCAGCGGTAATAATTGTCCACTGAGGCTGTCACAGCTCGCATTTGGTCAGGTTGGGCTTGCAACTGACTGGCGCTTAACTTATGAATGAATAAAGTAATGGGTGAATTATTCAGCAGGCCACTTCTTGAGTACTGGCATTCACTTTGGTGTAATGGCTTAATGGGTCTTGATTGCGGATGCAGCAGACTTTAGAGGAGTCCTGAGGACTACATTAAGTATTGCTCACAGACAGTGAGACAGAGAAAGGGCATGTTCACCTCCCCCGTATCAGGGAGGATTATAGGATTACAGGTTGATCAGTCAATGACTGTCCCTCATTATGTGTTTTTTTGCCGTGAATTCTAATAAGCTTATTGGTTTCCTGTACCTTTACAACCACATCTAATAGCTTCTTATATTATTATTATTATTATTATTATTACTTCTTGAGTACTGGCATTCACTTTGGTGTAATGGCTTAATGGGTCTTGATTGCGGATGCAGCAGACTTTAGAGGAGTCCTGAGGACTACATTAAGTATAGCTCACAGACAGTGAGACAGAGAAAGGGCAGGTTCACCTCCCCCGTATCAGGGAGGATTATAGGATTACAGGTTGATCATACCAAATGAATAGCATTTTATGTGTTTTTTTGCCGTGAATTCTAATAAGCTTATTGGTTTCCTGTACCTTTACAACCACATCTAATAGCTTCTTATATTATTATTATTATTATTATTATTATTATTATTATTATTATTATTATTATTATTATTATTATTATTATTATTATTATTATTATTATTAAATGTTACTATTATCATAAACATATTCATTGTTTTTATTGTTTGTATGCATATACCCTCAAATAGAGCAAACTTTGTCTGGAACTTAGCAGGCATGAATGAATTTCAGATTCTTTAAAATACTAGTCTCCAATTAGCGATGCTTTCTAAAATGTCTGTTATGTAAGGGAAAACCTATTCTTAGACAGCTGTTACCTTACATTGCCCAGTGACCTCCTCATCTGTTCCTGACAGACTACTGAGCTGTGATTTGTTCTGTTGGCTGTTAGCCATGCCTTCCCAGCCAACGGACATGAAAAGATGGCTCTCGAGCACAAAACCGCCAAGGCCCACAGATGACAAGCGTGGTGATTAAGTCATTAGCTGCCTGAGTGGAGACATATGTCAGCAGGACCACTTTACATGGACTTCGTTGAAGAGAATATGATTTTGAATTGGTTGTAAAAAAACATAAAAAATAATAATCACTGAATCACAGGCTCATAATGCCGAGCAACACGCACATAAAAAAAAATAGCCAGGAGCTCGCCCATGCAGACACACAAGTGGAGCAGACTTGTGTATGTGTGTAATGTGTAGTTTTGTAAGTACATTCGCATATACCCAGTGCATTAGGAACATGGCTGTGTTTGCTCCATAGGGAATGTGCCCTTTGGCTACCACATCTGACTGCCTCCATCTATAAACTATAAACTATAAACTATATATATATATACTGTATATGTATACTTTATGTAACCCTTATATATATTCACACACACACATAAAGACGTCACGATAAAGACAGACCCACAACAAATGGAAACTACAAGGAAAGATGATCTGCACAGCTACTGTACACTATGTGTGTGTGTCAGTGCGTCATAGTTCCACATTGAACCTGGGACACGTGCGTTGCCATCACAGCTGCAGATGTGCGTTCACGCCATGTGTGTGAACAAAAGCCCACAATAGTTCAGCATTCAATTTGGCATTCGGAACGTTTCCTGTCATTCATTTATGGAACTTTTATAAACAATTCTTTTGTCCTTATTTTTATGTCTTAATGGTTTCTGAACATGTAATTTCTTTTTTCAATAACTCTCTCTGTCTGTTGTGTCTCCCAGTACTGGACAGACGTTTATCTTTCATGGAACCCAGAGAGCTACCCCGGGGTTCAGAACCTTCGCTTCCCTTCTAATCTGATATGGGTCCCAGACATCCTCCTCTACAACAGGTAGGTTATAGTCACATGCTTCTTCTGCTGCTCTTTACTTTAACCACATCTCCACGCTTGAATGACATGATTAAAAGACCTGAATCGTGTCAGCCCAATTCTCGGAAGACTTGCCTGGCTTCCTTTTTAAACCCAGATATCCTGATAGCATGTGGAACAGTGTGTCCTTAAATCTTCCAAGGCATTGTGGCCTGGTGTAACCCTTGTTTTTTTTTATAAAAGTAATTCCTGGCTTCTTACAAAATGTGGGATTAATCTGTCACCGCCCTTTGCATTTAATTCTCTTTTGCAACCGTTTTTTCTTCGATTTACACCAATTTATTATCTGTCCTACATGGACCGTTACTCTAGATTTCCCTTGCTACTGTTTACCCACACAATGGAAGGAAAATATTCCCCAGATAAAATTTCACTCAGGGACTAAGCCACATTTAACAAGAGGATGAGCTGATTCCCTATGGAGGGACATAAACGGTAACTCCCAGGGGGCCTTGTGACTGTTGCCTGTAATGTACTGTACTCACAGCACTGCGCCTTCTAAATGGAAGTGTCAACACATTCAGAAATGATAACAATGTGTCCAGCCTGAGAAGAATAAGCCGAACTCATACAAAACCTGTATTGCATTTCTCTATCGTGTTTACCTTCATTTACATGCTATGCTGTCTTTTAGTCCTGTATGAGTCACCATCATATGATTTCCTCACTTTAACAGCACTTGTTCAATCTCACATTGATCATTTTAACATTCATGGCCACATATATTTCTTTTCATTCCTTTGTCAAATACAGGGGCTTTCATATCCTTGGCTTGCTTGACCAGATTACAGAGGAACAAAGAAATAAGTAGCTAGGTGTTGGTTAGATTGAACTTCACAATATAGTCTGGATTTTCTCCCTTTGAACAAAATCATAAGTCTGCCATTGAGGGGCTTGCTCATTTTTCAGATTCCTTTGTATTTCAACTTTTCTGTGGCAGCAGCTTTGTCCTCAAACCAAAGCTGCCTCCAGACATTTATCACACTTCTTCTTTTTTTTTACAAATGACATGCAGCACATTTACCCTTTATGAAACAGCTTTGGCCTGCTGGGAAAAACAACAGCAATACCCATTGTGCTTCTATGTGGCACATCCAGTGGAATCACATGTTTTTTGTACAGCAGAAAAAAGCGACACAGACAGTGGGTGAAAATCTGTAGGAAAAGTAAAATCATGGAACATAGTGTGCAAAAGTAAAAGAAGGGAAGTCTTGGCCTAAAAACAAAATCAAAATAATAATGTATTTACCTTGCACTGTCTTTTTGTGTTGTGTCTGTCCTGGGGTTCATTTTGCCTCTGGAAGATCTATTTTTCTGGACCTGCAACACCAAGCTAGAGAGAAATTATAGTTGGAAACCCTACAACCTATTCACATTATTCAAATAGCAATTTCACACAGTAAAGACAATAATAACAGTGAAATAAACTCCTCCCTTTCTAAACATGAATCAAATTTATGTGCGAAGGAATTCCCCTTGAGGACATAGCAAACTGGTTTGCAGGGCTCCTGTTTTTGTTACTAAAACAGCTTTTTTATAGCCTAGTGTTGCTAAAAGGTTTAACTGGAAAGATTGTGTAAACACTGACCATTATTCAACTGCCAAGGGCCAACAGAGGATATTTAATTTAAGTTGTTAATGCATAAATCTCAGTAAGAATCACACGTGTTTTTTTTTTTTCTTAGACACGCACAGCTAAAACAAATCCCACTTGTAATGAGTAAAGACAGTCCAATTCATGGCAGGGCTGAAGTTGATGGATGACGTTGTTTTTTTTCAGCTCTACCTTCAAGGTGATTGAGGATTATTTTATGTCGGGGAGATAGAGACAGATTTCCAGCTTTGCTTGTGTTGTGAGAAAGGGGGGGAAAAGGGAGAGGTGGGGATGATGCAAAACATTAAGCAGCTTATGGTGGGGATCAGTGATCACCAACCATGGCAACAATACAGGCCTGACATGCACTCAGATTGAAACTGTCATGTCACATGCATGCAGTCTGAATCATGAGCAAAATGATTCATTTGTTCAAGAGAAAAAAGACTAAGATGTGTGATATAAACTTTAACATATACGAGATGGGAAAATTAGTTCATTGCCATATCACAGACCAAATACAGCAATATGAGGAACTTATTATAGAATGTAAAAGAAATGTAACTTTACTGTGCGTACAGCTGCACTGGGCATGACCCTAAGGATCACAAGTAATTTGCTTCATGCACAGATCAGTGTAAAGAACAAGCTTGGAAACAGGCCATTGTTCCTGTAGTGCTTATTGAGCAGTGGTTTGCGGTTGTGCGCTTCGATGTCGTGTTTCAGGCCCAGTCAATCAAGCAACAGGAGAAGGTGGGGGTCCTGGAATGTCAGCTCTCCGGTGGAGAAAAAGCCAAAACGAGTGCTGGGGGTGTGGGATAGTACCAAAGGTTAGTTGGGAGTGCAGGAAGTGGGAGGAAACCAAAGGTCACAAGCCTCTGGCTGCTGCTCTGTTGGAGCTTTTGCTGAATAACTAGTGGGTGGAATTTGTGTGCATGTTTATGCCTAGGCAACAAAAAGCAGTTCAAAGAATAAAGTAAAATAATCTTCTTTGGAACTCTGGTTTAGTCCATGAGAGACCATTTCCTGCAGACTTTATAAGAAGCCTAATTATATTGCTTGTTCATAGTGGATTTTGTGCAACGACTCTTTGCATTAATGTTAATGATGAGAATTTGCAGTGGTGCATTTTTTAAGTATCCACTTTAAGAGAACCACAGCGGGCTGGTACTTTCACAAGATGGGCTGGTTCTGTTTGGACATGGTGACAGGTGGAGGATCGTAGAGGTACACAGCGGAATGCTCTCACGGCAACAAACAAAAAACTCTTTTCTGCAGGTAAAAGGACTCCACTGAGATTCTGCGTGATCATCATGCCATTATCTGTTCCACGTGGCATATGACCTTTTCGGAAATATGTTCCACTTACTTAGCGATCTGATGGAGTTGTGATGAAGATTAGGAATCGAGGAATTCCCTGTGTACTTGCTATGCATTGTTTTGTCCGGGGTATAAATCTTCCCGTTATAAGGTTCATCTAATGACTTTACGCAGGCCTTGGCTGAACTTTAATTTGAAAGAATCACTCCCATTAAGTGTTGCTTCCATTTGCATTTTGATAGATTGTTTTTAAAATGAGATTTTCTTTTTTTTTTTTTCATTTTAAATGCTAATGAAAGGCAGTTACAATTAATTTATTTGTTCGGTCACAGTATTCCAAATACCATTATAATATTAAAGCTTTCGTTTTTTTATATACTGTATATAACATTCTTACCTCCTCTTCTTTTCCACACTCTGCTAAGCGAAACAAGCGATTAGAAATATAGTGTGTGTGTATAGTATCAATGTAGTGACTATATATCTGCATCGGATAAAGCCCTGTCCCATTTAGCTTGAATTTATGTTCTACTTTTCCCACAAAAAGCCTTCACAGAGAGTTAAAGCATGCCCCCGCTCCTGCAGTCTCATACTGTAAATGGTAGACATGGACTAATGGACACTAACAGAACGCTAACAGTGTGAGTCTGGCTTTTTTTTTTTATCTGGCACTGGATGAGCATTCACTTACCGGTGAAAGTTTGATGCATTTAGTCTTCGGTCTTCCTGAGTCTGTGCTCCTGCAGATGTCACGGCATACCGAAGGAAATTAATAAATACCATTAGTATTATGAATAAATAAATATAAATATTATTTCGCTGTCTGTCACTGCCATTACTCTGCAATGGAACAGACTCATTCATTCACCAGACAGGTTTATACAGTGGATCTTTAAGTTAAATGCTAATGTCAGCTTTCTGACGTCATAACTTCAATGATGACCATCTTAGTTCATATTCTAATGAAGCCTGCAGCTGAGGCTGAATGGAACATTCAATGGAACACACTAATTGTTCTGGTATTTCATCATGAATCAAAGAATTGAACCAATACAATTCTGAGCTGATGATAAAAGATATAGGGAACAGAAAATGTTAATGTAAATTGTTAAGCCACAGTATTTCACCCAAATCCTCAAATGTATAAAGCTCAGTCTTTTTACTCTGTGCGCTGGACAAAAAAATCAGTGCCCCAATTTTGTGGGCATAGTTTTTGTTCTTGTGTGAAATGTGTAATTTTCTGATTATGATGCCGTGGTGGAGATGGTGCCCCTCTGCTTCAAGGACGTCTCGATTGCAGACAGCCGTGTTTATCTAACATGATTGATAAAATGAAACACCAGTCTCTCTGGATCTACACTAATCCCCCTCTCCCTTTCCCTTTTCAGCTTGCCTGATGTTTTAGTAGTAACTTTGTATTTTCATCTTGATCTCTGGTGTTATTTTTCCCCCAACTCTTTAAATGCTCCATTACTCTAATGGAACGTTGTATCTATAAACAATTTTCTCCCTGCAGTGCTGATGAGAGGTTTGATGCCACGTTTCATACAAATGTGCTGGTCAATTCTTCAGGATCCTGCCAGTACATCCCACCAGGTGATTCAAGACATTTTCTGTCTTCACCGTGTTCACATACCCAGTCCATTCCCCGTTTCCTTTTTTACTCTTGTTAAGATTGTTTTATCCTTTGAATGATAATTTATAAAAGTGTTATACTTTCATACTCACCTAGCTCACTCAGTAAATTTAATTTTCAAATGGGTTGCCTGACTGAGGCTTGGAAACTGAAATAACTCAGGGAGATCTTGACACACACCTTCACTATGTTTTTGTTAAATATTTGAGAGCAAGAATGGAAATTTGGAATGCAGAAGTCAATTTGGAATAAAACACATATTTCCTAGGCACAACCAATGACAACACATCAAACTAAAGTATGCATTTCGATTCAAAAGAAACTCACCCCAACATGTCTCCCCAGGCATCTTAAAGAGTACCTGCTACATCGATGTGCGGTGGTTCCCGTTCGATGTGCAGAAGTGTGACCTGAAGTTCGGCTCCTGGACTCACAATGGCTGGCTGCTGGACCTCCAGATGATGGATGTAGACATTTCTACCTACATACCCAATGGGGAGTGGGACCTTGTGGGTAAGAAGAGAAACACAGAGATACATTAAGATGCATAATACGTAAGATCAAATGATCCATCAACTGTTGAATGAAAAATAATTGAAATGATTAAAGAGGGCTGTTGATTTAAGTGCAAAACCTTTGTACAATAAATCTGCATGGAGATACACCAGGGATAAATATAGGATATGATTTACCTGAGCATCAAATTGACTCCGACTTCCTGCATTTGGACATGGGTGTCACATTTCAACTCAGTCATCATTCAGTGTCATCCAGCTCTGACAGCAGGTGTTCCAGCCATGTGAACCTCCTTGTTAGATGCCATTGTAGCTGATATTTTCCTGTCAGTCATTTCAGGTTACTGCAAATAGCCTGGATAATACTGCGGCTGGATGCCATTTATCCACATTTAAATACAGGACTAAAAGGAAGGCTATTCATAAAACAATATTGAACATAAGCACAATCAGGAAAAAAGACATTTAACCATCCATTTATGTTAAAACTAAGTTTGCTATTTCATTCCAATAGAACAAAAACCCCTTAATTTAAATAATTTATGTTTGTGATGATTGTATCTATTCTTTCTACTCCATACCATGCAATCATGCTCTAAGCTTCTCAAACTTTGCCTGTACCACTTCTCAGTTTTTACGTCTCTTGGGCACAAAATTAGGAAAAAGAAAGATTAACAAGTTCAAGATAAGATACGTATTTCTTACCGATGTTTCTTTGTTTTACCTTCTCATCCATTTTCTCTTTTTTTTTAACCAATCTTCTCTCCCCGTATGCAAATGAGGAATTTCATCATCTCTAACCTCATTTTGGTATTAATCAGAAGCCAACAGAAGAATCCATTTTCACACACACACACACAAAGTGGACCCAGATGGCTTGGGACAAAGAGGGGGGAGACATGTATGTGTGTGGTGACAGCTGGGACAGGAAAGGTTCACCTAATTCAGACACAGCCAGGCGAGAAGCTGGCCAAAAGCACACACTGTCCTGGTGCCTCTGAACATACCCATGCCGGCGTATACACAGCCACACGCACGCACCCAACCAATGACCTGACCTCAATCGCTCACTCACACACACACACACCCACACACACCCACACACACACCCAATAGACGGCTAACAAGGGCTATTTCTCTTCTCTGTGTGCAGGTGACACAGTTTCAATGAAATTAAATGGAATCCATGCAATTAATGTGAATTGGAATCCAGAGGAATCAACTTTTTCACGCACACACACGCGCACAAACGCAGACACACACACACACATTTAAGGTAGTTTCTAGTTATTTTCCATGAGAAATCTATCTAAGTCACGGTTAGTAATCATCTTGCTAACTATTCGGTCTCACAGTAAGACATGAGTGACATGCATACGCATATTAGTTACAGTAGTTTGATTTTGACCACACCAAGGTGATATAGATAATCCATATTCTATAAACAAGAAAGATAAAGCTGTGTTGCCATGATTAGCACTACGGAATTATTGAGGGATTTGTGATGAAGAACACACAGCCTATTTTGTAGCATATTTCTTTTAATTGCTACCACCTTATCTCCTTTCCCTGTAATTGCCTTTTTCCAAACTTGGGGCACCGACAGGACTTCAGTCGAGATGAAAAACAACAACAACCCAAAACAATCAGAGAACGCTCTCAAACATTATGCAACAATGCTTATTAATTCGAAAACATTGAGTTTAGGACCTGGATCTTAAGGTGAGACCTGAGACCAGATGTGTTCTTTAAAGTGATTTTGGATCAGCTCAAATGTGTTCTCATACAGAAGTTGAAAAAGTGAGTTTTATATAAAAGATTACATCACATAGGCATTGTATTAATTTAGGCAAGATAACATCTTCTGTTTATCACTGACAAGCTGCCTTCCATATGATTACCAGGAAAAACCCTTTTTAAATATTAATATTATGAGATCCTCTTCTCTTTGAAAAACTATTTAGCCATGCAGAGTGGTATAACTGGGCCTTCATTATTAGATATTTTTGTGCTAAGTGTTTGTCACCTCTAATTGACGTCATCCTCCCCCTTCTTCATTTGTCCCCCAGGTGTGCCAGCTAAGCGTAATGAGCTGTATTACGACTGCTGTAAAGAGCCCTACCCCGATGTGACGTTCACGGTCACCATGCGGCGCAGGACACTTTACTATGGCCTCAACCTGCTCATCCCCTGTGTGCTCATATCTGGTCTGGCCCTGCTGGTCTTCCTGCTCCCCGCTGACTCTGGAGAGAAGATCTCACTGGGTACCGAGCAACGGACGCACGTCCCTCCGAATGCGCACGCACGCACGCACGCACACACACACACACACACACGGCTATTCACACTACTGCAAAGACAGAGCGAGTAACAATTATCATCACACAGGCAGAGAAAACTGTATCTGTCTCCTGAGCCTCTGTGATCTCAGCCCACCAGCTCCTAATTTCTTAGATGTCTATTGATTTGTCATTGCTCTATGCAAATGCTGACATTACGGGCTGTGAACAAGCATCAGTGGTGAAATCCATTCATTAGCAGATGAATAAAAGCTTCATTATGAACGCTGCAAAGATTATCACCTGGACCAGGAAATGCCAGCTTGTTTTTCAAATGTCATTCAGGGAGACAGGGTTGGAGTAAATATACAACTGAGCATGTTCCCTAGAGAGAGAAGAGAAAAATGTACGACTTCTCCAAGACAAAGACGCAGCTGTTTCACTTGTTTTGAAGTGACACATATTTTCTCTCAAGTCGCCATTTAAGAGAATGTGATGAAATACTTTCTCTTTCCGCTCTGTGCCTCTGCCGACTGTCTTTTTTTTTTTTTTTTCCCCCGCCAGGCATCACGGTGCTGCTGTCTCTCACAGTGTTCATGTTACTGGTAGCAGAGATCATGCCCGCCACTTCAGACTCTGTTCCTCTCATTGGTAAGACACTTCCCTGCACTAATTATTGGCCATGTTAATATGAAGCGCTTTGTGTCCTTCTAACTGACAAATAAAAGATATTACATGATCGTGATTTGTGATAGATATGTTACATTTACTCATAATAATGTGTATATAAGCGTAGTAAAAGCGGTGATAGTTTGACTTGACTATGGATAATTCTGCTAATTCTGTTTTCATTACAAAGGTACGCAAAAGACCAAAATAGCATTCTTCCTGAACTCCCCTATGGGAAACTGAGTGGCTGCAAAATGGCCACAAACCATTTCCCAAGTTGAAAAATCTGAACCTCTTTCCATTTACTTGGTCTAAAATGTTCCAAATGCTCTGTTTGAGAGAGGCACTGATGTTCTCACCCGACCCTCAGCAACAAAAGCAAATAAAAGTGCATTCCCAAAATGTTGATCCAGTCCTTTCTGCTGTATTCTGGGATGCCGGTGGGTCAGTGTGGAGATATCATACACATTACACGGGGGAAAGCTGATCGATGCAAGAAATCATTTACCCAGCAGGCAACAGGCGAATGGTGGGCCGAGGTGCCAAAAGAACAACTGAATGACGAACTACTGCGATATTCTCACGCTGTGTTCACACCACAAGGTGGTTTCAGCAGGAAAGTAAAAAATGGGTCTTTACACAGGCTGATGGATATGTTTGTTGCACAGCGTGGGGCGCGGGGGTGGCGGAGCAAAGGATTTTTTTTTGATTGGATGTAGGATGTGAAGATTATATGATCAGCGTAGGACACAAACAGAATTGCATTGTGTAACACCGTACTGACACAGAGCAGAAGAGACAAGGCCGGCGGCTGTGAGGCAAGAGGGGAGGCTGCCGACGGAGATGCAAGCCCCGCATCATTGGGCAGCTCAGCGATGTAAAACGTAGCCATTAGCAAACTTGAGACGAAATAAAATGCTCCTCGGAGCACGCGACATTCACTCGCATGGGCTTTCATATACAGCTCCGACTATTGTGCTTTCACATGGAAATGTAAGCTGAATAATTTGACTGGTCCATCTCTCTGTGGGGTAGCTGACATCAGGCCTGCGTCGTTTTTTGGGTGTTTTGTAAAGGAAGGAAACATACCGTTAGCCATCCTTCAAGCAGCCCCCTGTGGTGTCATGACCTTAGGTTTGTTGACAGCGATAAATACCACACCGAAACGACCAACTGCCTGACTTGGTACCAGTCGGGCCAACATAGCAAGCTCACCTCTCGCTTTTCCTTCACATACGTGGCTACAGTCCTGAGCTCTTAATTCAAAATGTACAGGTACCTATCGGATAACAAGAGAGGCATTTTCTCAGCTTACATTGTTCCACTAGTTCTCTATTGCGATTACGAAATAACTGTGTGATTCTGACCTTCTTTTTTTTTTCAGCTCAGTACTTTGCCAGCACCATGATGATCGTGGGCTTGTCTGTGGTGGTAACAGTCCTGGTACTACAGTTCCATCACCATGACCCCCGTGGAGGGAAAATGCCCAAATGGGTAGGTGGCCAAAAGTTTTATTTTATTATTCTCCATTTCCACTTGAAACAGAGAATAGTAAATGGTGATTGCCCAGCGCAATGCATTATTTTACATGTTGATACAACCTCTACTCATCAACCCTGGTAACGGTTGGGTCAACACATAGGTTTTCAAGAACAATTTGTTGCAATACATTTTTTTTTACAGTTCAATTTCCCAGCTAAAAAGGTAAATTTCCCTTTTTGTAAGCAGCTGTCAAAAGCCGAAATGTAGAGTTACATTGAGGCCTGTATTTTAAGGTGCGTGTGTTTTTCTTTCACATTTGATAGAATTTTAGATTATATAAAGCCTTTAATAAATGTGGGTTTTCAAAAGAAAAAAAAGCACTGCTCAGGTAAAAGTATCTACATTTCATCAAGAACTAATGCACTTTGTAGAGGGGAAAATCTCCACAGCTTTAAGTCACACATCCTCGTTTGATAAGTCTGAGGCGCATTGTGCCTCATCCCTTACAAAACCCTGGTTAATGCCCCCCTCGCTCCGTATTTGTGTTTCCTTCATTTCACCACTCTTTTTATCCATCTATAATTCAACACAAATCTCTTTTCGACTTTGCTCACCTCTCGCCCCCCCCCCCCACTCCTCTTGATTCTGCCTCCAGGTTCGGGTCATCCTCCTCAACTGGTGCGCTTGGTTCCTCCGCATGAAGAAGCCTGGGGAAGAAAGAAAAACAGCCGTGAGCTCCAGTAGCCCCCCAAACTACAAGTACTCCCACAATCCCCCTCCTACTCACCACAACAGCACCGGCAGCATCCAGATGAGCTCCATACCCGGCCAGGCGTCCACCCAGTCGACCACCACCAACGGGAACATGAACCTGTACTTTGGCTACCACACCATGAGCACGGAGAACCCGGCCTTCCCCCCGGGCACCGATCCCGGTGTGGTGGTGTGTGGTGGAGGGGCGCATCCCAACAACGACCCCCATCATTCGGAGCTGACACGGACTTTGCATCTGGAGCAGGTGCCGGAAATCTCCCAGATCCTAGAGGAGGTGCAGTACATAGCGAGGCGCTTCCGGGAGAAGGACGAGGGGGAGGCCATCTGCAGCGAGTGGAAGTTTGCGGCGGCCGTGGTGGACAGGCTGTGCCTGGTGGCCTTCTCGCTGTTCTCCATCATCTGCACCTTCACCATTCTCATGGCGGCCCCCAACTTCATAGAGGCCGTCTCCAAAGATTTCACCTAAGGCCGGTGCCGTCCCCTCTGTCGGAGGAGAAAAGAGAGGCAGAGCCAACGATTAAAAGAATCCTGACATGATTAGAACTTCGCCACACACGACCCACTGCGTCTGCAATGTGAGGAAAAACAGCACCCAGATATTTTTGCTGTTGTTACAAGTCACAGTATTACGGGGCCAAAATGTTCCAGATTTCCTCATATATTTGTCAATAATATCTGGGTATATTGGGGTGATGTGTTGTGATGTGTCCCCATTTTAAGGTAAGTCTATGATTTAACATCTTACTTGATACCCTATCTAGAAGGTCAAGGCTTGTTGCAGTAGTTACTAACATAGACAATTATATTAATGCACTTTTCATTTGTATCCCTGCTGCAAAGTGTCATTTACCTCGTCACACTCCCTCCTCTCCAGCTCTTTCTCTGGTAATACACTTCAACTACGCTTCCTTTTCTCGCTGCAGTGCAGTCAATATATAGAGTTTATATCAACAGAAATTGTATTTTTTTTCGGCCTGAACCTTATGGCAGTATTAAGCATTAAGTTTTGTATGCGGATAATATCGTTTCTACAATTGAGATGATTCTAGCTACTGACAAGTTGACACACTGCTTACTTTAGCCAAAGGCCTCAACCCCAAAGAAATTCAGTCCATATGACAAGGATTGCCATCCAATCTTTAAATTTCATGAGCTGAAAACCGCTTCACAATGATGATTTATTATTACTTTTTCAACTATGAAATTGTTCGTTTCTCACCTACCTGCATATCCGATTTACTTCTCTACTCTACTTCACGTACAGCTCATATCCAGGTCCTGTATCTAGGAGGATGGAGTGTTTTGCCTTGATTAGTCGTGTGAAATGTGAAATAGAAGACATTTAGAGTTTTTGTCTCTCTAATTCAGTTTGTGAAATCATGAAGTCATTTCAGTTGGGATTTCCCATTAGTTCTCTTTGGCTTCATCCTTTGTGTTAAACAGTATAACTATTGTGGTTTGCTTATGATATGGCTATGACATTTATTCACAATACATTTATCTTTTGATCTCTGTGATAGTTATATAATATGTTGCTGTATTCTCAGACAGACTCACATAAAAAGGAAGACGAGAGCAAGTAATGATTGATTGACAGAATTTGATCATGTGATGAATTTTTAGATGTCGTCAGAAGAGGCATTCGGTACGGTTTCTTTTTTGATATTGTAGAGATTTTGGGCTTTTACTCTCTAATACTCAGCGAAAAACACTTTCTTTTTGTAATCTCAATGTAAAACATTCAGCAATGATTACTAGGTGACCTTAGGTAACAGTTGAACCTCTCCTCAATGCCATCTGATTCTCAGTGCTCCAAGACTCGAGTGAATTTCCACTTTTAAAAAAGCAACTGAACTCTCAGACTTCTCCGACTTAGCGCTTCGCCATTTCAAATGAATTCTTAGAAGGAACCAGGAAGAAATAAACGCAGAAACATACGGTTCACTGAGTGACTGTAACAGGAATCGTCACTGAGTACGACTGGCATTACTGTTACACTTAATCAATGGCCTGCGTAAATATAAAAAGCTGCCATCTGATGACGAGGTGTCATACCTCTGAATGACTCAAACACTGTAAAGCTTTTCTATATGTTAATCCATAATAATAATGGACTGAAGAAGAACAGAGGCCAAAGCTGGCTGGCGTACATAGAGTACTTGGTGTGTCCAATGTACCCTTAACGTTTGGTCCAGTTTTAAAAGTCAAATCAGGATACAACCACTTTTTTGAAGGTCCAACCTTAAATGTGATATTTAAACCAAATTCCTGCCACTGTTGTATAATGCTGAATAGAAACGTGTGCCCTATCGGGGTTTAGATGACTTTATTGTTCATACAGCAAAGCTACAGCCAGCAGCGGCTTAGTTCAAAGTAACCAGCCGGAGGAAATCACTAAATCCACGGAGAAGAGATTCATCAGTGATATTTACAGGAGCTGGTTGGTGGAGCGATTCTGTTGCCCTTCGACAAAGCCTTGCTCGACGATGTGTATCTCTAGTTCCAGTCTTTACGCTGAACTACACCAAGCAGCTCCTGGCTGAAGCGACCTAATTTATGTACAGACACCAGGGTTTAGAGACAATAGATTTCAAGGGTATCTGCACATGAAAACAGAAGAACTTTTTTTCTACATTCTTGTGACTTGGACCTACGACTGATGACAGTCGTTTTTGTACATACGGGAGATAACACGACACGCATTATATTATAATAATTTCCTCTGTTCTGCTCTGTCTGGTTTCAGTCGAAATGAAAAATGAGGAATCAGTGCAAAAGACATTCTGCTCCTTGTGATGCTGAAATGACACAAGTGGCTCAGAAAAAGCATTGATGCAAATGTGAAATTGTGTTGACTACTACTGAAAAGTTGAAATGACGGTGTTTGGTCTAGACATTTTTTTTGTTGACTCCAGTTGTTGCCTGTCTGCTCAGTATGATTCAGTCTTTGATGGATGTACAAACAAGCTCACTGTACACGACTCTTTTGTGAAAAATAAAGGAGAAATGTGTTCTATACTGGCATTTGAGTGGCTGACACGCTAGATTTTCTGAAATAATACCGATAAGAGACCTTCTCTCCCTGAAGCTGACAGACTGTCCTCATTTCTTTCTTAAAGTGACACATTTATATCAGGGTTGCTGCTGTCAATCTAACTGGTTGGACAGTGTAATGACAGCTTGTCATTTGATGTGCTGATTGGTTAATCGTAACGTGGTTCCCAGGCTTTTCTTCCCTTAGAATGACAACATTTAAGTAATGAAAACCTAAACTAACTGAATGGAAAGTAAAACATTTGGGGAAATACACTTACTCACTTTCTTGCCGTGAGTTAGATGACTCACCTGTTTGCCTCACCTGTGTGAAACCAGAACTACAAAAAATGCATCGATACATTGTTTGATCAATGATTGTGAATAGTTAGCAGGCAACCAGGAAGTAAACTGTGATGTTGCTTCCTATGGACAGAGCTCAGCAAACTGCTACCACTACAGCTCAGCAATAAACATGTTATGACCCTTCTGTTCTACATGAAATACAGTATGATATTAATCTCCCAATTTTCCAAAATATCAGAAATTACATTTGCCAGTGAGATTAACATCTGTTGACTTTTGAAACAAGAAACTTGGCACACACATTCACACACTAACAGTAGGATTATTTGTGATAGTATTTGACTAAACGATTAAAAATAAACAACCTCCTTTCTCACCTTCTTGCATTTCCGCTCCCTTTGTTTCTTCGGCCTTTTTTTTTTTTTCCAATCACTCGTCTCATTTAATTCACATACAGCTCAGATCCAGGGCCTGTATCTATAAAGATGGAGAGTTTTGCCGTGATTAGTCATGTGAAATATAAGACATTTTGAGTTTTTTTATCTCACAGCAGAACTCTAAATAAAACAACCTATGTAGCCCAGATAGTTTTAGATGATGCATTCAAACACGAGGCAATCAAGTATTTTCTGTTCAGCTCTGTTCAGTGTTGTTAACAGTTGTTAATGATTACAACAGCATTCCACCATATCTTTATTTAGTGAGAACACAAGTCTTCTAAAAGAAAAATACATTTTCAACTGGAGCCATCTGTTTCAGACGAGAACCGTTTCGTTACCCTTCTCCCTGACTTAATCCCCTGGGACGGAAGTCTGTGTGTGTGTACGTGGGATGTTAAACATTGTTAATCTGGTTTCAGAGTGACTGGGCTATATAATCCCATTTACTCCTTCAATCCCTATCTTCCCTTTACATTGTGACTGCTATCCTTATAACGGCACAGTGCAGTACATTCGGTCATTCGTAGTTAATAATCTCGACTAAAAGGATCGATTAATTGATTCAGTGCATAAAGGAGGTTGGCAGATCAGTGGAAGCTGCTGTTAATGATACAAAAAGAAAATCCTGCATGTGTGAAGTCATTTGTGCTGTGCCATAGCAAATTACCAACAGTTGTCTGCCATGTGCTGCATCTGCCTGTGTTACAGCTTCGAAATCTGTAAAAAAAATAAAATAAATGAAAGCGGAATAGTAAAAGACATTGGCACAGGTAGTACAGTAAATAACAGGAAATGTTATATTAGGTAGAAGATCAAGAAAAAACTGTTTCAAATAGTTCAAGACTAATAATGTACGCAATCAACATTTTAAAATTAAATAAAATGTTTAGCATTTGGTGAAACACTAAATATGTTTGCATTCTTACTCTGAGTAAGATGGAGAGCTTTAAAACAAACACTCACCTCTGTACAGTAGATGTGAAGCTAACACCAGTGACTGATTGGTTAGTTTAGCAATGAGAGAATGAAAGAGTTAGCCTGTAATGGGGCCAGAAACAGTCTGGCACAATATTCCCGTTATAGTGGTCACATATATTCTTATACATCATTTCATCAGTGCTTTGTCAATCAATGAAGGATGTGACTTTCGGAGTGTTTGTCTGCACCCTGTTCTTTAAATGCAGGGTGTGTGTTTAATGTTTCAGCACCCAGACTTCTCAGCCTGCACTGTATGCCCTAAGCAACACACATAGTCAGCTGAAAAGTGGAGGGCAGGGCTATTCAACTTCATTAGCAAATTGGTCAAATATGAATATCAATGAGGGTTTGTGGGCCACACACTACTTTTTCAATAAATCATTCCAAATAAACACTTATGCGCTGCATCCGTGTGTGTGGTCCAACAGGGGCGATGCTCAGGTGGGTTGAAGTGACAAAAGTGGCATTTTTCTTCTTATAACCCCTATAACAGTGGGATTTGGGTCTAAGTGAGGGGTTGCTGCTAAAAAGATGAAAGTTGGTACCAGGGGGTTTTCAGGGACCCCAAACGCACTGGTCTTGGTCCCGTATCGCTGTGATGTCGGGAAATGGCCGAAATTGCGAGATAGTTGGGTGCATCTTGATCGTTCACCCATTCCCCAATGCCCCAGTACCAACTGTCATCTTTCTAGCAGCGTCCCTTCACTAAGACCCTAACTCAAATCCCGCTGTTACAGGGGTTATAAGCCTGGAATTAGGGTTAGGGCTTACCAAAACGCCTAATTTCGATATAAACTTACAGACAACTGATTCCCGAGTGTTTTAAAAAGGCAGGTGGATTAGTAAGGGATAATTTGAAGTTGTTTATTACATTTTGCAGCAAATGCACTTCAGCATGAATGGTGTCAGTGGAAATCTTCCAGAAAAAGATACAATGAGAATGAAAGGGTGTACATAGAGGTATATGTCTGAGACACATTTAAAAATCATTAGTTTGCTGTGAATATCAAAATTAATCATCCAGCTGGCACAGGAGAGCAGAAGCTTTTGATATCCAATAATCGCTGGGTCGCTTGGAGGGAAGCAGTACTGTCACAACAAAGTTAGTTGAGTGACCTGCAGGAAGACATAAATGAAGGGTGAGGAGAAATTTGAAGCAAGCTTTTTTTCTACAGTGCCTTGTGTTGCAAGGACCCTCACTGTGCCCACTCCCCAAAACAAGATAACTATCTATCTATCCATCCATCCATCTAAGTTATTATACAACTTATTTATATATATATATTATCTCTTATCTTATTATCAAAGAATATCCATTATCAAGGTAAATAAAATTGTGTATTTCCTTTTTTTTTTATAGCTGTCTAGCTAATGTTGTATATTTGACTTTTTTCACGACTACCAATTATTTGATCCTATCTTATCTCATCTCATATTTCAACGGCTCTTCCACAAAATAGGTTGCTACCTGCTCAGTCCATATACGATATTACAGCTAAATTGTATGCAAACCATCACAGGATGAACTATAGGTACAGGTCATGTATGTATTTAGTACGCACCGGTGGTAGACAGAGTTCCGGCTCTGGCTGAAGTCTTGTATAGAGGAGTGTGGTAGAGGTCAGGCTCGGGCACATAGCACTGCTGGGGCTCAAAGTGCACCACCGGCAGAGTGGCGTTCATAATTCGAGGCAGAGCATCCTCCATCACCATGTTGTCATCATCCCAGCGACTCGCGTCCATAAACATGCCATGCACGAGCACGCCGTCCTCCGGTTCTGGTAACTGTCGTATGCACAAATGAGATGAAGCAGCTATGCCTCAAAGAAATGTACGAGAAAAAGGGAACACACACACTGAATGTGTTGTGTTGTCGGAAACGTGTAGAAATCCACTTTTCAACAATATTGATTTTTCTGTATTTATTTAGCAAAAAGAAGTCAAAGATGCACAGGGAAAAACAATTGGCGGGAATTTTTTGGTTTAGGCCCACCAACATGAGGATATGTACATTTTGTAGAAAAAATCTGAGGTGAGTTTGGGTATTTTCAGCTGAAAAAATATATTTTTACCAAGTTGCACCAAGAGCTGAAGGTGAAGAGATCAGAATCTTAAAGAACTTGAAAAATCCCCCTCCCTCAGTACCTCGTCATCCACGTCCAGTTTACCATTGCAGGGCAGAGTTTGCAGAGCCTCACAGATTGCAACCTGGTCCCTGTAGGCTGGCACCACGTTGAAGCGGAAGCTGAGCTCGTCAATGGGCAACTTGTAGAGCCTCGAATGATTCTGCAGAACCCCTAGAGTCCAGGAGAACGAGAAACTCACACTTGTGATCACTCTCTTATTCAGAATCGAACAAATTCAAATAGTGGCAACAATTTGGACACTGCTGAGCAGTAACAACCTAATCAAATTAGTTTCATGCATCACTGAAAGAGGGGTTACGATTCTTATAGCAGTTATAATTTTGCATAAGTGCTTTGGTTCATTGAAAAACGTGGAAGATATTTTGTGGGCTGCAGTGTTTTACCAGTGAGAAATCCTTGCGGGAAGAAAAATCCTGAGATCCAGTAAGATTTGGGCGGACCACGTGTGATCCAGGTCTTGCATGAGAGCGGTCGAGAGAGATAAGGAGCAGAAGAGATGTAAATAAGCATTTGTATCTATAAATAGCCAAAACATTTTAATGTCTTGCGTTCATAATTTGACACACCACGGTGCATTACTGCCATCCTGCTACTTATGGGACCTGAGAGTGACTCAGACTTGTGACAGAATCTCTCCGCTGAGGTAGTGAACGTGTGCAGTACCCATCAACACTTTGTGCACTGACGCAACCCCCCGATGTTTGTCTTTTTTGTGTGTGTGTGTGTGTGTGTGTGTGTAACAGAGAGTGAACGTGATTTTGCAGCACACATGTTCAAACCAGTCTCATGGAAGAACAGTTTAAGCCAGGGGAGATGAACCAAACTCTGAACGTGGGTGTACGTGGAGGAAGGGAGTGCGGGAGAGTGGTCATGAATTATTGCTGCTTTTCAACTTCTAATTTTTAATTATTTTAAACAGCCATTTTGTACAACTCAGTGTTAGTGAGTGGATAAGTGGCACGGACCCTGACATTAAAGCGCGTGTTTGTGTGTGAATGTCGGCGCATGTTTCCAGACCTGGAAGAAAGTGATCTTGACGGCCAGGTCCCTGACCCAGCAGGCCAGGGTTTTGAGAGAAGGGTAGGAGGAGTTGGCCCAGTGTGTGGGGACCTGGTTGCTCAGGAAGCTTGTGTAGATACGGTCCATTTCTTCTGACATCACAACCACACCTGCTATGGCCTTCTGCAGCGTGACGAGAGAAACCTGGGAAACACAATCGGAGTCAAACATTAAAATGAGGCAGATAAAGAACAAATAAAAGACCAATGGGTGCCAGTGTATCCATTTGATCAAAGGTGTTTCCTAAGACCACAACTGTAATTCAATAATCTACACAATAGTGAGTCACCCTGAGCACTCTCAGCAGGTTGTTGAATCGGTCTACTTCCTGGCCCAACACAGTTGTGAGGGAGTTGAGGCGGCCATGTTCATCTCTTTCAAATAGAGTGTCCGCCGCTTCATCCATGTTTAGACGCTCTGCACACAGAGGGACAGGAGACAGGATCCATATGGAATAGGACATGCACATTTTCAATAATAACAGTGCCTATGTGTCTGTGCGTGTCTGTGTGTTTGTACCAGGAAGCCTATCAAGGATAGATTCAGCCAGCTCGCAGACTATCTCATCGTTAGTTTTAGCTCCGCGTGGAGCTGACGAGCGAGGATTAACATCCAGTATGGTGTTGATCAGACCCACGGTTTCTTGGCGCTGAGGGGGCAGACACATACACACTCAAACTAGTAAACATATATTATAGAATAATTGATGGACATTTCATCCTCTGAACACAAATGAGAATGGCAACTGGCTATGAACTGAATCAACAGCTCCAAATACCGCCATAAATAAGGACATTAACAGGGTAACATTAGATAAACAGCATATAAGATCAAACTATAAAAACCCCAAAGAAATGGTAAACAGAATGTCAATCAATTTACAACATCCACTCAGGTGATTCTAGCATTTTTTTTAGTATTATAATTTTCTTCGAGATACTATTACTTTTGTAGAATATACTATTAGGATTTCAGTATTGATCCTCACCTGGAAGGCCAGGTTGGCGTTCTCATGCATGCCAAAGACCTCAGGATCATCCATGATTGGAAGACTCTCAATGTACTGCCTATATTGGTCCAGCTCATCTGTCTCTGGGGCATAGTAGGTACCTTAAGACACAAGGAAAACCGACAGTATAGTGAGCATACTCTGAAACACATGGACACAGTTGCTGCATTACTATATAATAAAATGTACACTATAAAATGATCCTGGTTCGTCCTTTCCCAGGATATATTGTCACTGAAAGAAAGGGGAGAGCCTGAGGTAGAGAAATACCTGAAGAGGAGTAGGTGTAGCCATGTTCCAGAGTTTTAAGGGAAAAGAAGCCTTTGAGGATAGTCCTCAGGCAGCGCTGGTCCCAGGCATCCGTCACTCTGCCTCCATATGTAATCTCACCTGGGGTTATAAGAACACATAATGTTATCAATCTCCACCTGCTTTATAGACAATGCTGCTGGTTAAATTGCCACTGCTGTTATTGATCTCTTTTGTTGTATTAGTAACTAAACATTCATATGCTGATTTTTTCTGAGCTGATTTGATATTTTTTTAATTTTATAATTGTTCTTAAAATGTTTTTCCATGTTTATTTGTCAAAGAGAAGTGAGCACACTCATGTAAAAGAAAGAATAAGCAATAAGAAGTGCAAGTCAGTTGTGCACTGACAAACACTGTTGTGTCATATATTCTATTTATTGTTGTGAAAATGTTTGAAGCCATGACTTGAAATGTCAAGTGTTTTAAAAACAGTGATTTACCAAGCATTGAGAAGTATTAACTAAAAGTCTTTTTGAACATTTAACACCACTCCCGGACACACTTGTGTAATAATGTAGAGCACCGAGATTTGAGTGTACTTAATAGGAAATAACATGAAAGTGAAAGAGAGAAAAAAAACATTGGAAGGCAGTATCTATAACCAAAGAGCAAAAGGGGAAGATCATTTTCAAATTACAAAATGTTTGTTTTGCAAAATGATATCCATGCTTTCTGTAAAGAGCCATGCGGTTATGTAGTATAGTAAGAAAGGGAGTGAATAATCTCAGCAAGCTGCAGGCAATAGCGAGCAGAGCCTCCTTTTGCACCAGAAGAGAACAGCTACTCTTTCTAAAAGACGAAAGGCAATATCCTTCTTGGATTGCGCCCAAATGCTTTCTCTGAAGAGTGTGTGAAGCTCTGGCTCACAAGGGATTGTTAGAATTAAGGATTCAACTAATAACTTTAGCATCAATTTCATCTGGCACGTTCCACTGAGACTGAAAACACAGCATATCATCATTTGGAGCTGTAATTGAAAACCACATTAGGGAAACAAATGAACTTTACACATATGATGAGTGTTGGTAATGAAAGAGATGGCTCCTTTTCTTCATAATAATAAGATATCTGTTGTGGAAGTCTGGGAGAAACATATATTAAACTGGCATCATTACGTTCAACTGAAATTCAATTTGTGTCCAGATGGGTGCCCAGGATATAAAAAATCCAAGAAACAAAGACGAATTTTGTAGACAGTTCAGTAGTTTAAAAAAAAGTCTCCCAATTTGATGGGGAAAAAGTGCTTTTTAAAATTAAATTTCATATGAGAAAATATGGAATCACTACATCACTACATCACTACTACACTTCGGTTCATTAAATCTGTCAAATCCATTGAAGAACACCTTGCAATAAAATACTCCATCTTTCGTTTGGTTGTTGAAGATGTTTATATCAGTGACTGTCAGTTCATCTGTTGTGCCCCCTCACTGAAGTATATGGGTTAGGCACATGCATGTGCCATGTCTACTATTATTTCCTATCACATAGCAGAACTGTTTGATGTCTTTATCTGCGTTGTGTTGTGGGAACATCTGTTCATTTCTATAACCACACCACTCGAGACTAGAGGAACAGAGATTTCACAGCTGTACAAAGGAGTCAAATTGTGCTACAGGACCGTTCCGCTGCATTGAAATCAGCACATATTTTTGCTTTCACCATTGCACTTGCTGCTTAGTGACAAAACAACAGTGCGCTGCCTATGCCACACACACAAAAAACACCTTTATGTGTGTGTGAGCTTCCCTACCAGTGATGTAGTTGAGAGCGTCCCAAGGAATGGTGCCCTCTTTGCAGTAGAGGTTTAGGTTGAGAAGAGCACACTCCCGGTCACTGTCGTTAAACTCATAGCGGATGTTCCAGCCCAAAGGACCAAACTTCTTTCTTTCCTAAGACACATGCAGATGAGACATATGAAGAATATCAAGCACAGCAGCATGCAACAAAAGATTCAATCTATCCAGGCACACAGAGATGTAATGATTCGGGATGAGAGAGCGTGTGTGTAACCTGGATGACTGCATGAAAAAAGCAGATTCCAAAGACAATTTTCCTCCACTGCCGTCCCAGAATGTGATCCTCAAAGAAATCGGTGGTGATCTCTGTAAAGGCACGTCGCATGTTGGCTCGCAGGCCTTTGGGAGGCTCAGTGGTCACCTTGAAATGAGAAAACAGAAACACAAACAGGGTTAGATGAGCAGTCTAGAGCGAGTCATGCTCAGAACGACAACAATCCTGGAGTCAAGCTTCCCTGTGGAAACATACGTACAATTACCACTCATCACTTTGTTTATTGACAACCAAAAATTCTAAAGAGTTATATATATCCAACATCTTAGACCCAAGTGAAATATCTGAAATTAAAAGGCACAAGTATTTTGATTTTTTTCCATTCGACAGATTTGTGTTATTGATGAAGGATGTGATTTTTGCTCCTTTGACAAATACATAAATGGTGTTTAAATTAGAAGTGAATTCAAAATACCCCTGATCATTCTCATTTGCTACTATTTCAAGTTCCTCTCACGCTTCGGTTTGTTCCAAATGACACACAAAATACACAGAATACACATGCTATGCGAAACGTGTCAAACCAGTGAATTTACAGATGAACAGATGGCATTTCATCCACACACCACATTGAATTAAGTGATACAATCTTTAAATAAACCTGAAAAAAATATTTCCTTATATAGATATTTTACTTCCACACGGCCTGATTTACTTACTAAAAGTTACGAACCATTATTTTAGGAAGAAAATACTTTCGTTAATTTAATTACAGAGTATCTAAAATGTCACATAAAAATATGTCTCCCTTATCCAGACACAACCACAACAACATTAACTACATTCTCAGCTTGATATTATCATCTGTATAAATAATTAATGTGTAAGTATATACATGTGTATATGTGTATATATATATATATATATATATATATATATATGTGTATATATGTATACTGTATATTGTAATCATGCAGTTGTACTTCTAGTTCCCATGTGGCTCGCATGTGCGGTCACCAAACCCAGCGGTGAGCTCCTGCAAAGCAATCTTTGACAATCAAATTCGGATTAGAGTGGGAAAGTGTTTGTGTGTGTGTGTCAGAAGGATTACCTTGACAGAGTTCTGAAGCACTGTAACAGGAAATACTTTGGTAGGCTTGGAACTGAGGAACAAACGGAAATTCTCGTGTAACGATGTATCTGCACGGAGACAGAAAAAGACATTATTCACAGCCATACACAAAGAAATATTCACGAGATGGTTTTCTCTATCAAAGTACTCATGTAAGTCATTATCCTCTGATACCAATGCTGTGGAAAAACCATAGAACAACCACGAACACTCATGTCATGTTGTGCTATTTGCACACTGCAGTTAATGTCATTATTTGTTTTCTGTGCTCTACATCTGGGCTACACAAAAGCCCAGGTGTAGGGCTTTGCAGCAACCACACATTGTTGGTTTATGGGACAAGTCAAATAGTTGTTATTAGGCCCAGTAAGCAAATTTTAAAATAACTTTTACTATACCTTGCAGCTATACACAAACCTGGTAATAAAAGTGCTGTAGATATTAATTTGACCATCTGTTAAGCACATAATTGAACTGGAGCCAAAGGCTTTTTCTTGTTTATTGATAATCCCTCTAGGAGTCAACTGCCATAACATGACCTTGGGGAATACGCCAACACTTAAGTTAGTTTAATTAGCATGTACCCTTTGAGTGGCTGTCTGGATCGTGTTATATTCAACAATTCAGGTTTGGAACTGTGTTACTTTTTCCATCTAAATGACATATTAATTCACCTGGTGCCACTAAGTGTGCATTAATATTCCATTCCTGAAAATGGAAGGATATGGCACTTCTTTCAGGGGCAAGAGAACACAATGTGCTGAATAATGGGACATATCTGATCATGATTAGCCTTGTGCGATCATGTATGCATGTTAGGGGTTCTATGCAGATGCTATTTTACCTGGCTCATTGAAAGTCTTGATAAGCTCCTCCATGGCTAACATCCAGGAGACAGCCAGGTGGCAGTTCTGCAGAAAGACCCAGTTGCCACTCTTCATCGCCTCCTGGATCATCTTTTCGGCAATAGGTCCTTGGCCTTGACCCAGCGAGATGGACTTCACTCTGAGAGACAGACATGTAATTATATATTCATAAAGTTATCTAATAACAATGTGTGTAAAAACCTCATGTAAGGAATTTATAAAAAAAATATCAATACATTTTGGGGGAAAAAAATCTGTGGTACAGTTGAGATAGGCTTTGCTGATTTAGACACTTGACAGTTTACCCTCAGTTCCACTTCAACTAGCTGCTTATTTATTATGTATATATAGTTTACCTGTCAAGACATCCTCTGTCTTTTGCAAAACGTTGGAAGGCACCCATAGGGTCGGATCCGGTGCTAAGAATAAAGACTAGTGGAGTGATGGGGGACATGTCGCTGTAGAGCTTAGCCAGGTCAAGTGGGGGTTTTTCCACAAACTGCTTCCCCAAGCTGACAATGACAAACTCTGTTGCTGCAAACACCACCTGGAGAAGGATTTCATTACGGGGGGGGGGGGGGGGGGGGGGGGGAGAGGGTGTGAGACAAAATAAGAGGTGAAAGGAAAGGACAGCATAAATATAGGAAACACATCAAGTAAAAAAGGATTAGACATTAAAAAAAAATGAAATTATGGGACATAAATAGAAATTAAACGTTAAAAACATGTAAAAAAAAAATTATGTGGGCAGAACATCACTGCAGCGACAGAAAGGCTGGATTTTCTATGATCCAGGTTCCGACAGGTCTTATTTTTGTTGTGGTCGTACTAAAGACAGAAGAATGTGTTGGCAGAGGCTTATAGAGGGCTGAAGGGAAGGCTACAGGCCAGCATTACTGTATGGTAGGGCAATGATGTCTTGGCTGGGTTTAAAAATAAAACTGACATCCACAACAAACCTGGAAAAAAAAAATCTCCAAAACCTGTATAAATCTTTCAAATTCATATTCTTTCATATTCATATCCTTTCATATCGACTTCATACAGGCTCACCTTTTCCTCCATGAAGCTCTTAATGAGGACAAGTTTCTGGAAGGCTCCCAGCCTCTCGTTCCAGCACCCTCTGATGCCACTCTCATTCTTCACCTCTTTGGACTCCACAAGAGGAGATGACTCTGACACATAGCCTTCCCACGTCTCTGGATTAATAGATGCTTGAAAACGTCCTAAAACACAGGCAACTTTCATTCGATGCTTCACAAATCTTTATTAGGGCATTTTTATTGTACTAATCTTTTTGAATCAGATTAGTACTCCAACTTGTAAAGGGATGTGATAAGAATGAAAATAATAGCAAAGCCCGACTGTGAAAAGGGGTCTTTTGTATCGAGGAGAATATAGCAGTAAATATATTGTTGCTGCATAAGCCAGGATTATAGCTGGGCTGGCTTACCGAGCTTGATGTGGATATTGGTTCTGGTGATTTCCTTTGAGATGTCCTTGAAGCAAGGCAGTTTGTCCTCAAGCTCACAACATGTCTGCCAGGAAAAATCACTTAGCCATGGCACATCTGGTCGTTTTGCATAGACCTGGAAGATGGGGAAATATAAAAGGAGAAAATAATGTTGAAAAGTTGGGGAAAAGCCAGAGGACAGACTTTGAGTAAAGAGGCAGTGAAATAATGTCAACACAGGTGTAAATAGACTATGATTGAACACATCTAAGGAAGGCAGAGGCTATTAAAAATGTGAGATGCTGGAATGGAAAAACAAACTTAAAACAAATCACTGAAAATTAGCAACAGAAGCTCAGATGGTGGATGTGATAAAGCTGTGTTGCAAGAGACAGAAAATACACAAAACATATATGCAAAAAAAAAAAAAAACACCCACAGAAATTCAATGGCTTCCGACAGTTGTATTTACGTTTGTTTGATTATCCTTGAAATGTGTCTAGAACAGGTGTAGAGGAGGTCTGGCCGTACGTAATTTGATCTAGCCCACAACAAGCAACTGAAAAATCTCCGTGGCTTTAGCATTTTATTTGCCATAAAAGAAAGCCACATAAAAATACTTTTTGGTTTCAGATTTCCACCGCACTCTCAGCGCACAGTTTGTGCAAGAGAAACAAACACGTCGCCTGTAACACTGCTGACAAGGATCACAACAGACTGTCCATAATAAGTACTGTAGGTGTGGAATGCACTCACAGTGATCTGCAGAGTTTGACATGAGTGGGGGGGAATTGCTGTTTAGGGTGCACCATGTGGAAAGTCCATTCATCCATTATCTATATCTAGGGTGGCAGGGCGCCACCATATCATTCATATTGTCCAATTGAGTTAACCCCAACACAAGGAGGAGTGACATATTCCACAAAGAAGGATCCTGGAGGAATTAGGATTCCAACTGGGTACCAACTTCTTGAGACAGCTGGAAACTGAAAAAGTGAAAACTGCATTTTTCTTACTCTGCAAAAACAAAAGCCAGTGATCTGATAGGGGGCCAACTGCAGTTCTTTTTTTTTTTCTTTTTAAATCGACTTTTGCAAGACGTGGTTCTGCTCAAGACTGACTGCAACCTGGACAACTATCACCATCCCAACTATCTGAAATCTGAAGCCTCATCAAAGAGAAGCAGGTCCAACCATAGCATCAGTAAAGGCTTTATAATATACCATTTGTTCAATGATTTATTCTCCACCTCAAAGGATTCTCTATGATGCCCAAAGGACAATTATTGCATTCGCACTCCATCATTCAGGCCTTCTTGTTAGGGTGGCTAGATGCACGCCACTATTAATCAAAAGGCACATGGCAGCCAGCTTGGAATTTTCACGAGTAAACGATTTATGAAAGCATGAGGACAATGTTCATGGGTGCAATGGGACAAACAGACTGGAAAGACCGGCACGATAATGAACCAATATACTGTAGCCGAGAAAATGAGGGAAGAGCTTTTAGGACAGGTCGACGACTGTCCTCGAGTCACCAAGGTAACCAAAGATACTGTATTTTTCTTATCTCTCATTCACAGAAGTATGTACTTTTTCAATCTCTCCCCAGAAACATATCCTTGCACGTTTTTTAGTGTCTACTCCGCTGTCTGCGTTTTCATCAGTCTCAGTAGTTCCTCAGCAATACTTTGGCAAAGAGAGCCACAGCTTAACTGTCACTCTGAGACAAGGGACTATTTTTTTTTACCCTCATCAACTCAATTCCAAAATGCTAAGAGGAGAGAATAAAGATATTGCCTGCAGGCCAACCTGGGGGATTTTTGAACGGGAAAATAAAATAAACTGGCACCTTGTTTTTTTTGGAGCTGTAAAAGGATCCAGAGAGCAAACTGTAACGAATTGTTTAATTCTAAGTATTTTAATAACTTAGAGCCAAAACAAATGAATAATAAAAACAGTTTTCATTTACAACTCCTGACAAAGTTATAAATGGGTCGTAATCTCACAGTTCCTGCAGGCAATTAAGCCTTTATGATTCATACTGGCGTCAGTAGTCAAATCCCCTCATTAACAGTTGACAATGAGGGTACTGTATATAAAACATAAGGGATGGAATAAAGCGCCGACATCCTAATTTGCAATATTACAAAATCATTCATTCACAAAAAAGTAACCTAAAAACCTGTTTGCAGACTGTTACTTTAATAATGCATCTTACATAATATAAGCCAAAGAAGTTTTTTTTTTTTTCCTATTATCTTTAGTGAAATAGGTGTTCCATTTTAATAGATCCTAGAAACAGAAGATATATGCTGAAAATGCGTTAAAGTGCCTAAAGTCTGTCAGTTAGAGCTGGTATGCATGTAAATGGATCTCTCTTTCTCTCTCGCTCTCTCTCCTTGTGTGTGTGAGTGTGTGTATGCATGTAAAGCAGTTAGGTGGGGTTGGGCTTCCCAGTCACTATTGAATAGTATTTTCACTTAATGCCCACATGCCCATCCATAAACTTGGCAAAGAAGAACAATTGAAGTATTCAGTATTTGCTCCAGGAGCAAATAGTGACAGATGACAAAAGTTTACAATTACTAATTAATTCCAGTGAATTATTATATTGCATATAGTCGGCATTGTGCTCCACAGTGACTCATTTTAAAAAGATGGGGAAGGAAGTGGGAGGTTTTATGCTATCATTTACAAGGACAAAACCATTTTACTGACATCGTTTGATTGCTTTTAGCAGAAACGTTGTTTTTCCAGTGACTGCGCAAACGTTCTATGTGAAGTTTCCAAAAGACTTTTTGCAGTGTTTTCACTATTTATTAACTACACTTTAGCAAAAAAAAAACATGAATCCAGTATAACCAAAGTAACTGATAGATGATCCCCACCACACTACTCGCATCTCATCGTATACATTTAAGTTGACATTTGACATCTCTTCTTCACAACTCACCTTTTCCAAGGGAACAGCCCCTCTCAGGAAGTGCTGCCATTCCACGTCCGAAATCTCCGCACGCTGCCTCATGATCTCGACACACAACATGAAGCTGTAGATGAACTTGTGCTGCTCGAACAGGCCCCTGGACACATTGACGTAGGAGCTGAGCAGGATCTGTTCCAGCAGGATCTGAAGACGCGCCTCGAGCACGCTGCTCTTCTCCGACGTCTCAATGGCGGAGTTAAACAGCTAGGAATGGAGAAATAAAGGAACGTGAGTGGGCCACAGAGATATACAGCACAAAGAAAATAATGAGGTTGCACGGGTGCTTAAAGCCCTTTTTTAATTCTGCTGATAACAAAAAGAGGAACAAAAGCAGACGGATGCTGTTTCTCACCTGTTTGAAGTACTTGAGAGAGAACTGGTACATGGGATCAATCTCGGAGAGACCGGCAATGACAAAGTACATGACGGAGCCCCGGGTGGCCACAGGTCGGTAGCGCTCTCTCGCAGAGTTGATCATCAGCTCTGTAGCCTCCGCTTCTTCCAGACGCTGCTTTATGGCCTCAGATGTCACCTAATGAATGGTGGAAACGGAGCAGAAAATATTAAAGAGAGAAGATCAGGTACTAAAAAAGAAAAAAGACAATAGGAAAACTAAAATGTAATGACTCCATATCCATAGTTTGGTTCTTTTTTTTTGTCTCCTGGGAGTTAGATAACTTAATTGTCGCCACTATGCTGACTCAATTTAGCCTTTATAGTGCATCATTCTTACCTTAGGTGTGTTATAGTGTTAAATGTGAAAATGTATTTTGTAACATAAGCCAAACATTGTGATCTCTACAAGCTCCACCCGCAGTAGTAACAGGTTAGATTATCTGCACTTTATACATAACTAGTCCTGTTAACAACTGCATCTCATTACCTGCACTGAACATACGATAAATGCTGCATTCACACTTATACTCCCCGTCTCTTGGACATGGCGATTAAACACCGCCACACACTTAAACATTGATCACTTAATACAACCCTTGCTACCTCTTATGTTTCTTATGTTTCTTATGTTTTTTATGTCGTATCCCACCCCTTATGTTTTGTACTTATCTTATGGTTTATGTTGTATGTTGTATGTTATATGTCGTATGTATACACACAAGCGCTGTACACCATGTAAAATTCCTGTGTACTTGTACATTTGGCGAATAAAAGAGATTCTGATTCTGAGATTCTGATTAAACAAGGTGGAAATTGTCTTTGGAAATGATAACAGATTATGTCAAACTAATCATTCTAAAAAAAGTTCTAGTAGTGTAAAAACAATAAGCATTCACATTTCCGCCTTGTCACAGATTTACCTTTGACTCCTGGAGTGTCTGAACAAGCTCCTCATTATCTAGTATGTTCCCTTCAGAGGTGAATAGGAGCTTAAGAATGCGGTCTTCGATATCTTTCAACTGATTGCGGTCAGCGTTGATGCGCACAATCAATTCATTCCTCTGTCCCTCGAGATGTGGACTCTCCAGACGGACCACATCACTGAGGAGGAAAGATGGGTTGCAGGGAGGTGAGGAAGTTGTTGGGAAATACAATTAATCAAATACAGCTATCATCTGTTAAAAAGGATGAGGAACAAGTGCACCAGAGTTATATAGGAATTCATGTTATATACAATACAATATATACTGCTTGGATACAATATCTTGTGTGTCCATGTACCTAAGTAGTTGGTCTTCCAAGCCGGACGTTGTCACAGTGAAATTGATGATTGTAACTTTGATACACACCTGAAATTTCACAAAAATCCCAAACATACAATAAATTGAACCTCACCAAGCGAAGATAAAAAACAGTCATTTCCATTATGAACGATAGTAATGATAGATAGATTTGCAACTACCCTGTCACTTTGAATATGTTTGTGACAGTTAATATGGGCTGTTGTAGGTTAAAATGTGGGTTGCACAGTGGGAAACCTGGCAGGTGACAACATTGTTTTGACTTTCAAAAGCCTCAAACAAAATGCCATTCAGCAAACAATATGTCTACCTGCCAGCAGTGTTATGTTTTGTTATTCCACAAATCATGTTCTTCTTTCTCAAGTCCCCATTGTGACTTGACATTACCCAATTGCCTTTGATAGATTGTAAAGGTGCGTGTATTCCGCTCTCACCTCTGGTAGGTAGTGTGGGTTGGCCATTTTTGTTGTCATATAGAACCTGAAGTTTTCGTCATAATCGATATCCGAGTCGCCAAGTCGCATCAATGTTCGTCCACTGGCCACAAAAGTTTGCTTCAGCAAGATGGGTTCCAGCGCTGGATCGAGAGTCTCCTTCAACTACCCACACACAGTCCAGGAACCCAATAACATACACAACTACTGTGCAAGTCAAATCAATTATGAACCTATATATTACAGCAGAATGTTTTCGTTTTGTTAAATCAAGCGTGCTCAACCGTGGCATGACTGGTGTGTTCCTACCTCCTCCAGCAGCACAGGCATGCCCATTCGAATGGCATTCTCTAAGGTACGAAGAAAGCCCGGGTCTGTCAACTTGATCACCTTGAGTCCATGCTTGGCCTCCTTGGAGCGGATCCATCGGTTGGCCTGAGTGTGAGAAAAATAGCCATCATCTAAATTGCCTCTTTACATAATTGTAAATTGTAAAAAAAAATTGGCAGAGTTACAGGGATTGAGTAGAAACACTCAAACATGACATGAGAGGAGGAGATTAGTCTTGTCAGTGGTATATAAGAGGCATATAAGCTTATATAAGGCATGAAACTATGACAATATTGTGTACATGTTTGTAGATCTGAGTTTGAGCAGCTTTTACAAGGGGACATTGGGAGTGAGTCCCGGGGACAGAGACCCGTCTGGGACTGGGTCTCTGATCGTGTCTGACAGGAAGTGCTATTTTGAGAACATGTTCTGTTCTTTACGCTGGTACTGCAGCCATTGTGTTAAATCAAATCAAATCCCAAAAAGTTCAGAGTCAACAAATCTCTGGAATACTTTTAAAACCAAAAAAATGTTTTCCTTTATTATGTAGGTTAAATATTTGAATGGAAATGTTCTATCTTAAAGTAATAATAATAATAAAAAAAAACATAGGGTCTAAAAAGGTATTTTTTTGTTCACCTGGTCCTGGGGATCAATCATAAGAGGCCAGCGGCGGCCCTCCGTCACCAGGATGCCGTTCTCTGTGGAGACGGTGTCCCGAGGCAGGCCCTCTGTGTTCCACTGGCGTATGACAAATGGGTCACCCAAAATGTTGATCAGGCTGAAGCTGGAACTGATGGGGATGTTCAGCTCCTGGCACTGTGTTATCCACTGGTTAATTAGCTGGGGGAAGGGAGAATACATACACACACACACACACACACACGTGTGTAAAAGTGCATGCATTCATTTAGTATTTCGTGTTCTATTCTGCTTAAAATATGTTTTTTGGAAATCTCCCATTTTAAAAATGTATTATGAGGTGAACTGTATTGAGTGAAGGGTGGGACTGGATCAAACCGCTATAGAAACATCCCAACATAGACGCCTACCAGCTGTCTGTATTGGGCAGTGAATGCTCCGTAGTAGGCCACACAGGCGGCTGCGATGAAGACGTTTCCCACAACATTGATGATCTCCTGTTCAAACAGGGCAACGCTTTCCTCCCAGCGCACTTGCTCATCCCCTAGCGCGGAAGTTAGTTTCCCCGACCTCGTCAACCGAGCCTTTGTCAGAGCCATGTTGTTGACTGTGACGAAAGCGAAGGGGTCATAAAGGAAATGCTGCCCGAATATTTTCCTATTTAATTCAGTAAACTTACGACACTTGAAAGTGGAATATCACAAAACAGGAATACGTTCACAAAATATATACAGCATGTGCTCATTTTAAGACCTGCATAGAGTTCAGAGTTCAAAGTATAAAGTATAAAGGGTGCAGTCCTCACCCAAATGCTCCTTCTCATTTACACTGCTGTCAAACTGCTCTTGAAGGACCTTGATCTGGTTCTCCACCTCCTGAAGCTTTTCTTGCTTCTCCCTCAGGGTCGCCACGGTTATATCCAGCTCTTTCTGCATGGTTTTAGTAAGAGAGAGAAATGTTGAAGGGAAATATCCTTTATTCAAGGCATAAACATTTTGAGAATATTTGGGCAAATTGTCATCCTCGTCATGAAGTATACTGTATGTGGGGCAATCTCAGATGGGGCTATTTGGGGGTATTAGATACATGTCACAAATGCAATATATTCCATGAAAGAATCAGCAGCTGTGAAATATTTTGGTAATTTGGCATACATATTTTATACATGGTAAACATCACTGACCTGCGCCATGGCCAATTTTTCTCTCTTGGGGCCGACCTCCTTTAGAACTCTGGCATAAAGGTCCATGGCTCTGACCCACATGCACATCGATGTGCACGCTCTGGATACTTTCTCCACCTAACGGCAACAAAACAATAAGGAATGACACCAAGAAACCAGCCAATCAATAATTCAATGACCATGTTTCATAATTATAACCAGTTTACGCAATCACAACATTTGTATAGCTAATTTCAGTGACATGAGCATGACCTTAATTCTGTAGTCAACTTGTTGTTGAGCTCTAACTTCACGGCAACCTGTTCACTCCGAGTCTTGTTCCACACTATCAGTATTTTTCACACGAAATCCAAACAGACCTTCTCGGGTTTGAAATCAGGGTTGTTGACGTATTTTTGCAGTTTCTGCAGGATCTGAGGCTTGATATTTTCCTTGTCATAGTCTGTAAGACGCCTGAGGAAATTGGCATCACCTAGTACCTGCTTGGCACTGGGCCAGTCTGGTCTGAAAGGAAACGGGCACGTAAGTAAGGGAAAAAAAGTGTCAGTATGGTGGAAACGGAACAGGTGGAAAAAAAACATGAAGATTATTTTAATAAATCCTTCAATATCTGGTCTGTCCTCCCACTACTAGGAATTTTTCATAAAAAAAAGCTTAGCGGCATTTGTCATCCCTATTTTGAGAGTATTAGGATATGACCCATTTTTTGAGCGGTGTTTTCGTTTGTTATGAGGCAGGTGGAGAGCAGCATACTAACTTGCAGTTGAGCAGGATGCAGACAGCCTCCATGACAGTCATGACTAGGTCTGGGGGTTTGGTGAAGACCTTGATCTCAGAGATGTCAGCCTTGTCGAGAGAATTCAGCGCCTGATTGGCTCCCTCCAGGGCTGGCAGAGCCTCGTTCAGGTCCCTCTGGGCGTCATCGGCTATGGCCTGTGTGTCTTCAGCTTTGACCTTGGCTAAGGCCTCGTCATCCTTCACTATTTTACGCACCTGCGGCAACAAGACATTTTGTATTATGGACAGTCAACAATGTTTAACTGTCTCACACACACACACCTCTACACACACACACACACACAACATACGCACCTTGTCAGCGCTCTCTTGGTCAACAGCCAGTTTCTTCATGAGGGCGTCGACATCAATGGACTTTTGTTTCAGGACTGGCTCCAGAGCGGACAGGTCCACTTTCATTTTGTCCACCAGCTCATTGGTGTCCAGCAGCTTGCTCAGACCATTCTTCACCCTATCCCTTGCCTATTCACAAACAACCCCACCGACACATGTGTTATTGCTTATTTTCTCTGCAGGAAAAACAAATGTAAGGAAAGTCTAAATGCATGAAACTCACAGCCATGGCGGTAAAAGATAGCGGATAGCTGACTTTAAACCAATACTTAAAACGAATCACTTGGCCAATCAATTCCTCAAGCGTTTGACGGTTAAACATACAAGCACTAACTGCTGTCTCTTGTCCTGGAGCATGCTCAGGTAGAGGTTGATGAGTTCCAGGTAGGAGGTAGGTGTGGTGTAGTATCTGCGTCTCAGCTCCGAGTAGAAGCGTTCGGCCATGTCTGTGACACCGACGTGGATCTCCACACACAGGGCCGAGAAACTCTGCTTCAGCTCCTTCCCTCCAAAGTCCACATTCTGAAAGAAGGCCTGGGAGACGGAGAGCAGCGCCTCGCGAGGCCACTGGGCACCGGAGGGGTACAGCGTGAGACGGGACCGGGCGAGGAAACATACTTCTAGTTCCGGCAATAGACTTGCAGAGCTGTTGATTCACAAAACAAATCAGAGCAGCATACCTGCACAAACCAGTCAATGGTGCAGCAGTTGACCAGTGAAGGAAACATGCGACAACGGGACCTGAAGGCATCGCCCACAGGACTCATACACAGTACAATGTGCAGTTTCTCCCGCACACGAGAGATGAAATACTGGAACACCTGAGGGTACAAACACACAGATTATTCTATTCTTACTAAGCTCACTGTCTGCTGGTTGTAGCACACACTGTTCCATGTAGAATACCACTGGGATCCGTCATTGTTATTGACAAGGAATAGTTTGCACACCTGCAGCCTAATTTCTTCACCATCACATCTCAACGAACAAATATTGTACAGGAAACTAAACATCAACTGGTGACTTTCCGAAACATTTACTCTGATCATCGTTAGGAGCAATCTGAATTAATCTTTGTTTGTACATGTTGAAATGTTATATTGTTCTATATTTTTACTGGTTTCAATAGTATATGACTTCTTCAGTACTGCATGCGTTTGTTCGTACCTCGTCCCTGTTTTCCTCATTGATTCCAGCATCTTTAGCTTTAGGTCGGGTGGCGGCCAATACTTGCTCCAGCTCGTCTTTCTCAAAAAGATTAGGCACCTCGCCCGAGTTCAGCAGGTTGTTGACATCCTCCAAAAACTCCTCCACCACAATCTACAACATGCGAGAGGAAAGTGACGAGCAGTGATTCTATTTAATGTACAATAATGTCTACTTGATATATACCGTACATCCGGCAAGTTCGCCCTTCATACCTGGGTATCTGTAAATAGGAACACCATATCTTTGCCCTCCACACCAGCCATCTTGTAGAGTCTCCTCAGGTCTTCCTGGAAGCTGTCATAGTTGTAGCCCCGACTCAGCTCAATCTCAAAGCAGCGGTACCCACACATGTGGGCCGCTAACCGAGTGAGCGACTGCTTGCCCGTGCCCCCCACTCCTACTAGCAGGGCGTTGCCTCTCTCCTGGCGAATCATGCGTGCAATTCTATAGGACAAGAGACCAAATCATTATCAACACAGCAGCTGTGGTTATAAAGGTCTACACAGGTAACTGGTTCCGGGCCATGTGAAACATGTTTCATTGTGCTGTAGTATTCGAAAATCACACAGACAGTTGTATGCCAATGAATTCAATCAAATGATTTTTTTTGCAGATACCATCTAGTCAGAAGTAACTTCTTTAGCGTGCAAAATCCATTAACCCCTAACTGAGGACCTTTCTGAAACCATCAGGAAACCAAATGGAGTGAGTTTTTACGTACACACCTGGAGACGTGCTCAACGGCATCCTGAAAGAAAACCAGCTTGGTGTCCTTTGAAAAGGTCATGTTGTAATCATCAAGGTAGTCCTGGAGCACCGTCTGGATCTTACTCATGTATGTCAAATCCTCATACACACGATCTTCTTTCTCTGCACCCACCTGAGAGAAGTTTGTAAGACGGGGAGTAGTAGAAATAAATAAAGTTTGTGAGAAAAAAGTCAGTGCAAACCCAAAAGTCTATTTTTCTGCATTTTTTTTTTTTTAGAAGATCTAACCTTGATGAAGTCTCCAAATATAATGGGCTGAATCACAAAGTATGAGGGTTCCAAATCAATACTGAAATATTTGCCTGGGAGAAAATAGAGACAAAAACAAAAAAATATATGGTTATCTCCAAATGATAAACAGGAATATAAAAAAGAAATTAGAAAACGATTGAAAAATCCACATAATGTATACTGCACATGTTTTTCTATTAAATCAAAGTAAACCATGTGCGTAGCTTTTGCGAGGATTCTTACGGGCCATCTCGCAAAGGGTGGTGTTGAAATAGGTCTTATCTTGGTTGTTGATTAGGCGATCATGGAAAACCCGCTGACACTCATGGCAGAAGAGACGGAAGATCTGGTTTTTATCTCTTGCTTGACTTGGGTCACACTGCAACATGCCTGAACAGCAAGTGAGGGGAAAAATGTGGGAAAATGGTTGGATTTTATTTTTCAAAAGTAAATTACCTAAAATAGCATGAAATGTTTAGGATGTGAAAATAACATAGAACAATAGAGGGGAAAAACAACAGTAAAGTAACTTAAAATAGTATATAAACCAAAAATCAAGTTGCATAATATGACAAAGGAGATAGAAATGATGAAAATTAGGCATGTGGAGCTATAAAACAAGTCATATCAGTGTTATCGAAATAAAGATATGAATACAGGGAATGCCAATGTAATGTGATATCAACAATATCAGAAAAGGGGAAGTGTAGGCGCTGGTTTACTACCCCTCTGCCACACTGCTGTATATATTGCTTAGGGCCACTGGGTGTTTGACTAATGCACTCTGTGTCCAACAAGTAATGTGTAGAAAACAGTGGACGGAGCCACTTCAGTTCATCTCTGTGCACTGACGATGCCTGCTGGCTAAAAGAAGTGAGGGAGAGTAGGAACGGAGGCAGAAGGGGTGATGAGGCAGATCATTTGAGAACACAAGGCTGAGACAGAGCTTATAAATGTTGGCAATGTGGCTTGCTGAGATAAAGCGGAACTGCGTTTGCATGCTCTGGAGGTATACAGATTTATGAACTATCTGTAGAAGTCTCTTTCTGCAAATCAAAAGTTAAGTTTGTGCTGTTGTGTAAACTCTGTGCTCGGGCTTCCTGTCTTTCAATTGCATGCAATCGCCTTCATGTTCACCTGAAATGTATGTTTGACTTTGAATGCACAACACACAGACTGCAGAGTCCTGGGTGTCAAAAGGCTTTGCTCCAAACAGTGTTTGTGTGTGTTCCTGTTTTACCTTGGACACATTTGGAGAGGTCCCTGAGATTGAAGACATAGTGGGACTTTGCTGGAGTGGGCAGTAGATCCACACTCAAACGCTCGTAAATCTCCACGGCTGCGTCCACAATCTTCCCAGCGCAGTCCTTCACGGCTTGGGAAAACTCACTGAGGAAACCGCTCAGAACGGCCTGGGGGTAGGATTGGGCAGGAAAAGAGTTGGTAATAGGCGTGGAAAGAACAAGTAATTTGAGAAAGCTGAAGGAGAAAATCAAGAAATGAGAGTGTGTGAGAGAGCTGGAGCAAGATGGCAGGATAAGAAAGATCTTGATAGCTTTAAAAGCACATGCGGCATCTCACCGAGAGCAGTACATTTGCATAGTTTATTTTTGTGTTGTATTCGACATCGTTGTATGTGAGTGATTGGGTCTGTGTGCGTGCGTGCGTGCGTGCGTGTGTGTGTGTACTGACTTTGAAGATCTGCTTCAGGTTGTGCTCTGAGGGTGTGGGCAGACAAAGCATGCTGAAGTGGCGGATGAATCGGGGGGTCACAGGGTTGCGTCCCCCTCCTGGTGGTGCACAGGCGGCTGCAATGGTCATCTCCTGTAGGACAGGAGTAGGATAGCTTTAATATCATGTTCAGACAAACACGCTTCCTTTCTGGGTAAAACAGCAGTAACACAGCAGTAACACAGCGGGAATGCATTTGTATGGGTGATGCTGTCAGTGTTGCAATTCACAAGCTCATAAGATGAATCATACACACTGGTATGGTTTTATCTAGAATCTATTGCTTATGTTCAACACACCAACACAGACACACACTCATTACACACCCTCAACCACATAGAAACAAGCGTGCATGTGTGTGGGTGTGTGTGTAGCAAAAGAATGTCAGAAACTTTTTGAAAATGCAAAATAGGGGTCCAAAACTCATACATAAAGATGCAAAAACACACCTGCAAACGAAATGAATGGGTTTCTTACAGAAATGGACAGTGTTCATTAAAACTCCGACCAGAAAACAAATTAAATCAATGCCCACTGTGTACAAACAAAAACTACAAAAATCAAAGAGCTACGGTATCTGATTAAAAAGGTACTCCTGCAAAGTCAGAGACTCCTGTAGAGTCAGTTCTCTAAATTGAGAGCTAACTCTTAGCTGGTTATGTTCAAATGTTCTTATTTATGTAAATGACATTTCTAAAATATGTATATATATATATATATGTGACAAAAGATTTTTGAAGGCGTTGCTCACTAACCTGTTTTCTAATTCTTAAAAAGGATTGCAAAAATCCATAGAAAACTACAACAATAGCCATCTGTGGAAGGTTGAGCAGCCAAAACTAGCCCAATACGTATATGTATATGAATACATAGCTGAATAGCAAATAAACTAATATTACTATATGTGCATAATTTGTACCTGGATCTCCTTCCAGAAGAACTTGCTTCTATCATAGAAGCCACGAAAGTCTTGGAACTGACGCAGGAGTTCTATAGGAGGCTGAGAGCCGTAACTGTCCAGCTTGGGCATATTCAGGTCATCCACAAAGACCACTAACTTCTTGTTACCAGGGGCACCTAAGGAGAGGAAAAGGGGAAAGGTGATAAGGAGAGATGGTTAGCACATGTAAGACTGACAGGGCTGGATGGCCAGATTGGTAGAGGGATTGGGGAGAAAGGAAAGTGTAGGACAACTGCATAAACAGATAATCGGATGGAAGTGTGTCCTTCAAGGACATTACCAGTTATGCATGTTTTAGCTCATCTACCGTTATCGTTCATAAACCATAGAAAGGACCATCCCAGAATACACACGAGTCTTATTATATGAGACGCAGTGAAATTGCGTGAAGAAACTTCCGGGATGACCTACCCAGGACGTTTTTCCTCTTTTTCTCCAGTTTGGACTCGATGATCTCTTGTGTGCAGGCGGAGGAGGTCTGGGCGGAGAAGCTGATGTAGACAGGAAGGTATCCTGCCCTTTCCTGAACACTGTTCAGAAGGCCCCGAGCCACCACAGACTGCAAGGAATAGAAGAACGGCAGTTCTTCAAGTGTGACGCAATGACTTTAGGTGCACACGACACAAATTGTTACATCTGTCCAGGAAACCTCACCTTCCCCACTCCAGTGTCACCAGTGAAGAGCACCGAGCGCCGCACAGAGAGAAGTTTCTCCATCATGTATCCGTAGCGGACGGTGTCTGTGGTGGGGACCAGCATCTCAAAAAAGGGCTGCTCTTTGTCGTATTTAAATGGAGGAATTATTTTCTCCCATGACTCCAAACGCCTCTGGTTAAAGTTCATGTACACGTTCCACAGGGTGCCGTGCTTTGGGAGCTATGAAGCACATACATATGAATGCAGATATGAAGATAAAATACATTATTTAGGTAATGACAACATTAGACTGTATGCTATTAACAATAAAAACCCTGCAGCAATCCAGGTTTCTAAGTTGTTGATTGTTTTTCGTGTTTGAAGAAAAAAAATACAGTATGTATGCCATATTGTTTTCCCTGAATCGTTTTTATATTCAATTCTGTATGTGTGTGCAATTTGTCAACATGCAACGTAGACTCCTTATGCACATGTTCTACCTCTTTCCTGTATTCATCTGTCGCTTCTGTCAGCCAAATCAAGACAATTGGCTGGCAGTAGACAGATAATTAGCTTTCAATGTCTTGTCCGGAAATGTCCTAAATATTAACCTCCAGACTGCTTCGTCTACGTCTCTGCACTTTATTCCCATCATATAAAAATATTTTTTTTACTATTTTATAATCTATGATTCATAATTATTGTACCTAGCCAAAAGATGGTGGCTTTATCTTCCAAGTGTAGCTATAATCCACTGAGAGTATTACTAAAATGTACAATATGGATGCTATTTCTTAATGACTTCATTATATATAGATCAGACATATGGTAGACATATAGAGTAGAATTCTCTAGCTGTGCTTCCGCCAAATACACAGAGTGTCTAAAGTGCTTTGATTTAATATACAATATGAGCAAACCCTCAGGCCTTTTTGTATATTTCATGCTAATACCATCTAAATAGCTGGGAAATGGATTTGGCTGAGGGACAAAATAAGCTTTGAGAGGCAGTTTTAACATCAAACTGGAAATGTCACACACACTGTGACATTGTGTCTCGGCATGTGTTATGATAAGGATGTGGTGCCTGCCAATGTTTCGTTGTAGTACAAAAAAACACTTCATGCAGTTCATCGCTTCCTGTGTGTAGGTGTGGACGTGTGCACGTGCGCATACCATAGCAATGCTTTTGTCTTGGAACTGATCTCTGACAAAGGTGTCAAAAGCATCCCAGTGAGAGCCGGGCAGGTTGCCACCAACTGCCCACAGGTAGCAAAATAGGAAGGTCGGGCATAATACTTCTTGAAGCTGCCTGGAATCCTGAGAGAAACAACAACAACACAAAAGAAGAGAAATAAACTCAGTCAGTGAGCAAGTGCATGGATCGATTTAAGGTATACATATAACCCATAGTATCCCTTTGGCAAATATAATAAGTGTGAATTAATGAGAGGCTATTATTCTTGTATGTTGTTCAAGTGTAGGTCTTTGCCCAAAACACTGAATCATTTAAGTAAGATATGAGGATTGGTGTGAACAATACGTTTTCCTTGTTATGTTCCACTTAAGTGGCCTCAAGGGAAAAACACCCAAGTGACACGACTTCATTTTATTTTTTGTTTATTATACCATATTGAGGTTTGGCCCTCCTTCGCCCAGCAGCAGCGCCTCCAGCAGGTAGCAGAGGGTGGTGACTTTACTGATGTCCACCTGGCGAATCACCTGGTTGCAGTGACTCACAACAAACTGGAGACCCTTCTCAACATACTGCTCAAACAGCTCCAGCAGGCATATGCTCACTGGGTCAGGGAGCTGGAAAATAGAGAGAAGGACCAAAGAGAAACTTTAATGAACTAACTCTTAAATTTGTTTAAGGTGTAATTCAACTAATTCCTGACAAAACACAATACAAAACTTGGAAACTAGGAAAAGTTTGAAATATAACCTTGCGTTAAACAAGTATTTCGTAATGCAGCAGTTTACTTAGTCTAAGGTTTGAAATAAATGTGGTGAGAAAATTGAGAAATCAGAAACCAAAAAGCAATAAACAATTTAAGGATTAAATGGTTAAAAAACACTTACAAAAAAAGGTAATAGTCTCAGCCATTTAAGACATTGATTAAGGGAGCAATACAAAGGAAGAGAAAGAGAACGTTTGCCCTGAGAGTTGCCCTGCGAAGGCTCAGGGCTACTGCTGCAAACCATAAACTTTGATGGGATGTGCTGCCTTTAAAGTGTATGCCGATGTTGGAGCACTGCTGCATTTAATGTCAGAAAGGAACATTATTCATACACAGGGGCACAGAGAGTCCGGGAACACTCAGTCACAGTTAATAGACAGAGAGTATGCGGGCATTGCAACCCCTGGCATGTTGAACATAAAAACATTATGTATGATAAAACATGTGGTGCCAGATTAGATACAAACACAAATCCTCTAGTACAATAGCCATGCTTTTAGCCAGCACTCAGTACTGCACACAGTTCTGACAAACAATAGCTATATGGGATATACAACCTTGGCTCCTAGACCACTTATCCAAGTCTGGACAAAGGGCATCCACTTGAGCTCGTCAGGATCAATATATACCATCCCACAGCGACTGACTGTGGCAGGAGATGCCACGGCTAAATCCTGGACCTAAAAAAAACACAAAAAACACACAAAAAAAAAACACAGAACACATGTTAACATATCATAACATATATATGTTCTAGACCTACCAGGTTCTACAGGTATGAGGGGGATTAAGTGAAGCCATCAGGAAACACGGTACACTGTAGAATTATGTATTTACCCGTATGCTCTTGTGGAACACTGTGAATATGAATTTTGAGTGAATCTCCCTACATTGGGCTCGAACCTCAAACACCATGCGTATGGAGGGAGTAAGCTTGATTCGCTCGCTGTTTGCCAAACAGAGCATCTTGTTGTCATCCAGTACGGTGTTCATGTTCTCTATCCACAGGGCATCGACCGGCCCATCGCAGATCAGCCACTTGTGGTCGTCACTGGTGTCGCCCACTGCGTCGCGGACACTCAGCGCCATGAGTCCGTCTCGCCACTCCAGGGTCAGCGTGTTGACCTAAGAGTTGACGTAAATATAGACGGGATGTTGATATGTGGACGAAGTGATACAGAAGCTGTTCGATTGTTTTGTCTTGTCTCGACTCTACATTACCTCTCCGTAGAGCTCTCCCATTGTGACAGATTTGGGGTTGAGGACATATGTCTTGACAGGTTGATAGAAGGGGTTGTTGGCCTGGTGCTCTGTGCTATGCAGGGTCTCCAGGGTGTCAGCTAGGATGGTGTAGACAGTTGTTTTTCCACCACCAGTAGGCCCAACCAGCATCACACCGTGACGAACTAACATGGTCTCATAGAGTTGGATTACCTGGTCATAAAAACAAATTGAATAAAGTAGAATAATATCAGATATGTCAAAGAAAACCCAGTTTTACAAAACACATCCAAAGTTTCCCACAGTAATAATTTAAATGTATTTGTTTCTAATTTTTTTTCGAAAAAAATGCAATAAATTAAATATATTACAAAATAATAAAGGACTATAAATCATATAATTTATTTTCGTATTTTACCTTTTTTGTCATGCTTGCCAGTGGCAGCAGGTTTCGCTTTACCAGAGATTCCTGAATGGTGGAGTGCAGCACACCGTAGTCGTGCTCAGGGATGCACACACCAGGGAACAGGTCTGACAGGATACCTCTGCAGGGGGTGGTATAGTACAATGCATTGTACATTCAAAATACAATACAACATTCAAAATAATCATTTTCACATGTAACAATACGAAAAAGCAAGGATTTATGCCAATTTTTTTTTTTTTATAATGCTTGCATTTGGAAGATGAAGTCCCTTACTCAAACAGCACGGCGTCGTCTGTGAGGAACTTTGGCAGGTTGGAATCTCTCAGTGCTCTGATAAGAACCACATCTTCATTCAGGTTGGGATTGTCTCTCTTTAGAGACCTGTCAACACACATACAGTAATGTTATTTATTTATTTTATTATGCAGCTCTCGTTAAATTTCTGTTTGTTATTGTTATTGTAATTTGTTAGTTGTGGCAAGTTTACATAGTAATTAAGGAATTTGAAAAAGTGGTGGCAATTGCAAGTGTTTTTATGTCTAATTATTTTGTGTTCTTTTTCTTCTTTGTTTGTTTACATAATTTCGTGCTAATACAGCAGGGCATTCCTTGGCTTTCAGCTTACTTGTTGTTTGACATAATTATCTATTGCATTAAAATCTCAAAGAAAAAACTAATTGCACAGCACTACAATATATACATTCAATTCAAAAGGGAAATGGACTTAAGAGGTGACAACATAGCCATCTTTTCAAAGGTAGTTAGTGCACTTCAATTAAGTAAATAAGTACTTTATGGAAAAAAATTATGTTATAACGAGCAAAGTAATTGGTGGAAAATAGACTTTTTACCAATACAGATGTAAGTTAGTAAGTTATTAAGTGGCCAACATGAGCTGAATATTTAATAATGCAACAAGCTGGCTGCACCCAGTGTCAAGAAACTGGGTAATAAGCATTAGGGCAGGACATAATGAACATGTGCTTTGCACTGAACAAGCAGACTCAGAGGAGTAATATCTGGGACAGACGATGAATCACAAGACAATTACGACAGTTCCCTGTTACCTTCTACTAATAAACTACGGGCAAAGAATGACTCTCACTACATATAGTCAATAGGAACGCAATGTGTAGACCTCTTATTTCGTTTTTCTTGTTCCTTATCTATTCAAGTGTCCCAACACTCATTCATCACTATGACATGGATTTGACTAAGTGAGGGAACATAAATAACACATTGAGAAATGAGGGCGTAAGTGAAGAAGCTCATCTTCTTTTATCTGTTCTAGTTATGGCATTAAATAAAAGGGCCATTTAAAAAGTCAGGGGCTTTTCCCCCCTACACTAGTCAACATTAACACAACTCACTCACTAATGATACCCAGCTGTGTGCTAGCCTGCACCATTTTAATTTAATATTTCTCTTATCTGTCACACTACACTACCATACAATTATTGTTAATATACCGAGTATATTTATACATGTAATAAAGAAGGTCATTATTCCATGTGTGTCTCTAGGTACGCGCGTGCATGCTTGCGTGTGTCACAGTTGCAATAGTCCTGCTGGGACTCCTCTGAAAAGGTAAGCGCTTGTTTGTCTCTATAACTGAATGCACATGTGTGTCAGTGTATGCATGAGTGTGTTGCTCTCTCACCCAGCCATGACCAGGACAGACTTGATTGCTCTCATACCAAAGTCGTAGTGGTCCTGCTGGGACAGCTGTTCAGAGCACAGCTTGTACATCTGGGTCATCTTCCTGGCTAGGGTCTTACTGGATTCGAATCCCTCCGAGTACAAAATCACCTGGCGGGACAGATAGAAACGAGGGAATAAAAAAAAAAATTTGCATAGTGTGAAAACATAGTGTGTAAGCATACATTACAGCGTAAAAGTGGCCATAATGCACCGAAAGGTTGTGAACGGCCAATAAACAAAAACAATAACAACAACAGAAGAGGAAGCGAACCTGTTACCTCGGCAATGAGAGCATAGTCTGGCACCATCATGGATATGGGTCGAAAGAGAGCTTTAAGGTTGTCAGGGAGTTCAGTTCTTCCAGCATAGCCAGGGTTCATGGTGATGAACGCGGCACACGTCATCACAAGCTTGATCTCACGGCCCTCGAATTGAAATCTCGACAGCTGTGAAATATAGAGTAAAATATTCCAGTTTTTGTGTGAATATGGTGTCTTGAATATCTGACCTATATGTCATTGGTGTTGGTCAACTGTGCTGTCTACTTGATAGACTAGAGCTCTGAAATGGGTTTGTCGGGGATCACGGGTCAAAGCTGAGCGCTTTCAAAAGTCCAAAGGAGTCCAGGGCTATTCAGCTTCAGCCGACACTTTAGATATAAAATGCATGCTACACAATAACAATGAGAGGGTCTCACAGAACACAATCATCACATTGACCCAGGGGTATCAATGACTGACTCTTGAGATCTGTAAGGTTCAACGCCCCTTGATTCGTCTTAACATATTGTACATTATGTTTCCTGTGAACAACCTCAATGGTCTGTGTGTCCATGCAGGGGTACCTTGGCAGCTTTTGCGTTCCGGATGGTGATGAGCTGCTGAGCAATCACAGACAACACCTCAATGTCGATTCGGTTAAATTCGTCAAAACAACACCAGGCTCCCGACTGAGCAAGCCCACTGAAGAAGCGGCCCATCATCTGCAAGAGAAAACTGGTTAAAATGAACAGCAACTTTAATCCAAAAAACATCCCAATTTAGAAAAGTAATTAGATTATGTATTTTTATTTAAATGTTAAATGTATTGAGCAGAACACAGGCTGTACACAGGATGCACATTGGAATTGCAATTCTATTTCCACCAGTTCAGAATCAAACCCCACATTATAGGAAGAGCAACTGACTCGCAATTGGCGAGCAGGTGTACCGATGGGACCTAAACACAATCATTCTAATCAACGATCACAACTCCACTGCTTCCCCAGCCCAAGGCGGCAGCACCAGTATCTGGAAAATGTTGGCTTCGTTTTTATGCAATGTAAGGGTCCTCCATCTTCATAAAGACTGTAGTAAGTATGCAGCTGCAGGAGGAATGAACTATCAGTAACATTCATTGCACGTGGACTACAGTGCGTTATCTGCACCAGTTCCATCAATGAACTAAAGAGCACTTCGGAATACACAAAGGCACTTGTTTGAAGGCATTTTTATCTCATGGACAGTGGTATTAAATGTTAAAGTTAAGTGTTGCTAAGCAGGCGGCGGAGCCCGAACAAAGCATTAAAACATAAAAACCACAGAGACCTGTGTTGCTAGGCCCATTAAATCAGAGCCCTGCCTAGCTCTAATACACTCCAGGAGTCTTCTAGCCATGACTAACCACACAAGACGTCGAGAGAATAGCTCGTCAGTGTGTGCTTTCAGCTATACTCACTCCAACCTCATAGCACGGCAAGACACGGCAGAGTTCAACATTAAATACAGCATATCTCAAGGTCAAAGGCCCACTCTGAAGTTTTGGGGCATAAAAAATAGAGATTAAACTCATATATAATACTGAAAAAGACAATGAATAATTCAGGAGCTGTTTAGATATTTAAGTGGAGTCTTCCAATTAAATGTTATAGGAAAAAATAAACACAAATAAAATGTTTCAGGTCACTATCAGTGAAATATTGCACCGGACATGATGTATTCTGAACCAATAATTGACCTATGTTCCTAATGTGATGGAGTCATTTCCAGAAAAATGCCCTCAAGAACATGTAGATGTAAGTGATGCAGGAACGGTGTTCCGACTGCTTTTGCAATAGTGCCATCTAACGGTGTGACATAGTAAGTACAGCCAGAGAAGGACTGCTTTTTAAAGCACTTTCAAATGGAGCAAATTCATGCATTGGCATTAAGTTACTGCGAACAAAACATTGCCAAAATGAACAGCAGGGGAAGAGGTGATGGGACAGATTAAATACTAAATCTGTTGAAAAAAAATGTTCAAATAAAAAAAAAGATAAATACCTTATAGTCCAGTCCATCGGAACAGTTGAAGACCACACACTGTAAGGCCAGTGCTTTGGCCAGATCCTTGGTGGTCTCCGTTTTGCCTGTCCCTGCTGGTCCAGCTGGTGCACCTCCCAAGTCCAACTGGAGAGCCCCCATCAGACACAGGTAGCAGCGGTCCTGAAAAATAAGGAGAGGAGGGGCACAGAAGATTTCCGACATGACTGTGTAAGCAAAACTTAAACATGTATGGTTACAAATAAACATATTATTCTGCATTTCGGTTTGGATCCTTGCACTATGGGAGCCATTGTGGACGCTTGTCTAACTAATAATCAAAAGAAGTGTGTCTACAGATTGCCTCCATCACTTTAACATTGTATTATGCGTTACCGTCAGTGGTGTGATGACCAGACGTGGACAAGCTCCCAGGTATTCATAACCATAAACATAATTAGACAGAGCCATGGTGGCGACGCAGTTGTCCATATCCAAGTCCCAGTAGTATCGTAGCTGCCTCTGCCATTCAAAGTTAGACCTGGTGTCCACCTAAAAAAGGAAACTGAAGTCACTTTAAGCTCTGATCAGATTCTACTGGAGGGCGCGTGTGTGGATTTGCACTCTGGCACAAAAAGGGAACCCTGGCACCTTCTGCCTAACTAGATCGGTGACAATGTCTCTGGCGTGGACGTCTATGGTGATGAGTGCAGTGACGATATTACGGTGCAAAGTAGGGAGCTGTCCTCGAACCAATGCCGCCAGGGAATTTAACCTCTGAAATACACACAAAGACACACACACACACACATTATCATTCTTAAGGAGGAAAAAGTGGAAGTCAAATAAAGGCGTATAATAAATGTATATTCCTTAACTGTTAACCAGATAATCAGAAAAAAGCAAGCTGTATAGTCATTAGTGAGGATTACATCAAAGTTGGTGAGTTCAAATTCCTGTAGGGCAGCAAAGTGGTCATGGTCTCCTTCCAGACAGGCTTCCATGTCCCTGCACCACATCAACTGGGAGATGGTCAGCACTACCTGGTTGACAAGCACACAACAAAAGAAAACAATGTCAATGAGCCCCAAAAGCTAGTTTAGGCTAGTGCTTGTCAGTTGTGTGTGTGTGTGTGTCTCTGTACCTGCGATGGATGTCCAGCCACAACCCATTCCTCCCTAGACCTCATCGGATAGTCTGAGATGGCCGCCTTGCTGAGACAACGCAGTGACGAGAACATAGCCTCCTCCACCTTGCAGAGCCAGTCCTCCACATTGCCCTGTGCCTTCAGACCTTTAGTCAGACCCACCTGAACTCCCACAGAGAGACAGAATCACAGTTGAGGATGCCATCAACTGTTTTGTCTTTTTTTTTTTTATCAAAGGGTTGATTATGAATTGGTTCTCACAGCCTATATTTACACTTTTGCAATTACAGGGCTGCTATGGTCATAACAAATAACAGTGGGTGATTGAGCGTGGCGATCTATTCTTGTTGCAGAATTCAAGATGTCAAACACCATTTTAGGACAAGGACTTCTGTGGTTATAATTTACTACTGAGGAGCGACTGCTCTCTATCCGGGTGTAAATAAACCACAGGAAGACGAGATTTATTCAGTCATTCTCAGTGGCTTAGAGTTAAACATTTATCTGTGATTGTGGCAAACCAGCCATCACCAAAACATTCTAAACAAATGCTGAGAAATGTGCTTAGATATTTTCTTGGCCTATTTTTGCTTTAATTCACTTGAGGATCTACTTCATTCTAGCTCTCGTTTAGGATTGCTCGGTGGAGGGAAAGTGATGTCAGCTCAAGATAACTGACAATGTTATGGAAAGCACAGTGTGGAAGGCACTGAGAGTATATTTTTTTCTTCATTTTATATTATCTCTCGCACTCTTCTCAGCAAGGACTGAAACTGGTGAGCTACAGGGGGAGTGAAGCACAATCAGACAGCATGACGAGCGTTCAGGTTACTCAAAGCTGACCTTCTCTCCCTCAGGAGAGATCATATACAGGATATCTTTGCTGTACGTGGGCCTCTGTTCTCCAGTATCCCGTGCTCCTCCTGTAGTACCAGCAGGCTCTTTAGGCAGCAAAGCGAACTCCAGCCGCGTAATGGCATCAAAACACTTTCTGAGGTGTGGCTGCACAGCCTGAGGGTTCCTTGTCTGCGCCAGGATCTTTAGCAGCTCATCATTAGATAAGAAGTAGAACCTGCAGGGGACAGATAAAGGATGATTATCAGAGTGGTCAACAGACTACACACCGGGCCCTAGTGATTATCCCTTAGCGCTCACTGGGATAAGATGTTTAAAGTAACAAGTGGTAATCCGTCTAGGGGACAAGTGCAAGGCAGCATATGTACATAATACTCTTAAATCTAAATGAGTTTGTTCCTGGGGAAACTAAAAAGCAAGCAGGGAAGAAACATGAACGCAAAAGTAGTTTAGAGTGACACCTGGGGAAGATGACTCTCTTGGATTCAAGGTAGGCTTCCAGACACTTCTGTATTTCCTCCAGAAGAGCATTGTTCTGCTGCAGAGTCTCCAGGAGATCTGTACAGGATTAAAAGAACGTGACTTTGTGTACTGTAGTCTATGTATGTACTGTGTGTTTTATTTGTTGCTGCTGTAAGATCACCTACCAGGCTGTGTTGCTGCAATAAGGGCGTTGGGAAATTTAGTGATCCTCGCCATGATGTCCTTCCACGATTTGTCCACCTTAACAAACATCTTGGACTCCGCAGGCAGCTGCCTCTTGATGTCTGGAGCTAGGAAAATACTCTCTAGATATAGCCAGTTCCTTTGGCATGTAAGCCATTCATCCTGTAATTGAGGGATGAAAAAAGGCAGAATTAAAAACGAAATCAGAAGTGAAGGAAATTAAAAACGAAATTTAACTGTAGACTTTACAGGGACTGAAAAATAGAACTCAATAAAAAAAAATCAGCAAAGCATAATTACTCCTGCAGCCAGTAGGGAGTGCTGCTGTGTTACATTTGAAGCCATTTGAGACCAATTACTTGCAGCCAAATGAAAGATCATTCTATGCAATGATATCTACGGTGCAATGATGCGGTATCTATTTTGAAACTCCACCAGTGTTTGGTTGAAGAGAGTCAGCTGCCTCAGTAATTTTTCCACCCTGAGCTTGATGGGCGCTATATAGCGAGAAGAGGCCACCGTGGCCACGTTGATAAGGCTGTCGTCCAGGAGCACCTGTGTGGCACACAGAGGAAGAAAGAAAGACAAATAAACACACTTGTCCTGTCAGTTGATTAATGTGTCACCAATGGCAGCGAGTGAAAGCATGCGTGCAGCGTATGGCCGTCACCTGGATATCATCCATTCCTCCCAGGATGAACACATCTTTGGAGTCTCCGTGAGGAAGAACGGTGAACTCTGTGGTCCTCCATACGTCTTCCACCTGCATGGCTCATTCAGAGGGCAGAGGTTTAACAACATGGGCCCCCGGTATTGCATTCGACAAGTATCTTTCAAGTGAAATCTTTCACGGACATGAATTTCAACAGTGGTGACCCCGTGACACTGGACTGAACTCGTGGTTGGAGTGGGTGTGGCACAATGGAAAAATACACAACAACTCGAGGTCTGAATACCAATGTTCACTATCTACATCTACTTTACACTGAATACTTTCCAGTGAAAATTGCACTACTGGGACTGAAAAAAACTATTAATTTGGGCCCAACTGAATTGAATAAAAATTTTGCTGGTTTCATTAAGTGGTAATTAGTAGAACATAAATACTAGGAGAGCACTCCAAATTGACTTTATAGTTGTCAAAATGACTTTTCAGGCAAGCTGCCCCTGCTTGGCATATGTATTGGTAAGTTCACGATCAATAGACACAGGTGAGTTTTATTTTCGGTATCCCGTTGACACAACATGTCTATCCCAGCAGGGGGAGCCCTATTCACACGAGGAGGTTTCTAAAACGCTAAAACTCTTCATAAATTGTTAAAAATTGTAAAAGTTAATCAGTGGGCATGACGGTACAAAGGGAGTGTGTTTAATACATCTCCGTTCTACATTTGCTTTTTTTTTATTCTGATGTAGATATCTTATAGATCATACCGCTGTACTGGACTCTCGTTATTAAGATGCGTATCTGCTTAACCAACCCCATACATCCTAATTTTAAAGCCATCAAATTAATCTTTAGAATGTGGTTCAAAATAATTTTTCATAATTACAATTACAAATGCATTTATTCTTCAGTTATAGATATTCTGGCATTGCTGGTGAATGACAACTGCCAAAATATACAATAAGGAATGTGGCTGTAAATAGAATATAACTCAAGTTTCCATAAATACATAACATTCATAATACAGAGCCAATGATGTGTCCATGGCTGTATTTTACTGTGAAGAGGCATACTTTATCGTGTTTGGAATATTTGCCCTAGTTGCTTGATTAAGCGTATAGTGTATATGTTCTGGATCACAGCGTAGTTTTAACATGGCTGTGAAACTAAGATTACTGTCTTAATTGCATTATGACTGCATTAAGACAATGACGTACTAACGTGAAAGATTTTGCATTTGAAAAGTGAAGTGAAGTAGTGTATTACATAAAGAGGCTCCACTGGGTCCTCATGGCTCTTAAATCATTGATCTTAAAAAAATGTTTTCCTTCAAAAGATAACTAAAACCCAGCGGAGGGATGCGGTTCAGCTATTTGATCCAGTTTGAAGACCATCTAATTGTGAAGTATAGTCACCTCCATGTTGGATAGACATTCTTTCAACTTGTAGTGACTTTGAGATACAAGGACAATGCACACTCTAAGTCTTTAATATGAGAGTCAACAAACTGCAAGAGTGGTTCCGTGAGAAATCTATTTCCAGATACGATCGGTGGACCTGGAGGATGTAACAAGTCCTTATTGATTTTCCCAAAGTATACATGACAGGTTGTATCAGGTCCACTCCCAATGTGTTGAACGAGGAGATTTCATTTGCTGATCCCAATTTAAGTTTTTTTTTCCCGAATCTTTTTAGGTTTCAGTAACCTCTATCACATGAGCACCTTTCTGCTGCCATATTCAGTATTTGTTAAAATTGGAACATTTGTACCAAAGCTCTTAAATATGAAACGGGAGGAAACAGCAAACTGTAGGTTGCTTAAAAATATATATAGTCTGCCTAAGAGCTCACTAAGTAACATGTCAAAACATGCAGTGGTGGAGAGGGAAGATCAGATGAAATGATTTAATCGTCTCTAATTATTTAATATTATGTAGTAGAGGGATGTGGTGTGCCTCAATGGTTGCAACATTCACAACCAGGGGTGTACCTATGCGCTGTGCAGTCGCCACTGGCCATAAACGTCACTCAATAGCGGCTCTACTTTTTTTGGTTTGAGAATAAAGACAATTTAATGATGTGTGGTTCACTTGCAACACATTTGAGTGGGTAAAAAGTGATTATTGTGACTGAGAAGAGTGTAGGTATGATAAGCTGAATTAAAAGACAAGAATCCGTGTAATAGAATATAATATATGTAAACATATTGATTGGAGGTCCACACACACCTTTGCAATGATGGTCTCCAATGATGCCTCCCCTGCGGCCTGTCCTGACACCTGAAAGTCAAATGCTGTGTTAGTCTTGTGTATCCAGGCTAGACTTAAAAGGGATTAAGTATACCCAGCCTGTGTGTGTGTGTGTGCGTGCGTGTGTGTGCGTGTGTGTGTGTGTGTGCGCGCACTCAATTGTGTGCTTCTCTGCTTGACCTTACTTTGAGGTGAAAACGCACAAAATGGCCAGTTCAGATGAAGTAAAGGCACTTTTATGACAATTTTTTTCTCTGTTGATGTGCTACCTTTTGTATATCTACGCCATAGGAGAATATGTTGATCTCTTCCAAAACCGCCACAGTGAGCTCTGTGGCATTCAGAGAGGTCCCCACAACTGACTCCAGGTTCTTCCAGTGTTCCGGCTTCATACAAGGGTTACGCAGATCAGTGATCATGGGGAGCTGAAGGAAACCACATGACTTCATTTTTCCAATCGCTTGCAGTTTGTATTAAAATGGGTCAACAAGTAGATTATCTATACACCCGTCCATCCGTCCGCCTACTTAACCACATTGATGCCAGTTAGTAACAAACACTCTCTCCTACCCACCCTTTGCTTCATCACTTCCACCTTGTCCTTCAAACATGGCACTACACTGTTACGGGGCAGGCCCTTCTCCAGCTGGTTGACGTTTTTGCTGTATTTGGTCACCTGTGAGCCGAACTGTTCCAAGTCCAGTTGCTCGAGTGTGCTCTTGAGAAGAGAGATCGAGAAGGGACACAGCAAGGTCGAGCTTTTACATCCTACTGTGTGTCAGTTCAGGCTTGGACACACAATGACACATGGAGTTGCGTTAGGTGCGCCTCACCTGCAACCACCCATCCTGGAGAGAGTCCCACTCCTCTACAGAGTTCCACAGCAGCTGCTTCAGCCTCAACTCTGCAGTTAACTCCTCCAGGGTGTCAAACTGGGTCTCCTCCACCTTTATGGAAAGAGGGGAAATGTAGTTTGAGAAGGGTAAACAAGCTTGTTTGTTCAGAGTTTTATCAGATCAAATTCTCTTTCAGAAACGCCTGTTTAGTTACTTTTCACTTTTCACGGGGCAATGACTTTTGGGTATTATCTTGACCATTTCAGCACCTGGAATTTCTTCTGGTAGGAAGTGTAGGTGGAAGCCTGGGCCTGCATCTCATCGACAGAAATCTGGACCTCCCCCAGCAGCAGACGCACTCGGGAGGAATCTGCATTGATGTCCAAGATTTGTGGATCCTTTGCAGGAAAAAGCACACGCAAACAAAGCAACAAGGGAGTGACATATGGGTAATAAGTAAGAAGAAACACTGTATTAGGTAGTAATGATGTTTCATCCACCTGTGACTTCAGCTTGATTTTCATGGCCTCATTGTTAAGCTGCATTATGTCCTTGTGTAGGGTCGTGCAAAACTTGTCCATGCAGGTTTCCCTCTCTGCCACTGCATCGTCAATGATGCTGTGGAGTGCATGGACGGACGATTGCAAGGTGGCAAAAACCACCAGATCCTCAGGTGGTGTGGGAACTGAGTACCTGTTAATCAGATTGTACATCTGACACACAGTCTCCTGCTCCTCCTCGAGTACCGTAATCTGGTAAGAGGGGAGGAAGAGGAAAGAGGAAAAGTCAAGTGTCATGTAGAAATTACATTTAACGGAGGAGGGAAATTGGACAGAAGACAAGAGGCTGGGCTGATGACTATTTAATGTGAAAATAACTTTGTTTGCCTGGTTTGAAGAAAACTGTTTTTAATGTGAAAAGTATGCATTACCCTATTCTGTATGTCATCCAGAAACACGAGGGAGCTGGCTAACTCCGCGGTAGTAGAGGAATTGGACTGTAGTTTAAACTGGGCTTCATATGTCTCGGCAATGATGGCATCCAGTTTCCTCTTGGCCAGCGTGGTGAGCATCTCGTTGATGGCCTGGAGCAGAGGGTCAGAGCAAAGCAATAACTCCTACTAGTGTTTGTCCTGTAGTGTTATATTATAAGATATTTTGATGTACTGGGGCACTGGACAATGCTGCTATTTCGTCTTTATTTCAGTGAGCTTTAATTAACACTGAAAGGCCTCTGCCCTCTTGTTTAAATCATTTGTTTGTCATGGTCAAAAATTGTAACTCAATCCACATTTATATAAAAAGGTGTCCACATGTATGAGCATATGCTTGTCCTGACCTGCAAACAGCGTAGTGGGGAAGACACGAGCTTCTCTCCGAGCTCCGTCTTGTCCAAAAGCAGTAAACCCAGATGTTTCTTTCGTGGGATGGCTAAGGCCTCTTTATGCTCGCCGTGGTACAACTCAAGTGCTTTTTCAAAGAAGGACAAACCTGTGAAATTGGTTTGGGGGAAAAAACAGTCATCAGTCGAAGATAATGCATTTTACCCACAAACAACTTATATGTGTTGGTTTGTTGATTTTCTTCTCAGATAATTTGGTTCATCGTCCATGAGCAGAATTTTGATTTAATATTTTCTACCTGTCGACAAGGCTTTGCATGAAAGGCCTTTATTTGCCAAAAATTGCACAGGAAAAAGGAAACTAAGGGCCATAAATAGACTCATAAAGCTGCATTCACACGCACCGTCCTCTTTACACAAGATCTGCCATTATGCCTTTCCACTCTTTGTCTCCCAGGAAATTTTCCAGTGCGCAAAGAAAACTGTTATACCAGAATAATCGTCTGAGTGAGGGTAGAGCACAGATAATACAAAATAGGGGGAAAAAACGGATGTTTTTATTTTTACCAAACTAAATATGATTCCATAGCTATACAAACATTTACAGAACGGACACGAATATACCACAAACGAAACGTATACCCAATGCAATTATAGACATAAAATGGGTTTAAATGTGAGAACGCACCCAGACAACCCATTGGAGCAGATATTGGAGCTTACTGCAAGCCTTTAATGAACCCTTGTGGAAACAGGCTTCTCTCAATTGCAATTAAATTTAAGAATCTAACTGTATCAAACTAAAACAACATTCTTATGCAAGCTAGTTTTCCAAAAAAGAATCCTCATTTATGTTTTGGTGTAGAGAATATGCTTCCAATAACTGTTCACCGGATAAAAACAAAGAAAAATAGAGCACTATTCTCAACTCTACTGCTCTTTGTGATGTGAGTGGGAGATGTGTTACAAAAATAATGTCTATGTTGATGTCCTGTGCCTCACCCTTCTCCTGTTGCCGTAGTGCATCCAGATCCAGACTCTCGTTCTCCTTATAGAACAGTCGAAAACGCTCAAACTTCTGCGAGTAAGCTTTTGCTGCACCAAAGGCAAACTGCAGGGATTCCTACGGGGGAAAACAAACCGGCTCTTTACAGTCAAAGTGCTGTATAGACAAAGCGCAATCTCCAGGGAGAGAGAGTCAAAGCTAACCCTGATTTGCTGAATAATGCTTTGTAGGTGGCCATCAGTATCCATGATGAATTCCAAACTGGGGCCATCTTGATATTTATTTTCCTGTGTCTGAAAGTTAACACACACGAAGACAGAGATGAGATTACAGGGCAAATGATGTTGTAAAAAACATTTAAATGAAATTGAATGAATTGAATTGAATTAAAATATTTTTGACATTTTACCATCAACATTTAAAACGACTCAGGTACCCTGAATATAAATTTTTTTTCTACCTTAAACCCTCCAGGCTGTGTCAATGAATCAAAATCTGGATCTGCAGTAAATGTATTAACTGACATCACTGTCTCCTCAAATCTCTCAATGACCTCGGCAATGGTCTCCTGTGAAATAAAAGAAAATGCAACGCACCAATTCCGATTATGAGTGCACTGCTGATGGGAAATAAATCAATTGAATGTACAGCTCAGAGGTACGTGGCAAACACACCTGAAAGTTCTCCTCAGAGGGTTTGAAGGTCAAAGAATTCATGTCCAGCATCAGCTCAGAGATGAACATAAGTTGGACCTGGGGAGTTTCTGACTCAGGCGCAGACTAATCGAGACACACGGACAAACACAAAACACAACTCGGCACTAGTCTGTGTCTGCTTGAATTGATGGCGCTTAGCGAACGTAGTAATTGGGGTGGTCTCAGAGGTGAAGATGCTGAAACAATGCCCTACCTTCCTATCAGTCCACTGATCTGCGAGGTCAGCCTCAGAGTGCCGGCTGCAGCTCTGAATGATTGCACGGCTGGGCGTCTGACATACCTGCTCCTGGAGCAGAGCCAGCAGTTTGACCACTGCGTTCAGGACCAAGGTGTGCAACGTGTTGACGACTAAATAGTCGACGAGACGGATGAAGCTGGGTCGGTGGGAGACAGGGTTCATGGGATAGATGTGTCTGATTAATAACATCCAGACGTGTCAATCCAGGACAAACACTGGGGGCTCTGTTCTCAATGGCCCAATCTGTCACATTGTTTCATTATTTCAAACCGATTTTCTAACTATAAAACATCAAAACATCTTTCAAAGAGCGCACATTTATAAAAGCAAACCAGATTCAATTAAATGACCCACCAGACAAGCCGACTGGAGAGAAACTTCCTGTGGATTTGCACAATCAGTTTCTTGTCCTTTTGATCACCTGTGATCACAGAGATCAGTGTTAACCATTCTGCACCGTGGCCTACGCACTTGCAGGTGGGTTCATACACACTGGATATACGCACTTGGGTTATTACACTTGGACTGAGGTTCCATCATGTAGTTGCGACAGGCACAAACTGTCACTTCCTTTACCAGGCCTTCAAACTTCTCCAAGTCCTTCAAAGTCTGGCAGTAATAAATGGTAAAAAGGTCGGACAACACACACAAACAGGTGTAATTAAATAAACAAAATGCATGACAAAAACACTGGACGACTTTTTGCCTGAATGTAGTTTTGCACCTCTCGCAGTTGTTTGAATTGCGTGTCCTGGAAGTCCTGCAGCGTGTAAGTATGTTTTTTCTCCACATGACACAAGCCTGTGTCACTGATTTGGCAACACATCTTCCTGATGTCTATAAGTGCAGGACTTAGAGACTGTATGACACCATAGCCATATTAGTTATTTGCAATATGTAAGAATTACCATGTACAGTATGTCATTCTACATACTAAAGACCACAGAGACGGATGTAATTCAAACGAACAGTTACTTACCTGACTGACGATAAACGAGTGGTTTCGGAGGGATTCCTTGGCTAGGTGAATCTTCTTGGCTCGAACTTTGGTGCGCCACACGCAGAAAGGTTTCCACTTCTTGAAGAGGGCAAAGAAGGGGATGCAGCTCATCTTGCGTTGGTAGTTGTACTCCTCCTCCCAGCGCTCCACGGTCACAAAGTCACACTCATCATCACGCACTGACAGCACACCTTGCTGGCTGATCATCATAAAGTCATCTTTGCCGTACTCGTAGATCTGAATGTCGTCAGGCGTATCCAGCTGTTTGCCACTCTTAATGGAAAAGGGCCGTGTGGGCAGTCCGGAGGTTGGGTCCACATTTTGGGACAACTGAGGAGGAGTGGTTGAGAGACACAAGAGAAAAACATGTTTTTTTTTTATTATTTAAAGGAAATTCATAATATCTTTTCGGCTTTATAAAGACGGCGACATGTTTTGTTACCCGTTGTGTTGCCTCCATCTCGAATTACATCGACATTTTGGGAACCTGAATCACACAATTGAATAAGCAATGCTTATTTTGTCACTGACCTTTGTTGTGGAAGGCAGAGGAGGTAGGTGGACAGGCAGCGTTTTACGCTGAGGCTTTTGTCGTTGGTCTGTTTGTTGAGGTGAAGGTGAGCGAGTGTACCAGCCTGGAAAATACATCTGCTCACGTGCTCTTAAGTGGCCGATACTTGGTCCTTTCCTTGTTACACGTCTCCTCAGCGCAGACTACATTAGGGAGAGACACGTACAACAGATTTCTTTATATGTTCACTTCAATACTTTTAAGCCTGAGATCAAGTTGAATCCAAGCTAAGAATAGAAATAAAATACTCAATTATGTGTACACTTGTTGGTATTTCATATTGCCAGTTTGATCTCACTTCATACCTGTGTGTCTTTAACGTGGACCGGAGGTCTTGGTAAGTGGAGTGAGCACTGGAGTTCAGGCAGCTTGTGAACACGATCTGCAAGAGGAGTTTAAAGGTTAAAATGTGCATTTAATTACAAATAACAACGGTGTATCGGTTGAAATAGAGCGAGCATAGTTTTAATAACCATTAAACGATATTGTGTGTGCCTACCGTCGAACTCGTTTCCCTTGCTTAGGCCAGGGCGATCTGGATCCCAGGGGGATGCGGAGGCCATGGCACGAACACGGGACAGTGAGGAGACAGCTGGAAGGAAGGTCACTGCTTCAACGTAGAGAAACAAACCGACACTGTAGATTGCAATATACAGCAAATGTAACAAGTCAATCTGCGACATTGTTGACATTCTTATGCACATGTTGGCGTTAGCCAGAAAAAAATGTACAAATGTGGGGAACGATATTGCAATTAACTAGCGGTGTTGTTTAAAACGTAAGAAAAACGTGTTTGCGACTTGTTTCAGTGTTTACGGTTGCGTTGCCCAAGCATGCCTACCGTTTCGATCGTTCAGCTCCTAAATGCTTCTTTTTGTTCACTTTTTTTATTAAATCTAAAAGTAAAAATAAAGCTGTAACGTTACAACGTCATGAAATGAGGTTGAGTGCGCCTGTCCTGGAGCCGAGGTTTACGGTTTCCTAGCAACCGCGTTCTCTCCCTGCATGCAACGCAATCAAAACAAAGGCATTAGGTCAGGTGTCATGTTTCACAGTGAGCTTCTTTTTTTGCGATTTTTTTTTTTTTAAACACCCCAGGCAGTTCGAAAAATAAAAACCAAGTACACATCTATACAGTACATACAATAAAGACACATGGTATTTTGGAGGTGTTTATTTTGTAATTATGAAAAAAGGTCATCTCATATTCTACATACCAGCAATATACATACTGAAATGCTCTAGAAAACATTTTAAACAACATATTTAAATTACACGTGGCTGCCATTTAACCACGGCAGAGCTCTAACCACAGCGTTGCTGTATTTGTGCCTTTGGCCAAAATGTCTTTTCAACAGAATTAACAAAGTGCTATTTTAAATATTGCTTCAATGTGTTTGTTTTCCTACAGTACAGTGACAAGTAAACATTATACACTCTCAAGATCAACTTTGGATGTTTTCCTTCTTTGAGATGCCAGTAAATTCAGCTGTTGAAAAGGAATATAAAAAAAAAGACATACAGTAAATAATCGCACTTTTCAATCGGATGACAAGAGAACAGGGAAAATACATATTTGTATGTATTGTCCGAATCACACCGTGTCACCACATCTCTGAAAGATGATGCAGTAGTTACACATACCTGTTGTGTAGCAGTAGTTGCTTTTTGTTCAGCTTGTGTAAGTCGCCTCTGGAGACGACACGATTTCTCTTGACACTCTGCAAGCTGCCTTTCATACTGTGCACACGTGCAAACGTACGCGCACACAAACACACATGCCAATTAGTTAGACAAGTTTGTACATAAGTATCATTCTTCTGCTCCCAAATCCCATTATTTGAACCTACGAATCAGCCCGACGCTCTCAGATGTCTGTGTCCTCAGTCATTATTCTCATCACCCACCCCCTTTTGAAGCCAATTGTCTCATTTCAATTAAACATGCACGAGAAAGTATGAACCGCAGACAAGTTAAACTTTTCCCCAACTCTCTTGGTCAAGCTGCTGGATGCATAATGCTAATGTGGCGGGTTTCTGGTAAAATGCATCCTGCTTCTTGACTTTTTCTGGCCGCTTGTGTGAGTGCGAGGACAAAAGGAGGCCTGACATTTGCGGAGAATAACATCATCTGAGCAGGCCTGTGCAGCAAAGGGCAGCTCCTCCCATCAGGTTGAAGACAGTGTGCTGCAGTGATGGACGGACATCTAAAACCTAGCAAATTCTCCACTATTTGTGAATCCGATACACATACCTCAGCAATGGTGTTATGATCACTTTCAAGCTTCAACTCCAGCTCGTGTGAGTGCTGCTTCTGTCGATTCAGCTCGGCCCTGAAAAACACATTTAAAGAGAAAAGAAATAAGAGCCGAGTTGCCTTTCAGAGACTCAAAAAATAATATTAGTTTATTTTCAAGTGTTTCAAAATGTTCAATATTTCCAATAAATCTCAGCACAGTGCAGCTGTTCCTGAGGGCAAAACAACTTCTTAAGTGGAAAGTCGATTTCTTTTGTTTCAAGCGTTATCAAAATCTTCGGTGCTCCACCTTAGCTATTGCTTTATCTTTCATTCATTTCACCCACAATCAAAAGTCTTTAGGCAGTGAATGAATCCGAAGGACGGTGTTCTTGTTTCGAAAGACACAGTTGAATTGTGCATTTATATATTAACTGATTTTTTCTTCATCTTATTTAAAGTGTTCTCAAATTTGGGAGGAGAACATCTATTACCTGAGCGGGAATCTGTCCAATAAATCCACAAGAAAAAAATATGTTGTCAAAGGTTCTCGGGTCATGTTTCGTAAGCCTTTCTCTTCTGATGCAATGTGGAATGTAGTTTCACAGGTTCTTACTTGAGGCCTGTGATTTTGGTCTCGAAGGCCTGCACCATGTTTTTGGCCTCTTCCTTCCAGCGCCGAGTGCTTTTCTGCTGCGCCGTAAGGAGGTGCGTGAGATCAGCGGTGGAGCTTCGGCTGCTCTCCTCCAACTCCTGCACCCGCGCGTCCAGTCCCTGCTCCTTCAGGCTGTACTCGTGTTCCATCTGCGACACCTGGAGAAGGGCAGCAGAGTTTGGGGCTATGAGAACAATGGCTTTATAAATTAAATCAAATATTCATTTGAAATAGATGAAAGCATATCAAGATACGATGCCTCCCACAGTGGTGACATTTGCATAATTTAGCATAATTACGCATATTCCACCTTGTGAGAGTAGAGAGAGAACTAAAAATGTATACAGAGAGAGCATGAACCGGGGGTGAAGCCAACTTTTCCAGCACCATGAAAGTATTTCTTTGAGTAATGGCTCTCCAGCTGTTAAAGGGCCACTCATTTTCTTGTCACGAGTGCTACCAGCAGTGGGCTTTAGAGAGAGTTGCAGGAAATAACACTCATCATACCACCATCAGTGTTATTTCAGATCTCAGCTTCACTTGGAAAATTGTCACGAAAGACAGAAAAACTGCAGCGCAAATATAAAGAGTGGAGTTTTGGAAGGTTGGTGGTGGGGCTCCTTACGACATAGAGGTGGCTTTCTCCGTCATTTTATTTAAACTTGTCTTGCGGGGCTGTTCTTGTGGAAAGCTTTTCCTCCCGTTTCCACCCATAATGGTTTCACCTGTTGTTTGGCCTTCTTTTGAACCAGCAGGGTGGCTTTGCGCAGCTCGTCCATCTCCCTGCGGAGCTGCAGGTTCTCCTGTTGCAGATGCAGCCGCTCCTCGCTGACGCCGACGCAGTCGTTCCGGGCTGCAGCCAGAGAGCCCTGCAGCCGCCGCACCTGCTCCTGGGACCGGGACAGCTCCTCGCTGTAGCTGCAGATGGATGGTAAGATAAAGTGTCACATGTCCACCATGGCCGCCTTTAGTATTATTCGCATGGGATAAATCCCATGCCATGGAGGAACTGGTATGAACTGTTGCACTTACTCCATGTCCATCTTTTTCAATGTGTTCTGGGTGCTTTGCAGCGTGAGGCTCACGTCTTCCTTCATCCTCTCTGCATTCAGACACCTCTGATGAAGAGCATCGATCTTCCTGAACTCTGGCTCTGCCCTGCCCTCCTTATACACCTGGAACAGAAATCATTGGAACAATCTATACCATTGCCCGAAGTTATCCATAAAACTACACAATCAAACAATGAAGTCTGGGTGAAGATTTTGCAGATGCCTTTTTTGCAGTTTCAAAGTTCACTTTGATAATAACCTTCTCCAGTTCCTCCTCCGCCGCCTTCCTCTCTCGCAGGGACCTTTCCACCTGAGACCCTTTATCCGCACACTCCTACAGAGAGGTAGAAAGAGAGAACAGGGAAAGTCGGGACACAGGGAGGGTTGTGGGTAGAATGGAAAAAGATGAGTAGACGGTTGGAGATCAAAAAAGGATTTGGTGCGATTACGACAGGAATTTGTCCTGAGAGGACATGGTCTTACCAGCTGCAGTGCAGACAGCTCCTCAGCCAGACGGTGGATTTGAACATTGCACTGCTTGCGCACATTTTCTACCTGTTAAAAGATAAAGTCAAACAACTCAAATTAGTCCAATGACTGCAGGGATCTGGGAGAGTAATTGCTTTGCATTTTTCTTTCGGATAGTCAAGACACTAACTTTTGTGCAACAAAAAGAAGTAGGTGCTCAAGTTGGAGGCTGAACTCGTCAGCGCAAGTTCAAAAGTTGAATTGAAACGTATAGTAGCTGAGGTAAATCATCTGTATCCAGAATTTGGCTTCGAGACAGCAGCACATTCAAATGACCAGAAAATTACCAGTCTACGCTGTGAGGGTTTTCTTGTGTGAGCCATGTTTTTAAGAATTCCTCTTTTCCATGCACCGGCCAGAATTTGCATTAAATAATTAATAAAAAAAGATTAGGGGAATGAGAAAAAGAAAATGGGAAAAGCTGATTGATGGAGAATGGCAATCATTTGAAAAAAGCAATGAGTGCATGTGAAATCCAAACTGTGACATGTATTTACTGACTTGGAATCAAAATAGAGGCACACAAGTAAGTTCTGTTGGAGAGTACCATGCTGTCCTAGTGGAAACTGTAAGCTATTATAAGACAGACCTCTTACGTAACACACATTCGTTAACCTGAGCCATTGTGTATCAATGAACTCAGACTACAAATATATACAATATATGTTATTTCTAAAAATGGGGCTAACCCAGAAATATATTAAGAAATGTAATAGTTAGTCTGGGATGCATGTGGCCACATACGTGAATGCAAATGTACCCCCAGGCGCATGAATGATCTATTAAAATAACGCACTATAGTTTGACAATGAACAAAAAAATTCAGAACAATTCTCAGTGTCCATATGATGAAATCCTTAGTGATCACTGCCACATCTTTAACACTAATCACCACATAATCTCTTTTTTTATTCCACAGTAGAGCTGTGTATAGCATATTGATTCCCTTTATCCCTCTTGACACATGAAGGCATTTTTGATGCATGGTCACAGGAGACCCATTTAGGATGCGCCTACGTCAGATCTCTCAGGACAGCTACATCTGACGACTGTACACACTGCACATATAAGCAGCCAGGGATTCATTCTTCATTACACATGCTTACACAGCAATGATTTGCTTTAAATGAAAACGAGGTAGAAAGAAAAAAATAACTTAATCTCCACCACCATCACAAAACAATACCTGTTGCCTAGGAGGTAAAACAATTAATCAAAGGTAAAAAATATTTTACACATCAACATTTAATCTATAAAAATGTTCATGTCCTTCTGTTGAAGGCCAGCCAGAGACTAAGATGACAGCCCGCCATACTAGGCTTCATGAACAGGATTAAGAAGAGATGACAGGCTTGATGAAGAACAATATTAATAGATCGTTAATCACTGTGTCTGTGACTAAGGTTGGGCAGGAGGATAGAGCGGTGCTTTGCCTTTGGCTTAGTAGGTCATGTATAGAAAACAAATAAATAATTACTAGAGATACAAATAATGTGAGGTTTCTTCTACATTTAAATATTAATTGCATCTAAGTATACAGAGTGATTATGAGACAGATCGCATAAGGTATCATTTGGAAAATAAAATATTTATCTTTTTGCTCTTCTCTCAGTGCTGCAGAGGATGTGTTATGCGTTACCTCTTTCCTGGTGCGGACTGCGGCGTCCTGGATCAACTGTCTGATGGCCTCTTTCGTCTTCTCCAGTTCTCCTAGCCTCTGCTTCTCTCTTAACAAGGCCTGAAGGGAGAGGGTAAAGGCAGACACGGATTCACATCTCACTGGGAAAAAGTTGCTGAAAGGATGTGGACACTTGTCAGAGGACAGGAGAGCTAAACAGACTCCACAGAGAGGAAGGCATGGTGAGAGAGGGTGAGGGAGAGAGAGAGAGGGAGGAGAGAGGGAGAGAGAGATAACGAAAAAGGGGAACTGCTGTCACCTGGTCCTTCTGCAGTGAAGCCTCCTCGGCCAACTGAAGATTCTCTCGGACTTTGGCCAGGGCCTCATACTTTTCTTCTTCCAGGGTAGTACAGCGTGCCATGAGTTCCCCCAACTTTCTCTCCCACACAGTTTGCTCTCTGCGAAAGGACTCTGCCTCCTGAGATGTAGCCTTTAGCCTGCACATGGAGTAAAAAGGGGAATCGAACCTTTTAACTCCAGTGGAAAATACTGTGACTTCCCCAGACTATAAGCACTATATGCTCAGTAACTGTTGCTGGGCTGCTGCCAAGTAATTTATGTAACTTTGAAAATATGGATGTTGTCGGATCATTTTGACTGAGCCACGACTTAAAAAATCCTATTTCACAAATGATTGCAACATTTTCTCAATTCATCAGTCAGGAACCTACAAACAATACATAAATAATCTAAACACTTATTATAGTGTTAGTATACCATGCTCACCTGGACTCTAACTGGCTCAAGACCACCTGAAGCTGTTGCAGTCTTCTATCGGCCGCGTCCTCTCGGCCCTGAGCCTCTGCCACATCCTCCTCCTGTAAACACACACACACACATCTGTCAGAGCAGGGCATGAGGATTGTCATTGCGGCATTATTGAACAGATTGTTTTTTTTTTTAAATCAATGTCCAAAACACTGTCAATAAGTGGCTATGAAAGCCCAAAAGCAAATAATGATTTTATTTAATATCTGAATCTCCTATTTAATCACTTAACCTTGGAATGTATTGAGCCTTAATCTTGTTCTTTCCAACAACTAATTTTGTCTTGCAGTTTTTCCTTTTGTTATCTCTATCTGTCCCCTCACCCGCCTCTGCATCTGGTTCTGGACATTCTGCAGTAATTTGGTCATCTCATCCACTTTGGCTGTGGCTGTCCTCAGTTCAGCCTTGGCTTGTCTAAAGCAGGAGCAGAATCAGAAACGGTTGGCCAGGCATATATATCTACACAGAAGGCTGGCTGCCATATGGAATTTACAGTCGCCTGATTTGGCCGACATAGTTACCCAAGTTGACTGTGTAGCTCCTCCATCTCTGTGCCCTGCTCTGTCACCATCCTCAGAAGCTGCTGGTTGGTCTGTGTGTGGCAGGAAAGACATGACTGCCATTTGTGCGGCATGACCTCAAACTGTATCACAAAACCAACCGCCCCTATGATTTCTCTCTCAGAGCCCAGAGGAGCCTTCGTCGGTCATTCAGTTCTACTAAGGGAGACAATCTCACATTCAGAGACTGAACTAAAGCTGCTTCTATGAGAAGCAAAGAAGAGCGGGGAAGCAAAAAGGCTTGTCCTCTCATTAAAAATGCATCAAAGGGGTATTGTATTACTCTCCTCACACACTGTAATATGTCCAAAATAAGCTGTGTGCGAGTGTGTGTCCAAAGTTTGTGGATATATAAATGCAAAACATTGTGTGTGCCTTAATGTCGAGGCAAGGTTGAGGCTGAGTCAGGTTAACTGCCTCTGTCAATAGAGTCAGTGTGATGCTGAAAGTGAGTAGGTAAGAGGGGGAGGGACAGGTGGAGAGAGAGAGAAATAGAGAGAGAGACTTGCGTATGACTGTGCTGGAAAAGCTAAGATAGTTCAAGGATTACCAAGCAAGCCGACAGGCCTTTATACAAACCAGACAGTTCTGGCTGACTACCAGAGAGATTTAGAAAACAGTTCACTTAGCTTCAAGATCAATTATTAGAGCAGGGTTCATTTTGGAGAAATGCGTACTACTTCGATCCTATGGCTAATAGGAGGCAATAATTTAAAAGACTTTTAATTAACCTTCACTTACCGATTCCAGTTTCTGATTGGCGACTTGGAATTTGTTTGAATGCTGCTGGAACTGAACAAGCTGATCCTGGGGTTTAAAAAAAAGTGACATTCAATATACTTTAACTGCTTGTAATTATCTCCATCAAGCATTAACTGAGGCCAAACCACTCTAATTAACCAGATCTTTATAATAATGGCTCCATCTAGTGGTAAAACGCTGACGCTCTAATTAGGTGCTGGCTCTGCATGTTAATGGTAGACCACTGAACCTTGAGCTGTTGTCTCTGAGCATTGTGGATCTGTCCGTCTGACGTGGCTTTCTGGTAGACCTGCTGGAGGCGGTCCAGCTCCTGCGCAGCTGTCTGCCACAGCTCCCTGGCCTGCACACGTTCCTGAACACATACACATACAAATAGAAACACACACTCAGCTGCATTGATACAGGATAAATACATTTGGATGACTTCAAACCTGTTACATCGTGGTCTTATTTTCAGGTTTCTTGTTTTTGTGCACACTACTAAATAACCTCCCAATAACTAAAGGTACACAACATCTAGCAGCATCAGTTTCAGTTTACTATAAAGTATGACAAGGTAAAAGCATCAACTCCCTACACTGGCAGGTTTCAGTCATCGAATATGTGGTTACTTATTTTAAATGAGTTGTGAATAAATGTATTTTCTGAAGAACTGACAATACTAAAATCAATGATAACCCCTTTATTTTGAACGTGGCTGCATTATAAAAGTGATCACAGATGCCAACAATGGACTGTTTACTGGACTGCCTCCCTGCTTCCCTTGTTTGCTCTTGCTTCTTTTTTTTTATCTCTCTTACTAAATATAAATACACACTTATGTGTGCAACCAAAGTCAGTCACAAATGCAAAGTATCATTAAAAATTAGAGCAGTTAATTTCTGTGACAAAAATAGACCTGCCGTGTAGACAGTGGAGCGAAAAAAAACGAGCCGAATGTTAGCAGCTCCGGTCTCCGGTGGCTGTGACCGAGCCAGAACGTAAAGCAACCAGATGGTGTGTACATGGGCTGCGAGACAGCAAACAAGCGCCTTTCCAGCCTTAGTACAAATAATATGCAGATTATCAACACATAATTGTTTTTTGTGGACCTAATCTTCAAAGATGTAGACATCACATATGGAGATGTGCAGACCTGTTCAGACAGCTGGACCTGTTCTTGGAGGTTTCTCATGGCTGCTTCCTCCTCCTGCGTGCCGCCCTCCACACCTGAAATCATGGGCAGAGCGTGCAGCTGCTTCTCAACCGACTCCTTCAGCTCACCGTGTAGCCTTGGAAAGACAGTTGATAATGAGAGTTGATACTGAAAGAGGCATTAACGGATGTGGTTTAACATTTGCGGATTTGTTTTTTAACTCTATTAGAGTGTTGTCTGTTGAGCATTTAATTGGGCTGAAAAATAAATGATCTGGTTGCCTTACCAACAATGAACAAATTACCAAACAAACAAGAACACTCACTGTAACCCTAATTAGTCTGGAATAAACGGTTAAATTACAGCCATAGTCAAATATTAGATATTCTATAATAACATCTTCCAGAAGGAAAAAGCTTGGTCAATATTGATTGATGTGGTTGCTCTTCCCTCCCGTTTCCTATTGTGTTCTCCTATGTGGACAATGGTAGGATTTTACCTTTCATTCTCTTTGACAACCCTCTCCAACTTCCCTTTGACATCTGTGATCTGTGCCTGTATATTTTAAAGAAAGCGGAACACTGTGTGTAAAGGCATCCTGACACATCATATGGGGACTTGCAATGAAATTCACGCCCACATCAGAAAAGTTAATGCATAACTGAATAAAGACAGGTGATCAGTATTCTTGAAAACAGGACTGAAATATAGTCATTACAAAGCTCTCTGTCTTGGGCTTTTCTCTATTATTTAGCATTTATCAAGCAGTTTGATTTATACAATCACATTACACCAGCTTATATCTACAGTATGTTTTTGAAGTGAAGATGTTTTATGTTTGGCCTTTGAACAGTATTTCATATCACTGTAAGGACTCCCCATTGTTTCAGTGTTTTTCACCTGATATCTCTGCAGCTTCTCAGTCATTTCATCCATGTGCCGATCATACTCTGCTATCAGAGGAGCCATTATACTGTAACACAGATGAATGATGTCACTTGTGACTTCTCTGTGACCCAGCCATGCAATGGGAATATAGTCACTATTTGTTTTGCCCGACCTTCCGTCTGAGATCCAGTGTGCAGGGGATTGGGTCTGCCTTTCCTCCTCAACCTGAGGGACGAAGATAACACATGCAAGAGAAGAGGGTTAGCATCACAGCATGTTCAGTTGGAGTTCATTTTACAACATACTTTAGTTTCCTTCCTTCACAAACAAACATAATTCAATTCATTAAAAAAAATATGTGTCCATGTACTGGGCGTATTTCTTCTTTACAGAACAAAGTATGTAAACATAATTTACCAAATAATTAAACTCATGTACTTTTGTCAAGCTAAATCCAACTGAAAAGAATGGTTTATGATGATTCCTTTTTACCTGAGATGACATGGAGTAAGGTTGGTGCCTGTGCTGATACTGGCTCAGGGCAGAATTTAACCTGTGGACTGAAAACAGACAAACATAAAGTGTCAGTTTACTTTGCAACAATCTCATACCAGGCTCACCATGAATGACAAGTGACAAGAAGAGTATTTGCACTACTGTGGTGATCTATACTTCAAACACTACTGTCCTGCGTGGGCGTAAGTAATACGTCGTCAGAATCGCTTTTATCTGCCACACAGGAATTTAATTTGGTGTACAGCGCAAGTGAACACACATAAATGAAGAAAAAATAATAATCCTTATCATCCTGTCATATGTTGCAAGTTGGTATACATGTTGTATAGCACTGGTATGTTATGCTCTCCATCTAAACATTGTAAGGTTGTTTAAGGTTGGCCAGTGTTATGTTGTGTATATGTCTGTTATAAACTTATCTGGAGACTCGTCACAGGAATACGATGGACCGACGTACCGGTTCGCTTGCTGTACTTTATTCCAGTAAATAGCTCTTCCTAGCAACAGTTACATGTCGAAGGTTCCTACCCACGTATCCTGCCCGATACTACAGCCAGTAGATCAGCAACAAGTGGTTTTACACTCCCTGGTTCGCCCTTACCTTGATCACGCAAAAACTCAACTTCTGTATCCATACTGACTGAGGACGTAACCTACACGGAAGAAAAACAATCACCAATAAACCGCAAATAAATCAGGTACAATTTGACTAAATGTTATATCGGAGTCAGTTAACAATGTACCAGTCGGGAAGGTAGTTTAACGGGCACCTATCAACCATAAGCGACTTGAGTTAACGGAGCTGTAAAGCTGCTAAAACAGCTGATAACATGTTACATCTTGAATGTTTACGTTGTTAAGCTAGCGTTAGCTAACGCGGCTAATGAATCTCAGCTAAACTTCATCGATCTTCCGTTTTCATATGTTGCACAAATATAGGGCTAGCAACACAACACAAACTTCAGAGACAAAATGGACTTACACAAACGTGTTATCGGAAGGGCGACAGTTTAAGACCCAAAATCATGTGTGGGTTTATTGGTCTTGTTGCTCGGTTGCGCCGTCCATTTTTTTGAAAAAACAAACAGCCAATAGCAACGAATATGCGCTTGCCTAAAATTCTTCCGGTTTAACACCAGGCAAGAACAAATGTTCCGGTTGGGGCCGGAACAGATATATGTGCTTACATTGAAAGGTGACGTATTTAAAGTATTCTGCATATTATAACGATGAACGCCATTACACATAAACTCTAACACACGTTGAAGAGATAATGTATTCAACAATGTGTTCCATCTTGTCTGGCGCTGTAAGGAAGTAAATGTGCTTAGCGCTTGTTCAACCGGTTTCATTATTTTCTATCAATATTATGTTTTGGCGATGCTGTTGTGCTAACGTTTCTGTTGAAACACAACGTGTAGTTTGCTTATTTGTTCAAAATTCAGATTAGAACCAATCTGACACCACACTTATAAGGTATTGTTTTTGTCTGGAAGCCAATGTTGCTATCTAAATGAGTTATTGAGTAACAGGACAACAGCAAAGTCTGATCAGGATCAGCATTCAATAGCCCAACAATGAGTATATTAGGACGGGGCAAGCTCAGCTGGGACACAGTTGAGAGTATTTTACAACATGGGGAAGGCTGGAGGACTACAGTGTGCGACACTTATCCATATACTGCTGTGCTGTGCATCTCTGTAAGTCCACAGGCTGTTTCTGCTCTGTGTTACTGTGTGCTGTGTCACTGCAAACACGCGTTCTGATTTTAATTGTCTTTTTTTCTGATAGGCCTCATGCACTAATGGAGTTTACAATCCAGCATACCTGGGACAGCGATCCTGTGAATCATGATCCTATCAGGATCAGCTTCTCTCCTGGACAAGGAGGGTTGAAGATGGAGGCGTGTGGTCCCTTCTTCAACGACCCCGCAGCTCCTGCCGGGCCCCCGGGTCAGGCATTCCCTGGACTCTGGGACTATGAAGGTAGGTAGGTAGGTCCTTACAGATGTCTAGATGTGAACTACAGTTACAGATTACAGTTAAGAATGACAAATTCATGAACGTTTTCTTTGGATAAAATGCTGGTAAAAGTGTTAGCTAAAAGAAGACAATTAATGTTAAAGGACAACGGTGTATTCCACTGGCAAAACAAAAGAAAGTATAGAAAGTATATGTTTTGTAACGTTTTTTGAAAAAGTTTCATTCTCCCTTAAATTTAAGTTACATTTATAATCCGTAATCAACCCTTTAATGGAATATCATTATACAATGAGAAAGTCAAATTATTGCAGTGATACACTTAAGATTCCATACCATTAAGTCAAACAAAACGTTATAAACTTGGCTTATTTTAATACATTGCTTGTTGTTTTACAGGTCCCCAAAGAATTAACAACCCAACAGTTGTTTTTACTATAACACTAAATGCATTGATTTTGTCGGTATGACAATTTTTTATGACACCCTACATGCTCAACTTAAATTTATTATGAAGGTAGGGACTATCTGTGTTTATGAGGTCATAATAGTAATTGCATTATCATTATTGTGATGACACAGCAATTAAACCTTGTAATGAGGTTGAGTTACAACAATCCTATCTAATTGACCTTAAGTAAGTTTGATTTTTGAATAATGAGCCCTACATATTTGGCCTCATTAATGTTAGTTATTAGATAGGAAAGCAAACCCATTATATTCGAGGTGGATAATGAGCACACTGCCAGGTTAGCGGGTGTGCTGGTCCTCGTATCTTAGAAAGTTTATGTATCTTCCTTTTGCATGATGTTAAACTGTATCTCTATAAATAATGACTCAAATGAAAGATCAGGTGCTGTGGAGGTTAATAACATATTTTAAACATAATCATGAGATTAAAGATCTTATCATGATTTTTTTTTTCTCCTCAGTTGTTGAGTCCTTCTTCCTCGATAGCACTACAGAAAATTACCTGGAAGTGGAGCTTTGTCCGTAAGTACAAAGCTGTGCTGTCTGCCACTTGTTCTGTCTATGTTATTGATTATTTATACTTTTGGAGGCAGAGTTATGCAGTGTGCAAAAATATGCCTTTTCACACACCTTTGAGTATTTATAAGAACAAAAACGCAGGTAGTTGTATTTCCCACTACACATTAGAAACAAAAATAAATAAATAAATGAATATTTTTACTGATGAATTCCTTATAGGACTAGGAGTGATTGAACAGTACATCATTTAAAGTCACGGTGGTAGAACATGTCTCATAGTATAGGAACTGCACTGCAATGTTCTTGTCATCTGACATCACATCTGAAATAGCCATCTAAAAATGTAGCCTCAGTTGGCTTCCTAACAAAAACTCTGTTCCATAGATAGCTCACTTTACCAGGGGCCATTAGTCAGTTGAGACATTGGGCGTACTTGTTTTCATTTCATCATTGAATGGGATTTCCTGTGTGGCACAAAATGGAATTTCCTCTGTTGCAGCAGAGCATGTCTTCAGAAACCGCCACAGGTTAAACAGAACTTAACACTAAACACTGGCCCAGCAACATCAAGGCTTCAAACAACCCCCCAACGTAACACTGTGGAAGTCCGCAGTTACACTGACACGTACAAAATACAAAAAAGAATATACCGTATGTTGTAATGATGAGCACATTTTCAGAGATTAAAAAAAAACATACAGTATATAATTGTATATTATGGCCAAAACGGTGTTTACGGTACAACGATAATACAATTTTCCGTGTTTTTATTTTAGACATGGACAACACCTCATTCTATTGCTGTCTGGAGTCGGCCAAGCATTTCAGGTAGGCACACATTGAAGCCTTATAAAAGGGCTTTAAAAAAAATAACGTGTTAATCACGTTTCACCTAATTTATTTTCCTCTAGCAACAACTGCCAATGGTGTTTAACGCTACTATCGCGGGGGAAAGGTGGAAGGGTGAGGCTCTCCTCCCCTGGTCGTACTTCCCACCTAACGTTAACAAGATGAACTCCTACGCCATTCATGGCTCAGGGGAGAAGCGCACATACGAGGCACTCTACCCCATTCCCAAGGCAGAGCTGGTTGAAGGCCAAAAACCCAACTTGTAAGTATTCTGTCTCTTATTTTTTTGTTCGACGACATTTAGGTCATTCACAAAGCCATTAATTGGGGCAAAACATTGTTTTGCAAATGTAAATCGTCTTCCTCAATTATTTTCAACTTGTCTCAGAAATGTTCTTTTGTTCAGGCCGCATCCCCGTGGTATTTCCCTAGGCATAAGTCTTTTCATAGGGTCAAGCATTAGCAGTTTTCGAACAACCTAGTATTGTTCCTTTGTGCCAACATTTGAAGTACCCCATAGAAGAAAGTGAACACATATTTTCATCATGTTTTTCACATGTAGAAAAGACCCAAAATGGCCTCATGGTCTTGTAACATTGATTTTAAGAATTATTGTGTGAACTGATCTAAAATCAGTTGAGTGTCCCTACCATTCTTTAGTTTTTCCTGACAGAATGACATGTGGTCCTGTTAGAATCTGTAAAAAAAAAAAAATATATATATATATATATATATTTAATGTCAACGTATTCACAGGTTCACTCTCAACCAGATGTCACTTTTTAGACCTTTGAGCCAGATAATAACATTCAGAAAATGAACCTAATGTGTGACAACCTGTATTCATTTCTATGACCTAGCCATCGCCTGGAGTATTTCCGAGATTTCCGCCTGCAAAGTGTCATGGGAGAAAGCTGGGTCCAGCCAGAGTCTGATCTATGGAAAGGAAAACCCTGAGCTTCTCAAGAACGTTCCCTTTTTTTCCACTCCCTCTCTCTCTTTCTCTCTCTCTTGCACACACTCATGCAGACACGCATAGAGGCGGGATAATAGCACAAACACTCGTCGCCAAAGAACAAAGGGCAATCAATCTTTATTAGTTAATGATGCCAAACGATTTGACAGGGAATATGTTATCAGCTTGTCAGAGCGTATTAGCCTTCACACACGTCCACGCAGACACAAACTCACATCACAAGCCACCAGACGTCACCTTATATTGCCTCGGCAGGGTGTGACCTACAGCAGTTACACTGTGGCTGGTGGCGGGGAAGGCCCACTTTGACCTTCAGTTACTGTGTGCGTTTGTCCTCAGTCAAATAAACGCCGCATATTTGCCTCATTAGGCCACACACAATCAAACAACCCCGCACACACAACTCAAGTGGAGACACGTGCTAAAGCTTTTTTAATTATAGCTGCACTGTAATTAGGCAATTCTGAATTCATTTTGTGACCTTCATAGATTTTCATTTTCTATTAACTGTGTTTACAAAAGGAATATTTGCTGCAGGTGAAGTGTTTTGTCTTCTTTCACGCTGTAGTTGCTTGTCAAATGTCACCTTTTAAAATGGATATCTGATCTATGATTATGTTTCAGTGAAATATATTAAAGCAATGTTATAAATATATTTCTTTCTTTCTTTCGTTGAGTTAAATAAGAAAGCTGCACTGATCGAAAAAAAGCACATTTACTACTTTGCATCACAACAACGTACAGCGTAAAATGAACAAAGACGCAAAATAGATGATGAGTCGAATCCCCAGTCTGAATTATTATTTAAACCAGCCCCTGGTCTCAAACTTCTAAAATTCATTTGCAGGTTGATGTCAATCTATAAACCTCAGAAGAAATTACTGTCAGTACAGTTTCCAAAGGCATCTGTGCATATACTGTATAAATGTGTGCATCATTACTCAAAGATCTCATTTTGTCAGATTGATAAGTAGTGGTCTGTTGCTATAGTACGCTATTAAAAGATCACAGGTTTATCTACTGTGTGCATGCAACAAATGCTCTTAAAACACTGCTCCACTTCTACGATACATGCCCCAGTTTTTGTCAGTGGACAAGGCCACATACACAAAAATCATGTGATGACTGGTAATGGCTTAAAGCTAATTGCCATTATCAGATTCTTTAAGGGACAGAATGCTTTTTTGAGTAATGTAAGGGAAACCGGTAAAACACGCAGGGCATCTCTGGGTTTGTTTGTGTTTTTCCACCCATAACGCAAACTCATTCAATAATTGCCTATGGAAAACAGTGTTGGCAACAACTTTGTGGGTAGAAATGGGCTAAGCTGACGCATCTGCAGAAAATGGTCTGCAGCATGTCCGACACGCAGCAGGATCTCAGCGGAAAAGTTCCAACATCCGTTGCGAGATGAAGGCAAGTTGGAGAGCAAAAAGAGACCCGACCAAGTATTACTACACGGTACCGCTAATAAAGCACTCAGCGAGAGTATATCAAAGTCTCTCTCACTTACTCTTCCACCGACTTGAGAGAAGCCGAGATCACAGGCCCTCTGATCCTCGGCATACCCAGACGTACGCACGCACGGGCACACACATACAGGCAATGATTTGGGTGACTCACAAATCCCTGTCTTCTCTCAATGACCCTGCAAGTCTCTTCCCCCAGTTCCCCGGCCTCCTCGTAGAGCCCGTGCATTTATCAGAAGGCTCCTCTCGGAGAGTGGCTGGCAAAGCCAGTCTACCGACCAGGAGGAGGGAGGAGGGGGGGGGGGGACTGGCTGATTTTCATGTTGCATGTGTTGCTCTTCTCCGTGGCAGCCCAAAAGCCTGTATTGAGCCCTATCGGTTTTAATTGGCGTTCTCGCCTTTGAAATGCATGCGGTGATTAGGCCTTGAGAGCCCGCTGCCTAAGCCCCCTCCTTATCATTGCCAGCGGTGCCTCGCCACCCCAATGCACACCGGTCAAATGCGCAACAAACACGTCCACACCCCGTCGGCACATTACATTCCACCAGTGTCTCTCGCTAATAATATGCTGACGTGTAAATATGTCTGAGGTCGCGCAGACAAAATCTTTATAAAACGCTTTGATTAAGACGCACACACACATCCTTGCGCACAGGTGTGTGTGCGATTACGATTTAAACATAGTTTTCTCTAATTAGTGTGAAGAGATGAGAGGGGAGAGCAGACCAGGTAGCTGCCGAGCCTCCACCACCACCACCAAAGCTCCAGCAGACAAGCAGACACAAGGGCTGACTTATCCCCCCTCAGAAAAAGAGACTAGGCCGCTCTAAAACATTCAGCAGCAGCTTAAGGGTGATTCAGCGTGTCAGAAACTTTCTGGTGATCACCTCAGACCCAGCTCCTTTTTGTTTTTTCTTCTTCTCTCCCAGAAGGCGTGCATCTCATTTCTTCAAGTTTAAAGAGTGTTTGAGGGTATGAACGTGGATAAAGTTGCGATGAAAAATAGAACGCCGAGGATCAAGGAGTGATCTCAGAACATGAAGAGAGCAAGAGATTGAAAAAGTGAAAACGGTAATGACTTTGCCCAAGTTTTTGGGGGCGCTGTGATAGAGGCCCGAATGAAAGATTCATATTGGAGCTAATAAGGTACAGGGGGACGATTGGTATCCTTTGCAGGCTAATGCCAAAAACAGCCTCAGATAGCACAAAGCCACAGAAGTTATCACACAGCACACTGCAGTAGCCCAGACAATCCCTGCATGGCCGGCTTCCAAGACAACACATCGCACAAACAAACTTTAATCAGTGTTCATGTCATCTCAACTAATCACCAACTAACCTAAACTATTGGCAACCTTGTCTCAGATCTATTTTCTACAAAAACCAACCGCACGAACCAGCCATAAAATACCATAATACACCGCTGCGTGATATCAGTTTTGTGCTAAGGTTAAATCAGAAAGGCCTTAAGTAAAGAACTACTGAAAACGAACGTGGCATCAACATGTTTCACCACGCCCACTGAATGCTTATTAACCGTCTAATTATTGTCAAGTCCATCATTAACGAGAGGGCTGCAGAGGTGAAGGATGGGAGTCAATCTGGGCACAGAGAGAGAGAGCGTGTGCGTGTGTGTCAGTGTTTGTGCGTGAATGCTTAATGGCACAGGTTCTATTTGCGGTGGAATACGTTGCACGTATGCGGATGGCATGGGTAGAATGTGGGATGAAGCTGTGAGGGGCTGGGGAGAGAAGAGGAGATATGTAGAGCCAAGCCAATGCCGGGCACATTAATGAGGACCAGACGAGCTCTACCTCTCAATAACACCGCAGTGAGCGAGGGGAGAGAATGAGGGGAACGGAAAAAAAAAGAAAAGTGTAACAGAGCCATTTCATTATCGGAAAATGTTGCACACGCATTTGCAAACTGAGGCCGTGCGGAGCTCTTTTCATTCCCCTCCACATAGCCATAGATATGCAAACATATTTCAGGGCAACACGAGGAGGAAGTACACACAGAGGCACACATACAAACTGAGAAATCAATCTGCTCTGAGCAGATACATACCAATATACATAAATGCATGGAAATGTCATAGTCAGAGTTAATAATTAACTCCTGCTTTATATGGCCACACACTACATACAAACACACACACACACACAGATACTCAGACACACACACACACACACAGCCGTCTTTGTGAACATGACACTGCTGCCATTTGTCACGGGAGGGAATGGGATTCCTATGTTATCATTGCATAAACACAACAAATAAATGATATCAGTAAGAGTGGGAAAGAAAGTAAATTGAGCTTTCTTTGTGATCTACACAGAATATAAATCATGAGCGTTTGCCTAATTGATTCCATTACATTCCCACCTGCCTGCTGACTCTCTCATCCATCCGAGTATTGTTTATCTTCATTTTACGCTAGACGGATGAAAAGGGGTGTTATTGGATGTGAAGCCCGGTGAATTTCGGCGATTTTCACAGAGCACATTAATTGCCAATTAGCCGTAGCACGCCGTTATTAGGGAATATTTGTTCTTGTACAAGGAACTCACAAAGAAGCAAACTCCTGATACAGAAGTTTGCTTGTTTGGGAGATGCACGATGGCGATGTCCCCTTTTTTTTTTAAATAGAAAATAGACCACATTAAGCTCGAAGGTAATTTATGTGCGGCTTGGTGTTACTGGTTGTAAGTGAGCACGTTCACTAACTTTTAATTGGGAAATAAATCACACCGTTGCCACGGCAACAAACACTGGGTAATGGCAAAGTGAAGACGTGCTGATAGTGTCTCAGCGCGTTGTGTGTGTGTGTGTGTGTGTGTGTGTGCGTGTGTGTGTCCACTCACGCATGTTTGTTTTCACCACCTCAAGCTCATTACCACAGAGCCTTCCTAGTCTAGCTGCATGGCCTGCACTTTCATTCCATTCATTCTTGTTTTTTCTATACAGTTAGTTTTACAAGCTTGTTCATTCAAAGCACAAAAAATGTCACAATGTATGTTTGTAAGTGCTTAAAATGAATCCAAATCATGCAAATAATAATAATGACAGTATGCGTAACAATCTACTGGCTTGTTTCCTCCACGGTGTCAACGTATGTATTTCTCCTCCTTTTCAGCCATTATTTAGCCTATTTCACTTCCTACCTTTAAAATCTTTTTCTCTTTCACATTCTCCTTGAAATCTTCCTCCTTCCCCGCGCCCCCTCAGTTGTTCTCCTGGGCCCTGTCCTCCTCTCTCCAGTCCCCTTCACTTCCAGAAATGGATGGAGGCAGAAAGGGCATTAGCGTAGATGAATGGATAGGCTGGCCTAACACAATCTGGCCCACTTCAGCAGACAATTTAATATGGACTCACCCACAGTGTGGTTACCCCGCCAGGGCGCTGCACTAAATCTCACTTTGACTTGTTATGATGGATACAAATCTGACACATCAAAAGAGAGTGTGCGTGAGTGTGTGTGTGTGTGTGTTGGCAAGTGTGCATGCATCTATTTGTGTAGGCATGATGGAAATGGCAGACGATCGGCAGATGGGTGATCTGTGAGAGGCAGAACTGATAATTATAGTATTTATCTGGGTTAGGTGTCACGGCTGCCTGGGCCGCATAACGTACACATAAAAGGCTGAAAAGTCTTTAAAAGCATTCCATCAATTCAACACCTGCACCCCACTTTTTGAAAAGGGAGCAGACTATACAAGGAGAGTGATAAAGTGTATTATTTAAATGGGTGTCTTCAAATGCAGACTGTAGACTGCCGAGGCCATGGTGATCATGGAGGCATTCATGCAGTGAATAGGCTGTAGCTTTATATGGACATTAGTATAAATAAACAGGAAATTAACTCATATGAAAAGAATGCATTCTGTGCTCCAAAAGAACAAGGGTGTCTCTGAGAATTTCACAAGCGCAACATTTTAGTGCATCAAAATTCCGACAATGTATTTTGCTCTTATCCTCAGAAGTATTTCTCCACAGCATTAGAGGTTTGTGACTTAATGTGCAACAATCAGAAATGGAAAAAAAGAAGCTCATCTTCAGGCATGAAAAAAAAACACACAAGTGTAAATTAATACTGTTAATGTGTCAGAGTTAGCCAAAAGGCTATTTCTCATCTGCAGTCCCTGAACAAAATTAGTCACCCTTGGAAAAAAAGGACAATAATTAAAATATTTATAAATACGCCATCCGAATATGCAGAAAGGAGAATATTACAGTTAAAGAAAACATCAAGGCCCGCAACACAGTCTCCAATTATGAGATTTGAAACGGTGAGATATTAATGTTAATAGAAATGTGCACCAATAAGAACTGAAAAGTCTGCACGATATATAAAATACATGCACCTTTGCTTTTCCAACTGACATCTCGTCTGCGTTACCACTGTTGCTACCATTACTTCATTCATCGGTGCTAAAAAGTAACTACCCTAATGTTAAGTGTGTTCAGTAATTACATTCATTAATTAGATGTGGCCCGGGGAACAAGTTGGATGTAGTAGCTTGGATTTGACAAATCACTGCCACCCTTTACTATTTTTTTTCTTTTTTCATCAAGATAAGGGGCCAATGTATGGTTTGAAACTCACTGGATTTTCAGTGTGCCATCATTAATCTGAGTTTATCATGAAACAGGTTCATAAATGCAACAGAGAACATTTTGAAGTTACAACTAAATTAAGATGCCCCAATTGCCCACTATTACATGCAAATACCATTCATTTTTAGAATTACCACATGTTACTCTGATGCAGCCGCTGGGACGATCTGAGGCTTAAAGAGGGAGAATTGTGATGGTTAACGTTGACATACTGGGGAACGGTGTAGTCTAAAACAAAATGAAATGGGCCGGGAAAGAGGGTGGCTATTAGGGCCGCATGGAATATAATGTGATGTGATGTGCAGTGATTCCCCTGCTTTTTCTCTTGTGGTGTGTTCACTTTCCTCCCACACGGCTCTTTCTACTTGTCTTCCATTTTACAGGTGAGAAAAGCGTGGCATAAAAATGAAACAATGGTCATGAGAATCAATAAGATAAGGGAAAGACTTTGTATAAAACAAGTGACAAAAGAAAAACACGAATATTAGATAGTTCAGACCCCAGAAAGCGCACTTTGAATAAAAATGTTTTTTAAGGGGGATTTGCAAGTGGATAAGGAGCTTGCCAGTCAGATTTCCTTCGGGAGGTTGTTCCGCAGTGTGAAAGCACAGCTGACACAGACCCTGTTCTTCCGACAAGCCCACATCCACAGCCTGGACAGGGAATACTGTCAGGTCTTGGATTTCTTAGAGAAAATGGGGGATAAAAGGGATGGGGATCTGTAAAAGAAGAAGAAGTTGGCAGAGGGAAATGACTTCATGAATTTTTTTTCCTCCTATATCCGACACCTCCAGGACCTTTGAACTTCGGACAGCGCCCGGAACTGCAACCCTGACAGCTAGAATAATTACAGCCGACATCACACACTGCAACGGAGTGTTGAACAAACTGAACTGTGAACGCTATCCAGTCCAGGGGTCCTTCTTCGCTGCAACAAATTCAGCTGTTGACCTCATGTTAAATTTAGTGTGCAGCTTGTAGTGGGTGAGAGAACACCGAGTACTTTCAGAGTCAGAAAAGCCAACAAAGAAGCGGTGGTGTTAGTCGAAGTTTAATAATGCAGAGAGTTAATATTCAGCCTTGGCTTTACGGCTTTGAAGGGATTATAAGCAAGTTTCACCACATGAAAGTGGTGCCTTCTGGATGATTGGCATCTTTGATATAAAGATGTGATCAGCATTTGATTGGAATGGCACAAACACGGTGGGGCAAAGGGAGCTAGTAGGATATACAAAACGGCAGTTACGGAATAATACAGAGTAGGAGGGAGAAAGGATTGAAACGGATAAACAGGGCCGAAAGTGGAAATCCTGGGGGGAAAAAAAAGGACTTAGACAAAAGAAATTGCAGAGGTGAGGGAAATAGAGGGCGAATTCAGAGAGAGCAGATAAGAGACAAGATAAGATGTACATGCTATATCAAAACTGGAATACCATGGGGACATGCAGAAAAGGAAGCACGTTTTCAACTAATGAATAAATATGAAATATGTTCGTCCATCCATTATCTATAGCACTTGCTCTTTAAGGGTATAGGTCCCAATCCCATCAGGTCGCCAGCCTATCACAGGTCCAACAATCAGAAGAAGAATGGTTTGAAAGAATTGGTTATCTGAAAAATCAAATCAATAATTATCAAATCTTTTTATTTTTAGACATTCAGACCTCTGGTGATCATCACGTGCTGCATCATGACGACGAAGATACAGCTTCTTCATTTTTACAGACAACATTTGAATCTTTTGGTTTTCACACCTATTTCTCTGTCCCTTCTTGCTTGCTGCATCTCTCCCCTTCCCTCTTGTTTCCATTGACTTTCATCTCTTGATCTCTCTCTCTCACTTCTTCCTGTTTCCTCAACCCTTTCTCACTTTTTTTGTATCTCGCCGATAAGGTTTCTGTCTCGCTGCCACTCAACTCCGATGCCAAGCAGACACCGATAATGCTCCGACATCCACCGCAACCGCAATTAACTAGAGTTCTTCGCCTGCTTTCAGATAAAGAAAAAAAAATCATTTTCCCCTGTCCCTTTTCTTACTCAGTCGGTGCCACCTTGTGAATATGTGATCAGAGTGTTGGCACACATCTAGCTTTTGAACCTAACGGCAAAGACTCAGCCCGTTTCACTTGTCTAATCCAGGTTGTTTTTCTCAGTGCTACTGTCTGTGTCTAGTCAGACCGTGAGAGCTCAGCTAATCTAATTTCCAAAAGTTGGTGTGGCTAATTTTGTTTAGTAAGAGTGTGTGTGTGTGTGTGTGTGTGTGTGTGTGAGCGAGTGAATGTGGGTAAACTGTCACAGCTGCTCCGCTCCTTTTCTGGAATTACACGGCTAACATGTCGGCGGGAGCTCATTCGTTGCTCCAAATTAAAACACAATCACCTAATAGGAGTACGGGGAGGGAGGCGGGATCTAACAGGATTTATGAGAAAATGGAAAGTGATTGGATGTGAAGTTTGAATTAGAGGAAAGCAGTCTGATGTCAGACTCTATGAAGGTGACTGACTGGACCAGTGAGTGGCCAAATCTCAGTGGACCAAATTCCATCCAAGGCCTGTCTATCAAATTAGGGTGATATAGGCCGGCCCCTCCCAATAGTTAGGCCGGGCGAGGAACTTGGCATCCATAAATTACACCAAAGTTTCAATGGCCTCACATACCCTTTGCTTCTCCCTGTATTGAAGTGACTGTTAATTTGCAGGGATTTACATCCATCCTAAACGTCACCATAAGTTAATGATATTTTAAATGTTGGACTAATCTATGCAGGTTTAAGATAAAAAAAACATCAATTTTACAAGAGAATTGTGAAATTTCTCAGCAAAAAAAATGACCATCTAATCCAACGTACCAGTAACTAATATTCATAACATCAATAAAAAACGTTTTCATCACTGCAGGTGATAATATGTGGATAATTTTCAAGGATGAATGAAGTCATACTGAGCGCTCATTTGAGTTTTCGGTAGAAAATGGTCCAAACACTGTTAAATATGGGACATAGTTATAATTGAACATTTCAGTCAGATTGACCTCATCATAATTACTTGTTGTAAAACTTGTGTTATGTAAAGTTGTTTATGTTTAGTTTAGTTGCTGTCTTGTCCTGTCACTTCATCTTTAGTTTCCTTTTGGGTCTGGTGAGCACTTCCTTCCTTTACCTACATTCCCGCCAGTGTGATTGTTTGCCCCTCCCGAATTGTGTTCACCTGGTCATTTTGTTCCCTCTTGTATTTATGGCCCTTGTCAACCTTGTCTCCTTGCCAGATCGTCTTCGGTACTCGCACCAAAACTTTCCTGCGTTGTTCCCCATTGTCGTAGACATAGTTCAGGTAAGATTCAGGTAGTAGTCTTTTTGTGGGTGTAAAGTTAGGTTAGTTTAGTCTTAAGTTTTATGGTGTTCATTTGTATCTTTGTATTGTTTGTGTCCTACTATGTCCCTCCAGGAAAATACCATTTCCTGTAATCGCCTTGGTTCTCTGCCTCAAGCTTTTGGGTCCTCGCCATCGTACATCCCTTTCTCTGCTTTTGTCTCTTCCTTTCTGCTTTGGCAGCTTAAACGGTCTGACATTACTTTTCTTTCAATCTGCAAATCATTTATATGTTTATAATATTGTTTTCTTCATCAGACAAAAGGGAAAAGTATTTTGAGAAACTATTGAATCAAAGCAAATAGATATACCATAATTTCCGGACTATAAGCTGCTACTTTTTTCCCACGCGCTGAACCTTCATCCGAGGCTGTTCAACTCCGACACCGAATGAGATGAATTCAGTGCACAGGAGGGGGAAGATAGTGACCAATGACGTTCTTGGTATGCTACTGTTTGTTTATTTATTTTTGTTAGTGTTACAGGCATTGTCTTTCCTTAAAGTAAAGAGTAAATGTCATTTGTTTCAACATAGACGCTTGCGGCTTATAGACATGTGCGGCGTATACATGTTCAAAATATTTTTATTTTTTTTAATTCGGTGGGTGCGGCATATATTTAGGCGCGGTTAATAGTCCGGAAATTACCGTAATAATAATTCTTGACTCAAGTCAGGCTAGAGGCTTACTGGTACTCCCTTTAATGATCAATATACACCCAAAATAACACACAGGCTGTTCAATGCACTGGTACAGGGATCAACATTTATCAACATTCTTCATCAATTATGTTTATAAGCAACTTGATAGAGACATTTCAGATACAAAGATTAAAAACAGTGATTTACGGCTACAAACCAGTCCTGGCACAATTGACCAGATGACATAGCTGGCTGACGATCGGCATTCACGACGTGATCATAGAATAAACTCTGCCAGGATGTTTATTACAGTATGGTTGAATTGGCAACTCTGTGGGAAAAATAGGAATGGTGCCTTCGAGAAAGGATAAGTACAGTGCCAGCTGTGTGCTCACAAGCAAGGTGGTCAGCCTTCAGCTCCAAAGGAAGCGGTTTGAAAAGGCTATACCGGATCAACCACCCAGCGTTTGACATTTTGCCAACTTTTTTGAGTCTTTAAATCCTACATAGAAAACGCAGGCATTCCAATATCCCATAAGTCTAGGATACATTGCAGCAAGCATGACGTTTCATTCTCGTGACCTTTATAGGCTAATTGATATCTTGGATGATGAATGCCCTCTGTGTTTGTAAGTATGTCTGGCCAGTATATATACTGTATATACTCCATATATATCTATATACATATAGATATATATAGAGATATTGTAGATATCTATATATATATATATAGAGATATATATATATATATAAAGTATATATATGGAAGGGTATTCATTATAATAATATACACACAAACTTTATGTGTTTCCCAATCAAAATCATTCTTAAGAGAAAACACGTTTTCCGGGGTGGGCCAAAAAGTGAACTCAAAAAAGTGAATCTCAACTGCAGAGCACAGACCTTATCATTCATCATCTTTTGTCCCCTCACCCATCTGTTCATCTATCCATCCTTTCCACCATGTATCCCGTCATTCATCTCCATACATCATCGGGTGCCTTGGACATTTATCATCACTCACACTGCGCTTGTTGAGATAATAGTTTTGCTGAACATTCAGCGGCATACCTAAACGCCACCTCTCTCACTCTCTCTCTCTGTCCTTCTTTCCTTTCTCTCCTCTGTTCATTCTCCACCTCTCTCTGGCTCACCCTCCGCCTCTACTCCTCCCTGTGGTCGGCTCATCCCTCTCTCCTACTCCTTCGATTGCCCCAAGGATATCTCCCCTCCTACACGGCTTCGCCTCATCTTTCTCTCTCTCTCCATTTATTTATATCAATGAGCAAAAGTCACCCTTTCATCTTCCTCCAGATGAACACACTCTGCTTGTGGAAGGGGAGAGATGGAAAGAGGAATCGAACACAGTTTCTCTTCGTCCATAAATTCAACTGTACCAGCGGTGGGAATATTATATAAACTCTCCCTTGTAACAGGAGATAATCTTTTGGCTCGCTGTTGAAGGGACTGTTTCATCCCAAACACTCCGGGCGCATATTAATGCAGGATCGGAGAAATCAAGACTTTATTCCAGCATTCATAATATGAACTATTGTGAACCAAAAAGTTACAGTTTTACAGCATTAGATTGGGACATAGGTTGACCTTAAATCTACAAACCATACCAAAAAAAAGGAATATTCTGTATGTAAAACACGGCTCGGTAAATGTTTATCCTAAACTAAACTAACTAACTTACTAAAATGACGTAGTAAATAGGAGGAACGTGTGTGTTGCAGTGACTAATTTCTCATTGTGAATCGTGTAGATGTACAGTTATGTAGTCATGAGAGAATAATGCTAAAATACTCCTCGAAGGGAACAACATTTAATCGTACGGGTGTTAATCACGAGATAAAGTAAGATTCACACTGTGAGGCAAAACAAAATCTGTATGTAGTACCAGTAGCTGGAAAGAAGCTTTTTAATTCTGTCCAATTTTTATTTTTGCCAAGCCGAAACAAATATCTCCCATGGGACAAGAAAGAATTGAACTCAACTTGAGCTGAGCCGAAAAGCTCATGCTCTTTGGAATGGCCCTGCAGTTGGGACGGGTGCTTAATCCTATTTCTCCCCGTAGTCATTTCCAATTCTTATGCTGTGTACGGAGCTGCAAATCAATGTCAATGTGGGAGAGCGACCTACTTTCTTAATACTAGACTGCACGTAAACCTTGGATGTGAAGGGTAATGTATGTCTAGGTGTAAAACGGCTTACTGCCTCTGATTTGCCAACTGCACATGCTGTAAATTCAGATTTACTGTAAGTCTACAGATATATGTGTATTTGTATGTATGCACATGTGTATGCCCAGGTATGATATGCGGTGTATGGGTATTCAAATGAGCAAATGCATAAACTATCTTCACACAGTATCAGGTAAGAGGTTTTTTTGCTCTCTGTCTTTTGTGTTGTTGTTCTGTGTATTGTGTCTCGACTCTGGCGTCTATTGTCTGGCGCTGGGAGGGGTGCGATGAGAGTCAGCGGAATGTTTTATTGCACAGAGGAAAGCCTAAGGCACCGCAACACAGACAATTAGAGCCACACGGTTAACATCCAGAATGTATATGTGCATATGGCAGTACTCATTTAGAAAAAGATGCCAATAAACAGTGATTATAGTGCCAATTAAAAAAGAATACTACGCCAGATATAAATGCAAATTCATTTGTAGGTCAAATGTATCCAGTCATTTCAGTTATGCTGGGAAATAATAACTTAACAGAGTTAAGACTGTGCATGTCACACAACACCAACCTCCGTCTGACTGGTTATGCATGTGGCTGTGATTTTAGTCCCAACAGAGTACAACGGGTGGTGATATCGTGTTGTTGTTTCTCTTTTATAAGAAAATAAGGATTTAAAAAATAGTATGTGCTTGTATCTGTAGCAGCCTTTCATTATCTCCCACTATATTCAGTATCATATTATTTATGGTTTCTTTGTTACTAGTGTCATAGTCGCTGAATAGAAAAGGAGTGAGAATTGCCAGTGCCTGAAATGTGAGAATGAGCCAGTGAATGGACAGACTCAGATCTGAAGAGGGTGACTTAAAACATGAGAGTGCTGATGCCCAGCTGAGCATAGGAATTCTATTTCATTTCAAACCGACTGCTCAATGCAAAGGTTAGGTATTCAATAAACATACATCTTTCCAAATAATTCCGCTTGGAATTCACCCCTTGCAGAAATGTTGTGGTTTATCTCCATTATTGAATTCTTAGGTTTTATGATCGTCATTGCATGCTGGTTACAAGAACAGGACACTAGTTTGACATCTTCTTACATTTCTCTCACTCTCATGGCCACCTTCCAATGAAGCTTCAGGTTTTACTGTTATCCAATCGGTTTTCTCCACAGTATACGATGGAAAATGTCAGGACCTATTATTTTTAAAATGTTAACAGGTAAACATATCTTACAATGAGATGATATCATTTCACATATTTTTCCAAAGACGAAGACACTGCTTTGGGAAGCAAGAAAAAAACTAGTAATTATGACAAATATATACTCATTGTGGTTTGGGTTAATGTTTCATCCTTCTTGTTGTCAACACGTTTATACGCAAAGAGCTTTTAACCAAATCCTCCAAAACAACCCCAGAAACTCCCTGATGTGTAAAGCGATCTGACAACTTTGTTTGCATGCTTCTTCCCAATCGACTGCCCTGCAGTGACTGACTCATCCTTTGTGACTCAGGTAGTTAAACCAAAACAAATGACACCTGATGACTGTGTTCTTGAATTCAACGATCTGCTTGGAATCATGCACACACACACACACACACACACACACACACAGCACAGAAACGCCCGGTGATAAGGGAATAACAAGCGCCGTTTTTTGGAGAGTTACTGCGTCAGACTCAGATGGACGTCCGATGGGCCGGAACACCTTTAATTTTCCATTAAGCACGAAGCTGTGAGGGAGAGGAAGCTGCCCGGAATCAACGGCCCGTGTCCGGGGGAGACCACAGAGCTGGATGCTGGGGATGGGACTGAGGGCGAGAAAAAAAGGGATGATGAGGCTGTTGGTTAACTGCTGCGACTGTGATTAAATCCCCCCCACTGAGATAAGTCCCTCTCCCTCAGATCCCCCATCGCTCCCAACACGGTGAGTTCAGCTCCCTGACAGTTTCCGTTTCACTCCGGGTCACTCTCTGCACTCACACAGCCACATCTCTTCTTCTGACTTTCCCTGTCCAAGTTTACAGTCTCCACATACATTTAACCCCCTCTCTCTTTCCACTTTCACTTTTCCCTCACACACACGCCTCCAGCTTCCACTGGCTGAATTCACATTTTCCCCCCGAGGATAACATCAAGGCTTTATCACTATACCCCCCCTCCCCCTCCTCCTCCCCAATTCCACCGAAACCCACTGCTCCTGCTATCTCTGTCAACTAGCTACCTGCTGTATGTGTGTGTGTGTGTGTGTGTGTGTGTGTGTGCCTCAAAAAGGAAGGAGATCTAAAGTTCTGAGTACAGATCAGACAGTTATGGCTCCGCTATATACAGGGATGTGCTGAGGGGCTATAATAAAAAAATAAAAAAATACACCTTTGATTTGAAAAAAATATAATCTCAAAATGAGAAAATTTATATCTGAGGTGAATGTCATTAGTGTCTTCAACGGCAAGCACCGAATTTTGCTTCAATGTCAATTTTTGCAATGTTCATAGTGCCATGCAAAATAAATTATTGAAAATTTGCTCTCAAATGTGTGTAAACATAGCAGAATTTGGATCCACTTTAATAAAATATATATTACATACGTAAACAATAGAAATAAACCATGTAAAATAATGGCATTTGGGAAATGATAGGATTTAGAATGATTACATAGAAAAATTAAGGTGATTCTCATCCTGTAATATTGCAAAATTAGGATGTTTTATAGAAGCCATATGCGGTGCTAATTGAAGAGCCGCTTTGGGTGCCAAAAGAGTCGGTTTCTGATTGCGGAGCTGATCCAAAAGATCTGTCTTATAAAAGGTTGAATTCCCATCACTATCATTTAGAAGTGTGTTCTGATTCCCCTGTCCCTCTTATTGGCTTTTATCCTTTCCCTTCTGCTTTCCAATATCTTCACAGCTTGGCTTTTCCCCCTAATATCACCTTGCTCTCCAAGTCGCATAATGATCATTCTGATTTCTCTTCCTTTAGCCATAATATGTGCGCTAGTGTGACATTCCCACAGAGTATACGTGCATGTTACACACATGCAACATAACAACGCACATCAAGACTGGTGCCATGTTTACGTGGGGGTTTGTGCTCAAGCAGCTTTCAAGGGTTGGCTAAAGATAAGATACAAACTGGAGGAGATATTTTTCAAACACGATTACATCAGTCAGCCAAGTGGCATGGACTAATATTGTTTAATTTAAATCAATAAGTGAAAAATAGGAAAAAAAAAAAAAAAAAGCCATGGGCAACATTTTTTCGGTCGTCATTGGATCATTTGGTAACAGTTTAGCCAATGATTCTGTGCTTAGTCACATGTGTCTACGCAGGATGCATGACAGATCAAGACTCCTTCCCCCAAAATGTGTCTGTGAGACGGGCACTGTATTTAACCATTCAGTTACCTAGCGACCTAACAAATGAGCCTGACTGCACTTATTCATTTAGTCTTTATGGGATTTTGTTGCATCCTTTGAAATCCCAGTGGTAGCATTTCATCTAGATGAATGAATAAAAGTATTACTATTTACCTGAGGACCATTCTTTTTTATTCTTTTTTCTACCTGCACACATTCTGCTCGGGCATTCATCGTTTGTCCTGATACCTCTAAATGCCTGTTTTTACTGTATTTGCAGTATTCTTTTTTTCACTGTGTAACTTTGTAATGTAATCATGTTGTAGCCTCTTGTTCCTACACATTTCTATTCACAGAACCACCAGACCATGGCGAGAGAACAGGCCAGTGTAAGATGAATCACAACTGAGCCCTGTGATTTAATCTCCTGATTGTTGCAACGTATCTGAATGAAATCTAAAAATGCCTGTTTTATTATTTGTCTATTTCAGCTGCTGTGTGATTACTCAGAATCGTGCAGGGGGTAGGAAACCATGCCCCAAAATGTTGAAGGGCGAAGACACAGCTGATGAATGCAGTGTGTATGGATTAAATGACAATGGATTTATACATAGACATACATAACATACAAGTCGCACTTGAAATAACATGAGGGATGTTGTGACTTTTGCACGTTTTCTTGAGGCTGCACGAATCAATGGATTAAATGACCATCCAGTGTGTGAAAAATGTCACTTGAATCCACATTTTAGCGCCTTTCAGCTCATTCTTATACAGCCATCAAAGCATCATCGTCTTGCTTTTCAGCCACACGAGACAGCTGGATGCCACCTGTCCAGTCCCAAACAACACAAACACACACACTAACACGCACATACCTGATGAACACAGTGGAAGAAGATAGACATTTCCCTCCAGAGATGTTGAGGAACAAGAACATAATTTGCCTTGTGTACCTTTCTTGTAAATATAGGAAAGTTCCCACATCAGCCCTGACAATTTTTTCTTCAATATTTTAGAATTGTGTAATAGTATGTTCAAGTGGCCTGTGAATGATCAATGATCTACCTCAATGGAAGAGAGTCTCTTGACGTTATGCCTCTTTGATTGACCACCCGAGCTTTGATGGCTTGAAATCCTTGGCACACACAGACACGCACAAATTAGAATAAACACAAATACACACATATGCTCCATACGTGATTCCTCGTCTCCTTATTACCCAAAAGTAGTGCCCCTTACAATGAAAGCTTTAATCACACCTACTTGTCCAAGAGGAGCCCACATACGCTGAGGTGAGTTGATAACAAGATCCACTGTCGAAGTGACAACTCCTGAGGTGGCCGCTGCCCTCCTGTGCCTCGGCTCCCACCTGCAAATGAGGAAATGAGAGAATTAAAAGAGATTAGCTGGATGACAAGTGCTCTCTAAAATGGGAATGAGTCGCCCGTGGCCTTTTGCACAGTGACTCCGAGCCACGCTATGAGAGCGTTCTGTCACCTTCTGATAAGGAGCGAGGGATGCACGGGAACAAAGACAAAGCGGAGGAAGTAAAGTGCTGAAAAGACAGGGGGGGTAGTGGTGTGGAGGGAGGAGAGAGGGAGGAGGGAGGAAGTGCCTTAGTTGGTCCTTTCCTGTTTTTCAAGCACGGAGAAGCAGCCTGCTCAAACTGTCACCACGGAGACGCACCACCAACCAGTGTTTGATCAACCTTTCTCACCTTGATCCACGCAACTCGGCGTAGTCTCTGATGTCCTCACCCACACACACCCACACCCACACACACCCCTAAACACACACACACACACACACACACACACACACACACACACCCCCCACACACACACACCCACACGCGCACACACACACACACACACCTCCTAAAGCCTCACAAGCACCTTGGACCAGCTGCGCAATTTTTTCCCTGGGCCTGAAATAAGTTGTAATAACCTTTCAGCATCTTCACCCAGCTTATTAATATGCCACGTTGCTAAAAGGCGAAGAGAGAAAATGTCTCATCTCAGTTTGGAGCGACAATGAGGTGGATGTGGGGTTCCATTAAATGTGCCTCTCCCTTCTCTGTATACACAAAACTACACACTCGCGGTCATGTAGGTACACACCTTGGCAGCGTTCCACGCAGCAATGCGTGACTGAGTGATTAAAAGGACGGCACTGAATCTCAATTCGAGCACGTTCTCCCCAAACCTGACATTTCAACTCCTTGCTCCTCTCTAATCTTGTGTCTATAGCACAGTGCTAAGTGTCTAGTGCCATAGCTTATGTGTCATATTCAGCCTCTCTTCGAATAGCAATTTTTTTGGAGGAAATTACAGCAACAAGTTTTCATTTTAGTTTGAATTTTAACTTTACTTTGTTTCAAGTTCTTTCACCTGAATGTATTACTATTTTGACTTATTTATTGCTCTCGGACGCAATCACCTCACTCAATCTCCGCTCAGAACTCACCCAGCTTGAACATATCTGCTCATAAATGTAAATGTGTTTTTTTATACAAGGTTGCGGGTGAAAAATGGTGCGCATCAAGGTTTAGTATTGAAGATCACTTACTTTTTCCTGCGGATTATAACCAGAATTACTTGCCAATGTATGATCTTTTAAAGTTAGCCTCTACACATAGCTGTTCTGCTTCTTGGTAGTCCAGCAACCAAGTATCAATGAATTCTGATTTGTATGAACAAATTTGAACATCAAACCAAAAATGTAATCTTAAACTTAAGAAGACTTGCACGTTGGTCCATTGTTGAATTCAGGAATAGTGAGAATATTTTGTGCATTATTATGATTTGATGGAAATGATAACAGCTCTCTCATTAGAGAGATGAAATGTGATTCTGAAGAGCACCACAAACTTTAGAGCTGTTTTTACATGACTGATTTAACATATATGACAGCTATCCTAGTTAGGATGTTAACTGGTACACACACACACACACATACACTGGGGGCACACACGCACACACACCTCGGTGGTAGTCAAAGTACAATGAACAGCTGTTTGGTCATTTTAAAACAGTAGCCCTGCAGCAAACGCCTCAATCAAAACAGAATTGTTATCATTGCGACATATCTTAAGGTAGCGTCTCTAAACCTGGGGTCAGGGCTTCCATGTGTTCCCAAGATACATCTGAGAGTTTGCAGTCAAATTGAAAGGATTGGAAAGGATGTAAAATTGTGTTTTGTGCTTTTTAATTGTGAAATGAAAAGTATTTTTACCTTTTTCAGGCCTGTGAATTTCTTCAAATGAAAACAATCTGAGGTTGAAAGATGACCCACCGACATTTTCAGAATGTGCCAACCCTTTTTACGTAACCAAATGGAAACATTTTGAGTCGTCGTTATCTATAGGTTATTATGCTATATATCTTTCTGTCTCGGCCTGCTTGAGATCAAAATGGGCTGTATGTGAATTAGACAGGGTTCCTTTATAAGCCAACCAAACCTTTAAGCGTGATCTTAAAGCCAAGTCTTAACGACCCTTTGAAGGTTTGTAATAAAAAGCAAGGATTGGCCAAAAATGTTTCCTTTATATAATAAGGTCTAATTCTCAAACCGGTCCAAGAACACATACACAAACACGCTCACACATGAACATTAACGGCGACACACATAGACAGACTGAATACCAGCTGTCATTACTATTTCTTGTCTTGCAGTACCAGCCTCTTTTACGCTGTCCCCAAAACCCGTCACTCTTTGTATTCCTCTCATACGCCCCCTCTCATATCCCTCGTATCTGCCACTTTCTCTCACCTCTCAGACTGTGTGGCAGGATCTAACATTCTTTTAGTGCGCTGTTTATTGACATTGCTACATCCCGGTTGTGTAAATGTCACAACCACACAGATCAGTCCGATCTGGACCGTTATCAGCCAAAAAAAGGTTTCTACCTTTTCGGCTGCCATGGCTACACCCAAAATGCACGATGATTTATGTAAAAAGAAGGTGTGAGATACTGTAAGCACTGTCCTACCATTTTCAACCCTTAAACGCTTCAAAGATTAGAGCACTAACCACGTATAGATCATGCATGCAAAAGCCTAAGTAAATAAAATTGTTCATATGTGCGTACAGCAGCCCAAAACAACCGTTTAAGTTGTTTTTCTTGTTTAACAGATAACATTCACCCTTATTTTTCACACAGAGCACAGAGTCTGGACAAGCAGATAGCATATCATCCATACCATCCGCTGCTTGGCTGCACAAAAGCAATGAGGTGTGATAGCTTATTTTGCCTTTTAACCTCAAGAGTTGGATCCAATGAACATCTTCATTAACTATGCTGGAGTCATCAATTTGTGCACTGCAAAAAAAAGTTTACTGCTCAATAGATATAAAAACAGAATTGATGATCCCTGAACTGGAATCTCAGTTAAAAATCACAAAGGCTCATTGTCCATAATGTTTAATGATAAGGTAAAAGAAGTTTAAGGTCATGCACAACATCGGCCGCAATTCCATACTTCATGTTGACACAGTCATCAGATCCCATTTTTTAAGTTCATATTACTGAATAGGTGCACTCTAACCCTGTTGGTTGAAACAGAAACTAAATTGTGTTTTAAGGCATTGCATTGACTCCCAATAAGGTATAAAAAAAAAAAAGATCAGCTCATTATTTTAGCTCTATATCCAATTTATTAATACAATATACGGCTGTATATTGCATACCCCCAACTTTGTTGCACCTGTCATTGGTTATTAACCTTCTGCCTGCGAAGCACTTTGTAATCTGGGTGTTGAAAAGAGCTCTATTATTAAATATATTATGATTATTGTTTGCATACAGTGATGATGAGTTTTTTTTTCTGTAAAGACACTCAGTCATACAGCTCATTGCATAATATTGTTCCAAGTAAGCAACTGGACCAGTTGGGGGAGGCGGTGGACCAGTGAGAAGGGTGTCCGTCCTTCAAGCAGAGCATCCCCGGTTTGAATCCCACCGAACCACCAAAAGACTACCGCGACCAACCCCGAGACTCCGCCTCGGCATCCTACCCCTCCAACATCTGCTCCACGGGCGCTTACATGGTTGCCCTCTGCTCTGTGGCCGAGCAGGACTGATTGCTGTGCTGGCCACAGATGGGTGAAAATGCAAATTTCCCCATAGTGTGTGTATCTATGTTTGTGCATGTGCATGTAGGGGATTCTTCTTCTTGAATATTTTTGAAGACGTTTCGCCTCTCATCCAGGAGGCCGATGAGACATGACTAACAAGTGGATGAAAACCTGAATAGAGGACCGTTAAGCTAATCTTGGATGAGAGGCGAAAAACATCTTCAAAAATGTTCAACTAATCCAGTTGCCATAATTGGAACGCTCCAGATGAGTTGTTGGTAAAAAGGCATGGTCTGAATAACGTATTAAAACTCTTGTTCTGTCAGAGAATTCCAAAAAACTGATGACTTAACACATTTGCAGACTGATTGTTTGATAGCTCGTTAGTTGCCAGATCTGAATACCAATAAACACTCTAATGCTCTGAAGTATGTACTAGGATCTGAATGAGATGAGTGAGCTGGAGGCTGGAGGTAAACAGGGTGGAGGAGACGTGATCAGATCTATATTGTAACAACTTGATTGGCTGATTGAAATTTCTGGGCAGGAATCCCTTCCATGGTTAGAAAAAAGGGCAAAGAGGGTCTGAGAGAGAGACAAATAGAGAGAGTGGTTTGATTTTCAAAGTCCCCAAGCAAACAAATAAAAAAAGGAGAGAGAGAGAGAGAGTTATGAATGAATGCGACATAAAGAGATCCTTCCTGATCCTGACTCTACTGCCTGCTGCATTATAACTTGTTCTTTAGCCCCTTTTATGCAAATACTTGTATAAACATTTTTTATTTGTGGTTTTTTTTTCAAGGCATTTTCATTTCAAGCACTGTTAGAGGGAGCCTACAACTTTGTGTATACCGTGAATCATCAGGAATTGCAACATCTAGTCCTATTAGTACAGCAACTGCGCCACGTAATTATGGTGTACATGACCAATAAATCTTGAATCTCGAATGCACCGCAGATAAAAAAGGTCACATCCGCAAGATGCCTTCAGGGCCACACCGAAGGGCCGCCTATTCTTTGTCGTAACGAATGTTAATACTTTTACTCTCCTCAGGGTTTCCCAAACATGTATTTATCTGCAGCGGTCTGCTAAAATATCAACACCCACTGCCACAGACTAATGAGTTATTGAAAGAAATGTAGAGCCTGTAAAGCCCCCTCTCTTCATCTCTGTCTGAAATATGCACAGGTTAAAAACGGCATCATTTGCTCTTTAACAAATGTGAAGATTCATTCTGTGCACAATCTCATCTTATGCATGAATGGTGTTGCGCTCACTGTGTGCTGTTGTGCGCATACATTATGAGGTAGTTGTGTGAAGATGAAAAGTGAGAGCTTTGGTCTCCAGCATTTATTTGTGTATCGGGGGAGCAAAAAAACGTTGAAAGATAGTGAAATATTATTTTAAAGCCTGGTGTACAGTTACTCTTTTAAGGGGGAGTCATTAAAGTTTATCTGGAATTCTCTTGCTCTTGTTTCTTTTTTCTTTTTTGTGTTTCACAAAATCCACTGTCCACACAAAAAATGCTCCAATTTTTTGTTTTATGGGGGACCTGCTTTTGATAACAGAGTATGAATGAACTGGTATTCTGAAACACAAATATGCACAGTTCAAATTCCCATTTTAACCGTGAATAACTTGGATCTTTGAATTTAGTCAATGGTCAGCGGGTAATGGGCTTTTTGAGTCAATAGGCTTTTTTTATTTATCCTTTTACTTCAGCCAAAATGCTGCTATATGCCTTCTATCCCTGTATGAGTCATACCTCTGACCGGGGTAAGTGGATGAGTAGACGTGCGAAGGCCATTTTTGTGCGCCTACATTTTCTCTTAAATTCTTTAAACGGGCTCACATAGACTGTAAAAATCGAATTTGACTTGCAGATGCACAAAACATATTCTTTTATTCAGTGATATACAGTGTGACTGTCGATACTCCACACATTTCCTACGATGCGGTGCATCAAAACCTGATTCATTTCTAGATTGTTTGCTCATCCAGTGTGTCAGTCAGTGACTCAGTGACTTCTTCCCCATCCAGCTTCCATTCTCCACCACTCAGTTGCTTTTCCTATTTCTCTGTGTCTCGAGTTCAGCGAGAGCAAAACGTGAGATCCTAAAATGTTGAACATCGGCCCTTATATTGCTGGGTTTATCCTACACCGTGGGGGAATGGACGAGCAGACAAGCAGAGCGGGGCAGCGGAGGAATAAAGATGGTGGTGACTAAGTACACACACTTAGGGAGATGGATGCTCCAAAGGTGAAGAAGTGTGTACGTGTGCATATTTTTCAGGTTTAAGTCGTTTTAGTTTTTTTCTGAAGGGAAAGTGTTCTTGGGTATCTTAATTTGACATTAGGTGTGCATGTGCATGCGCTGCGACAGTGCATTAGTGGGAGGTTTTAGCCATGAATGTTAATTTGGGTCGGAACCCTGCTAAGCAATTAAGGGTTGTGTACACAGGAGGAAAGTGCAAATGACAAGGCACGAAGAACACACACACACACACTCCGCAAACACACACACACACACACATCCACCCACCCACCCCTGAGGAGAGAACACCAAGGATGCAAAACCTAGCACATCTCAGCAAAGAATGCGAGCATGTCTCCGTTTATGTATCGATGAACACACCAGGCCACACACGCCTGCTTGCCACCGACGTGGAAACACACCAATAAACACTCGCCTACTCACCGAACCATGACTGTGACCACACACTATAACTGCAGGACACAGGTGTCTGACTGTGATTGTGTGTCACTGACACTTGGAGGAGGCGCCCAAATTGGGACACAGCCAATGTCTTTAAAAATGACTTATCTGTCTGTAGGTTACTGCCATGTAAGGTCACATTAGCCGGAGTCTAATCGCTATCAAACGACAGGACAATTACTGTTCAGGGGAGGGGCTTATGTTACGACGCAATGCAGGTGCGAAACAAAACGTGAACGAAGTTGACGAAACAACATTTAAATGAATAAAAGGGAACAGCCAGTGGAGCGAGTGAGTTGGCAGCAGGAAGCAGATAGGTAGATGAGTGAGTGAGCAAATGGCCGATCAAGTGAGTAAATGGGCAGGTAAGTGACTGACTGATTAAGTCACCGAGCACTTTAGCCTGGAAGCAGTTCAGCCATTTTATATGTTAATGTGCAAGAGAGGAAAGTTTGCAAAGAATGTGGCGTGAAAAGAAATGAGGGGGGGGGGGCACGCAACGGTGAGGAGTAGCACTGAGGGAGGGAGGGAGGTAGGGGTGGGTGGGTGAGGAGAGCGGGTGATTGGATGAATGTGGGGGCGCCGAAAGGAGAAGGGAGAATCACTGGAGTGAGAGAAGGAGTGAGGGTGGCGCTGGAAGGTGGTGGTAATCAGAGGGCAGTGATGGGTGGTCAAGCTGTGCATTTAGGTGAGTGTGCGCGTGTGTGAGAAGTGTGAAGACCGACACCGGGCTCCTCTGCCCTCAGAGTGTGTCTCACTGTGCACAGGTGTGTGTGTGTCTTTTTTTATTTTAAGGTGGATGAATGGATCTGTCGAGCCTTTTTTTCTTTCATCCTGCTGATTTGCTCGCCGCCTCCACCAAAATGTTCTGTGCCTGTACCCCTGCCTACAAATGTACACAACCAGGTAACGACAACAAAACAAAAACGCAACTGTCCATCCATCCCTCACAAGTAACAGCAAAACGGTCCGATACAAAATTTGAATAAGAGTTTCTCGTCTGTAATTGGATGATAAACAGGTAATACCGTATGTTATTTATTGGATGTTTTGTTGTATGTGTGCTTTTCCTGGACTGGGCAGTATTTATTGCCGTAAATAACCACAAAATGATGTTTATACAAAGTTCCTCATGTTTATATGTTGACGTAGTATCTCACCATAGGGTTTCTCCGTGTAAAGGGCCCCTTGCTGTCCTTTCTCCTGGTTTTGGTCGCTAACAGCATATCCCAGTACATGTATAGGATATCACAATGGTCACTGGGATTTTAATGAACCTATGTTTATCTGCGTCTGTTGGTTTTTGCAGCTTTGTAGTGATTTGGCATACATTGAAAGAATCACATCAGAAATCGAGCATGTTTATGGCCACTTTCCGCAAATGGTTTTTAGGATGGAAAAGTGAACTCCAAAATGTGCATCTTTCTTTGTCTACATTAAAATATCAATTAGATAAGAATAAAGTTAAAAGTCTTTATTGATTTGATTCAGCTCATGTACTTGCGAGGCATTGAAACCTCAGAACAGAAAGGCCGCCGCTGCAATCAATGGGAAACAAATATGTGCCTGCAGGGATGCGTTCAGACGTCCGGAAAAAAAAAGGAAATAGTTGTTAGTGCTGTGAATTATATGTGACATTAGCGAGCCCTTTTATTTGTCGTCTTCATGTATTCAGTTCCATGCTCTCATTAAAATAGCTCATTTAAACAAAACAATCGGCTCACCAAAGCTCTGGCTGTCTCTCGTTTTTTTCTAGTGGGTCTCTGTCAGCTCACCTTTTTCTGATTGGCTATGCTTTGAGATCACCTTTCTGTGATCATTGTACTTACAACTCTCTGCAGGCGAGAGGGCAGGATGGAGAAAAGGAGAGGGAGAGCAAATGCTCTTGTCTCTGTTACTAACTTCTTCATTTCTTTTCATAACTTTGATTGGATTTCTCCTCTTCTTTCTATTTGTTTGTCTTCTTCCATTTTTTTTCCTTCTCTCAAACCCTCTTCCGATACCAAAACACACACAAACTAAACTGTGTGCGCACGCAAACTGCAGAGACAGACACACACCAATGTAGCCCAGTGTGAGTTCAGCAAAGAATCACTGGAAGTCTCCACATAGGATCAGTGTGCCTCTCTGTGTTTGTCTATTTATCTGCTTTTACACACACACACACACACACACACACACACACACGCGCGCGCGCGCACTTCTCCACTGCTCCCACACTTAACCACGAGTATGAGTACCATCCAGCTCCCTTGTTGACTCTTGCTATTAGTTAAATGCCAACATAAACATTCCTTTTTTAGACACATTCGAACACACAAACAAACGTACGTGCACACACACACAAGCAAACCATTACGGTACTACTTTACATTCAAATCTTACCTTGGCTGTGCTGGTGATTAAATTCCTCGTCTCAGAGGAGAGCAGATGCTATTGTTTCCTCCCTTTGGGTGCCATGAACAGAATGAGACTTGAGATTCCCATTCTGGCACAACCGCCTCGCAGTTTCACAGAATCTATTCACCGACATGTAGTGGGATGAAACTAGAGGGTAATATATGGTTGCCATTACCCCAAGGCCTGCCAGCTTAACCTCTCTCATAGATCTCCCAGCAGAATCTCCACTGTGTAGCGCTCAGACGTAAAGCTTGTTCTCTCCGAGTGGACTTTTGTGAGCGCAGCTGCGTGGCCGCCTCGCCGCTCTTATTTTATAGCCTTTTTCACATATGTATGAGCATGTGGAGGTTATCAGTCCTGTGATATGAGTCAAACAATAATTCGCCCCCACCATGATTCTCATGTGTTGTAGTGCCTATACCAGCCAACAGGTGGCACTGCAGCACCTTGTTCTCTCTGTGATGGGAGCTGTCCATGGTGCTGAATGCAAATCTCCCTGATCTGCTGTTGAAAAAGGAAAGAGGGAGAAGAGAAGAGAAGAGAGGAGAGGATGGGTGGGATTGAAGAAATGTAAACAAGAAGAAAAGGATAACTGGAAAAGGAGACAAGCAGGGTAGGATTTTACGACAGGGCAAGAAGACAGGAGGGGAGATGAGCAATTTAGGGGTGGGAGAAATTGATGGCTGTAGATGAAAGAAATAAATTATATGGTGGGGTATGAGTGGGGGCAATAAGAAAGAGCAGAGAGGATTAGGCAAGAAAAAATGGAGAAAAGATGATCATAGCAACAAAGGAAGTAAAGGGGGAAAATGCATAAATGAGGGCAGGTACAGAAAAAGAAATTGGAGAGGTTAAGACATGATCTGAATGGAAAAGAGCAATACATCAGACAGAACTCAGAAGAGATGCGAAAATAGGAAGGAAAGGGGGTAAAGGGAGGGGTAAGGATTATGCCATGCTTGCCAATGCAATACAACAGAGGGTAGGTCAAACATAAAACCGGTTCATCCTGTAGGCATATAGCAAGGCTTTAATTAGTCGTGTGCGCAAGAGTGGTGGACACCGAGGGAGGGTGACCGGTTGGAAGGAAAGAAATGGGGAGAGACGCAGGAAAAAAGAAAACCATGGGTGAACTTGAAAAATTGCGATGCTGATAATGAAGTGAGGAAAACTCAACTAAACAACGGATGAGTTGTCGAATGAGAAAAAAAATACACGTAAATCCATGAAAATGGAGGGGCGAGAAGCAAAAGAACAATCAAAAATGAGGCAGCGCGTGTGTCTAACCCTTGTGCCTGCACGCACACGGCCGCGTTCATTTCGCCGCTGCTGTGCACTCCCCTCTTTGTTTGAGTGCGTCACAGCGACAACCACGGTGTGCGCGCATGAGAGAGAAGAGCAGAGGAAACAGACGTCGCCAGATTGAGCTACGAGGGGTGGAAGATATTACGTGTGTCTTGTCCGTCTGTGCAAGCATGTGTGTGTGTGTGTGTGTGTGTGCTTGCGTGCGTGCGTGCATGCGTGCGTGCCAATGATCTCCGATGCGGTGGCAGCAGCAGTACAGTATGCATGACACAGATAGCAGGATTTATGCTCCCCGCCGGAGACAGATGGTGACAGGGGAAGCCTCTGCCTCCCTGCCGCTTTTTCTCTGTCTGCTCCCCGAAACACCAACCTTCTCCTCCGGCCCCTGTGTGTGTGACCGTGTGTGTGCGTTTGCTTTGTCACACGCTCGACAACGACCCGGCCAAGGGATTGTCCGAGTCAAAAGTCTCTCCCACGTACGGCCTCACCATCTCTATCGACCAGTCGCTGGTGGGAAAGGGGTTTAACCGACACAGCTGACCCCGTGCAGAGCAGCGATGGCGTGTGTGCTCTGTTTTTTTCTCTTAGGGGTTCACGAGGTGACACGCGAGGCTCAGCTGACGAGACAATAGACTTCTCGTACTAGAAGTCTATTTCTGTGTGTTTCACCTCTGTAGGAAACTATACTTTCTGTACTGTTAAGGTTAAAATGTTGAAATACATTAAAGCGCCGGCCCTACTTGATTTTTTAGGGATAAGGACAAGGCACATGCAGCAGATGGTTATTGTAATAGACCCACAACAGGGCGCATATCTGCCAGTACTACTAAATGAGTGAAAAAATATTTATATTATTTGTATTATTTTATTACAGTGGCACAAACTGTAACAGCGTTCAAGTAAAATAGGAGTAAAAGTAGAGTATTTCGCTATAAAAAAAAGGTTCTGGATCATTTCCACCTCTCCCAGACTACACCCTCCTTCCTCTGAGAGAAACTGGGTAACTCTCACCCTGACTGTCTTCTTTTTTTTCTTTCTGTCTTTCTTTTTTATCTTTGCTCTTTCGGATGCCAGGTTTTTTTTTTTCTCTCTGGGAAGCCGAGACACGATGTTTCAGCAGCACTCCTCGCTGACAGTTATGACTTGCAAAGTCTTCATTACCTCGAGATGAATTCCGAGTGTCTAAAGGCATCACGGTAAGGAGCGCCATGCATCAGTGCCTCTCTTTATGCCTTTAGACCAGATTTCTCTGTGGAGGTAAACCACTGCTCAGTACCTAGGGCATACACACCCGCTTCATACGCCCCGCCTGCCTTCTCTGTGCATACTTGCTGGGGAACAAGAGAACTACAGACCAAGGACACGCAGACAAGAAGGAGGTGATTTTTTTTGGGGGGGGGGGTACAAAACATGACCTTACTGGGTGTATATCTGTCAATTGAATATGCAAACTCTGTGTCAGTTGATTAATTACTGTCCCGGTGGCATTAGTTCCTATCGTGCATTAAATCATGAACACCTCATATACTTGCGTAACCACTCTCCAGTGAAGAGTTTCCTTGCAGTTATTGGTCACCGAAAGGACCCGTTGTCCCTCAGCACCTCTTTGGTCGAGGTGGTCCACTCTTTTTTTTTACTGGATAATTATCTGCTTGTTAAAGACTTGCTGGAAAGGGTTTACCCGTGTCAAAAAATAAAATGTGTTTATAAATATGGGTGTATTTATTTTTAATTAGCATGCTATTAACAGAAACAGCTACGTATACAAATGAGATGCGGAGCCGAGGTGACTCAAAATAAACCCCTTCTAGCAGGGATCTGAAATGCAAGGTGGGATTTGTGTCTGTGATGAAACAATGCATCTATTTCATCTACTGTTTTAAATGTATCTTAATTCTCCTCACTTGTTCATAGTGTGCAAATTCTATCTTCATTCTTGTTTTCTTGGTATGCTATGTGTTCTCTGTTCCTAGTGCAAAGAACCTTCCTCTCTCTCACACCGACACACACACACACACACACACACACACACACGCACACACACAATCGGGGGGGGGGGGTTCTGCAGCAGAGGTCACGGAGCTGGATAGCTAATAGCTGATACAGCTGCACAGACACTGATGCTGCTGTGTTACATGTCACGACTCTGCCATGCAACCTAAAATCACACATGTGGGCGGCAACATGGCGACTTTGTTTGGTTCGGTGTAAACAAGCAAAGGAGGCATAATGAGTGCTTTTCTAAACGGAATGTAGCCGGCTCTCCATATAAAAACATCTGTACCAAAGGGGCTTCAGTCTCAGCCTACCTGGGGGAGGCATTGATCTCACAACTAGACGCCGAGTTGAGTTATTCTGCCACAAAGTGTGGGAGAGTTCAAAGGGAGACCAGTGGCATATCCAGTCAAATATTATGTGCATCTCAGTGCTGCTTGGATGTTTTTTCCCCTGTATTTGAATAAATGGGAGTCAGTCCAGGCGATTTTCTCACCCTGCAAAGATCTGAAGAGAGGATTCAGCGCTGTGCTTAGGAAATAAAAAAAAAAACTCAAAGATTTCAACAAGGAGAAAAACATTACCAGCTCACGTGGGTTATAGCCAGGGTGAAACTATTCTAAATTGTGTTAATCATCTTGCAATGAGTCAATAATGCAATTCAGAATGCCTCACATTTTTGGAATGGTACAAACAGGTTTTCTTTTGCTATTTGTTTTTTTACCGATTCAGGTGTATTTGCAGAGACAAATTCGGCACAGCTTGGGTAATACATGTCATGGTGCACAAAATTCCAACCTTTACTTGACCACATGCTGAGTTAACGGTACGGTAGCGCTCTGTTCCCTCCATTGTCGCAGCTGCGTCATGACAGATTTAGAAAAAGCATCACGAGACGGCTTGCAGCAAAACGAAACAATTCGTCCATTTGTGTTTCGCTAGGCCATAAATGCACAAATACGTCAAAATTAGCATTGAGAAAGAGAGAATGGAATCAGATAAGTGAGACAAATTGGGTGGCTGGGGTGTGGGCAATAGTTCTAAAAGGATTAGTGATTTAACAGACGTATTGAGCAAAAGAGAGTGGAGAACAATCATGGACTTTCTCGTTCCAGGAACATTGATCACAGCAAAGCTCCTAATCCACAACTTGAGAGTGTCTCAAATCTGTGCCTATATGGCCTGCCACACAATCAACCCCTTAACTTGATCTAAGTGGTCCAAAACCCTACATTGTGACCCGCTGTTGTCATATATGTGAACACTGAGTGTGTTTTTTAAGTTGCCCATGCAGACATGAAATAAGCATTTGTACACTGGACAACATGACTTTAGAAAGAGTCATTATGGAGTTCCACAAGCAACATGGACCAATTTTATTGTACTTGTATATGATTATTTTAGGCAATCTTTAAAATGCCATTGTTATACAGCGGATCTCACAGCGAAATATATTTATCATTGACGCCGGACGAACCAATTAAAGCATGCCTTTAGATTTTAAAGACCTAGATAACCAGTTATTTCCTGCTATCAGAAAAAGGCAATAATCATGGTGACATGAAAACAATAACATGAAACAACTCTTGAAACCATCATTTACGCACGTAAAATGAACTAATTGAGATCCACAAAATTCAGAAAAAAATGAAGCTATGCATGTGTTAATTTTAGGTTGGATTATTTGCAAATCTTTATTATTTGAAAAATACAAACACAATTGATCTTAAAAGAGCACCACAGCATTACCCCACTAAACCAACCAGGATCCAGGGTTTGGTTATCAGCGTTTCCTCTCGAGTGGAACAGGCTCTCAGTTTGGTTCCAGGAGAAAAGACAACCTATTCACCTTTTTGGGTAGGCTAAAACTTTTTTTGTGGGTAAAGCTCATAGATTGGGCTCGCGTTGAACTGTCTCCAGGTAATGCTGCTATTGGCTATACTGCTGGGGGACTTCCCATAACACACACAGCTGCTCTCCCATTCCATCCATCCCCATTGGTACACATACATAATATTAATGCACGTTACCAACCCAGCATCCTGTCTCCCTCTCTCTCCTCTTGTCATGGTCTCATTGTATTTCTGCTGCCAAAGTTGTGGAGACTGAATCTGAGCCACTTCCACTATGATCTACCCCCCCACTGTTAAAGTTAAAAAGCTGAAAGAAGAAACAATATTTTGATGGCACCGAACATGTGATGCAAAAATAATTTAAACTGAACATTTCAAGGTTAAGTGACAATTAATTTTACATTCTGGTCTACACAAAAGAACACGCTGTGTATCTATGTAGTCTGAAATAGTTTTTTCCACTTTTCGGGATAAAAAACCTCCACCGTCCATCACATATACACAAACACACACACACTGAAACACGCACTGAGCATTACACAGGTATTATCTCACTATTCTTTCTGTACAGCACGGATAATTAATCAGTCTCGGTTTCCCTTCAAACCCAGCACACCTTCATGCCGGCTCAGTTATTTCTTTTTTTTCTTTTCTGGTAATGCAGTGTGTAAATACGTGTGCGTATTCAAACCTACACAGTGGCAATATGGTTTCATTACCAGAAGGGGCAAGGCTCCCCAATTTCCCTTCAACAAGGTCATATCCTGTCTGGAGAGAAACAGGAAACAAAGCCCACGCTTGGCAGGAGGAGACGCAGATCTCACTGGTGCCGTGCCTTCTAAGCAGAGCCGGTCCCCTCCCTATCTGTAGCGTTCATGAGTGTACACATGTGTGAATGCATAATGCATGCAAAGTCAAGATCTTACGCGCAGACATGCTGTTTTGCCCGGCTCTGACGGATAAATGAGAGTTGTGGGGTTTTTTTGTGCGCCCCCGTCTGTGTGTGTGTGCAGCGCCCACGGCAACCGTCAATCACCGCTGTTGTTTTTGAATGAGCTTCACTGGGAGATGAGGGGCCTATTTGATTTGATCGCTGAGGGGAAGCATACGGCCCGTATCACTGTATCACACGCACACACACAAGCGGGGGGGGGGGGGGGGGGGGCTGCTTTTCGGGGGGGGGGGGGATGCTGCTTTTCACGCTACGTGTCCTCTAGAATGCACTCACGCTGGCAGCGAGCACATAGACCAACAAAGACCCCGGCAGACAGAAAGACACAGACACATACCGTCGACGCACATGTGCAGGAACCTGGCGCGGTTGTGTTACAAGCAAGGCTGGGGCGCATTCAAATGAACCACCAATTTGGAATTGGAGAAAGAAAGAGAAAAATCACCCCTCAGGAGAGGACGAGAGAAGTTGAGCTTGTGAGCAGGAAGGAGGGAGAAAAAGAGGGGGAGGGAGGGGAGGAAGTGAGACGAGAGTGACAGACGGAGGGAGGAGTGTGTGTCTGGTCAAAGGGCTTGGAGGCTCGTCTCCTGCTGGAGAGAAAGTGCAGACAGCGTGTGGGCTAGCTTGGCCCGCTAACCTTGGAGTGCAAGTAATTGGCACTTAGCATTAAATAGGCCCTCTCCCTCCGGGATAATAAGACTGAGGGAGAAAAAGAAAGCTGCGAAACTTCAAGAGACTAAGAGGAGCCCATCGCACATGCAAATATCCACTGTGTAGAAATATGTCTGCATACCGTGGATCGTCAATAGGATGCCACGCCCTGTTTGCAGAAACGTAAAACAAAAGTAATGCACGGAATAAAACTAAATTACCCGTACTGGCAAATCGGCAAAATGTTGAAAAATGTAGAGGAAAAACAGAGCTGATGGTTAATACAGAACCACGAGTTGAAAAGATAACTTGTGATTAAAAAAGAAAAAAGTCACAAAAACTTTCTTGCGAGCGGAAAGCATGCATATTTTAATTTTATTCACTTGAAATAAAAGGTTGTCCAGTTATGGTGTGGCAGGAAAAAGTGTTACTACAGACTAACAGTACTGCACAGGAGGCCGGGCAACCACATCCCATCAGTTCCCGGGGAATAATTACTTTATGTATAATCTATAAACTCTGAGCCAGTGTTCACATCAAGGTAGACCTTGCTACTTCATTTCTAAAAGCCCAATAATGCCCTTGTAGGATAAATGCAGTGAATTATTTAGACTGTGAGATCTGTTGAGCATTTTTCATTGTTCAGGCAGTGCATAGTGTGAACGCACCATGGGGGAAGGACCAAAGTTGTTCGAAAGGCAGATAAAAAGAAAGTCTTTCCAATAAAACCTCCACAAAAAGTTGATGTCACATACGAAACCTCGGCGTAAAGTGTACTGTGTGGTTGTGGCAGTTTTGTGTGTATCAGCTGTGGCACACACAAACGTTGTTTGATGTCCAAGGACTCCACCGGGGAAGACTCCCTATTGGTCATCAACATTTATGTCAAAATATCATCTGGTTGGCCAAATTCGCAGCTTGTCACAGAGGCACAAGGCGAAAGGAAATCCGTCTCTCTCTGTGAGTGGACACCGTGTTTATAATTCAGCCCATAGATCACTACCTTGTGTGCCGTCTTAAATTCCTGACAATTCCCCCCCAATTAAGGTTGGATTACCTCTGCATGGCCAGTTTAATCCTCTTTCCTTTTGGGAAATGTGGTCCGTATGATATAAGCAGCCCATAGATAAAGAGGGTTAAAATTTAATGCGCACCTGTATTTGCCTTTTGCCATCAGAGCTGGCGTTACTAGTGCAGACTGCATATTAACAGTAAAGAAAACCCCAATACTCCATTTATGACTGGGGGACACTTTCTGCTCCTGAGACACATTTAGCTTAAAACTCTCAGGCCACTTCCAGTCTTAACACAGGCCCTTAATTGAGTCCCGTTAATTGCAGGTGCTGCTGCTGCGACAGAGTTGCGTATAAAAGTATAAACACACACGCATGGGCGCACGCACGCACACACAGTGTCCCCATCAGAAAAAAAGTTTTTCTGTGTGACAGACAGTGAAGGCTGGATTACGACTTTGCAAAGGCGAAGAGCTATGAGCAAAAATTCATTAAAAATAGTTAGCAACTGACATCTCTTTATTAAACATGTGCTTACGGTATGCATGCACGCACACCCAAAGACGCACGCACACATACGCACACACGCATGCACACACACCCAAAGACGCACATCCACCCAGCACCACTCCAGGGACTTAATTATTGCCACATATGAGTGGAAAGAAGCCCTCTTATATTATTAACAGAGTTTCATTTTCACTTTTAATATTCAACCTTCAATCTTATTAAAGGCAAAGTTTTCCTTCGTTGAAAACAGAGAGGCGATCTTGATTAAATAAAGATACCTTTGTTCCTTTCCTGTCAGGGAAAAAGAGTGAGGAAGAGCTATTGTAATGACGAGGCACCAGGTTTAGCCTTTGAAGAAAAGAACTATATAAATATTAAGAAGCCTCGGCTCCCCCTCCAACCTGACCCTTTATTCTCCCCTCACTTTTTTTTCCCTTCTGGCTTTTCTACTTGTTGTCTTTCTCGCGTCAGGATCATACTTGACTTTCGACAAGAGCCTTTTTAATATCATAATGGATTTGAGTGGCTCTGTGGCAGACCCTCATAGGAATTGTCACCTTCAAAGTAACAACATGCAATAAATATATAATATAATATATATTTATACATATAATAAGTACTTCCCAATATGCCACATCTACAGCTATATAGTGCAGTGTTTTTGTTTTTTGACATTGGGCCGTAAACAGCCAACGTGGGTTTGAATCCAGTATACAACTGGAACAGCTTTTATCTGCTTCCATTTTCATCGTTTCCCTTACAGCCGTACACTTCTACCACCCACACCATTCAGCTCGGTGGTACTGCTGTGCCACTGGACATTGAGATAAAGTGCGGCCTTTTTACACGCTCGCCACAGATGCAGCCAAAGATCTGAAGAAGCCCTTTAAACTTCCTCTGCCTCACAACAGGCATGTGCCTGTCTTATATACCAGAGACAACGGCACATGTAATGAAATCACATTGTCCATGATGCATATCGGGATCTTGTGATTTGATATCCTGCATGTTATATCGGTCAACATCTCGCTTAAGTCACATGAAATGGCTACCCTCTGCAGGGCACAAAACCCTGCAGCAAAGAGAATATTTTATATTATGTATATTGTGAATGTTACTTTTCAAGTAAGGTCTGTCTACCATGATGTATTCACGGAATACATCATGCTCATATAGAATAAAAAATGACACTGGGCCGACTATTTAATAATCTTGTATTTATTTAATAACATTATGGTCCAACAGTCAATGTAAATAATAGTAATAGAATGTCTATTGCCCACGTGAAGCTACATTAAGAGATTTTTTGAGATTTTAAGTGATTTTGTTGGTTACAGGAATTATTTTCTTCCCGCATAAGCATAAACAAACACAGAAACAGACACTCATATACAACTGAACTATTCAACCCAATTATCACCCTAATCTCTTTCTATTGGTCAACGATCAACTCCGGTCAACTCCAGAAAAAAAAAAGGCACAAACAGGCTTGCTCATGCTTACCCATTGCATAAGTCATTGGAAAGTATACATTTTAGAAGAAGAGAAAGCAATCTGGATGCAGATTATTCCTTTCTACCACTCCATCTGGCTTGGGCAGCTCAGGCTAAAATTACAGTCTGTGTGTAAAGACAGTTTCTTCTAGAAATATGCTCCAAGACATATCTTAATGTGGAAAAAAATAAAAATACTGTGACCCAGAGTCAGTGAACAGCCTGAAAGCAGCGCAGAGATATCCCCTGCTAACATTTCTGAATATGCGTCGGCTTTCTAACCAGCTGGAAGAGGCCAGTCAGGTAGGGAGCTCAAGGCGATCGCTCAATATGTCAATCGTGCTTTTGGTCTGCTATTCCTCTCCCATTCAAGATCCCTTTCCGCGCTAGTGGAGGTCGCCCCTGCCCGACTGATAGGTTAACGAGTTCCTGATTACTACATCAGCTGAAACACAATAGACAACAAGGATGTATAGGTGTAGGTAAAGGACTTCACGCTGCTAACGGTGAAGATGGAAGGTGGAGTGGGAGGACTGGAGTAATTTCATTTTGGGTGAGGTTTTTAGGGCCTAAGGGGCATCTAGGATGAAAGTATGTGTCTGTGTGTTTATATTAATATATAGTACAATTTATAGTGCGCGTAATAAACAGAAACCAGAAAAGAATCTGCATTCATGGCTGCAGGGCCCATGACCTGTCTTATTGCCTTATTTAATTGAAATACATTCAGACACGTCGTCAAAGTAGAAAAAAGATGCCGCACAAAGCCACACAAAATGATAGATGGCTTTGCAGCTTTATCAAAATGTAATTGCTGCCGTATCCCTGATGAAGTGCCATTATCGACAAGTCGATAGATAACGAAGAGAATAACAAGCATGAATAAAATACTACCAGCAGATTTCCTGTTCCAATTAATGTTTAATGCTCTGATGTATAGGCCATGGAAGCTCTTCAATTTGTCTCATAAAGGCCTTTCCCCAAGAAAATGCCAACACAATCGACTACGTTCTAGAGTCACAATTTATGTCTCGGTGAACCGGCCGTTACGTTTTTTTTTCCTACTAGTCAATGGATGATAAAGCTCGTCCGATAATTTGTACCATCGCATGCGTGAGTGTTTAAATGGTCAGGCCTTAAAAAAGACGTGTTAGAATATATTTAAGTGCTGTTCCCAATTGCGTTATCCTGTTTATTTAATAAAATGTGGTAATATTGTCTATGTCGAAATAACATAAGTGTGTATTTGCCCTTCTCATTAATTGCATTTTTTTAATTATTACACAGCAAAGGTGCGCGTCACATGCTGGTTAAAATGGGAAACAGAAATAGATGGATGTCGTACTGTATAGGGTATGGCACTGCACAATACATGCGGGTGGTCTGTTTTTCAAAAATTGCTTTTGGATGGTTTGTGCATTTTTTAACCGAGGGCTTATTAAAAATTACAGTCAAGTGTTCATATGGAAATTCTTTCATGGCAGCAGTGCCTTTTCTTTCAGGCCATTTTTGAACAGGTTCATATTAAGTTCAGTCACACGCAAATGGAACAATGATAACTTCATATGCAGATTATGTCAAAGGTGCTCATAAAAAAAAATGGAAACAAAAAAAATATGCCATGCCAGTTGTTGGCTGACTATGGCTAGAAAATTAACATCCAAAGGCTCCGTTATTTACTGAAGTCTGCTCATGGACAGAGAACCAATGAAACTTGCTGTTTACTCTCTAACATCATAGAGCCACCACAGAGCAGTCACCTCTGGTGTCGGAAATTTATGGCATGTCACAGAGGCTTGTTGACTGGGGCAGTCAATTCTGGACCAAAGTTCAATTTGCCATAGACTTTCAAAAACTCCTCGGAGTCATCCGAGGTTTAGAGCCCCTCAGTATAACTGGCAGCCTCTAAAAAGGATTGGCTGAGATTCACTGGGAGCTCAATATAGAGGGATGTGTGATGAGTTTCTTTCCACCTTGAGGATCTGTCCACTTGAGTAAGGGGAGTGAAGATGTAGCGGAGGGGAGCGCTGGAGTGAGAGAGGTGTGACATAATCCAAACTGAGATTGGTTGCTGTCTGATATCTTGTTTCTTAGCTCCACAGACTAAATCAATAATGGCCAATGAGGGAGGGAGAAGCTCTCCCTCTCTTTCACATACACACAAGTAGAGATAATGAGAAAAGCTTTATTGCGTCTCTGGGACACATTGACGCAATCATATACACAAATTGCTCTCGTCACCACTGTCCCCACAAAGTTGAATTCAATATTGTCTTTTGTTAGAGCACTAGGACTTTCAGCGTTCAAAACGGGACTGTCCGCTGTATATTTACTCACATGTAACAATAAATAAAATATATTGCTGTGTGCAAAGGAAGCAACACATTATTGCAACGCGAAAAGGAAAAAATAAGGAAGAAATTCATATTTCTATATGAAAGAATAAAGAAAAATACAGCGTTCAGCCAATTGTATCTATCTAAATCTCACAATGAGACAACCGAACAACTGAGAACCACCATGTGCATTCAGGAAAATGTTTACACTGTCTCTGACAATTGAGACACAATACAAATGGCAGGAAGCAGTGATGCTTTTTTGAACTAAATTTGAAAAGACTAAACATTGAACTATGGACAAAAAAAATCAGGCGTAATGATTTAAAAAAAAAAAAGGTGGAAAAAAAGAATCTGGAGATAGTTTGGAGAAAGACAAGTTTGCTCCTTCAGCATTCCGTAGCAAAGGTGGAATTGAAAATAACGAAATAAATCCTTCGAGCAACCCAAAAGTGTTTCCCCCCACAGTCCACAACACCACCGTAAAGTCTGCTCTATATGTGTTACATTCTAAGACGTCCTCTAGGCAACAGTGTTATTGACAGCCACCAACAAAACGGTGACAGTTTATGCGACTTCATTAAAAAATGACATGCTTTGTTTGGTGACATGCGATGAATTTGTCTTGCTATGTGGAGACAGAAAAACAATGTCACATTGACCGCCTCATGCCCAGGCAGGGGACAGTTTTGTCAAAACAAATCAAATAAAGGCCAGCTTTCATCATTTACCAAGCAGATATGTATGCTGCAGCAGAAGAAAACCAAATAAACATGCCACTTAATCTCCTTTTGGAAATGAAAAATACCTGAATGAACTCCTTGAGCACAGCAGACCGAGGAGGCCGAGTAGACCAGGTCTCTCCTGTATGTACTCTGTGCTGATGCTCATTGATGACTGTGAATGCTTCCTGCGTGGCCGTCCGCAGGAAGTAGACAGCGCGTGACGACACCGGCGAGGAGATAACGAGATGTTGTTGATGAACCAGGTTACCTGTGCAGATGCAGCCACACCTCCCTGGTGTTCTTCCAAGTTCAATGTGGACTTAATGTTACATTTCACGTCTTCATATTAATCATGACAAATCTTTGAAATGAAAAGCCTATTTCATAACAAAAAAAATAATGAATTTCCCTCATGCCTGGTCCTGTCTCGTGTGTTGTCAGATCAGACGAGAGCCCTGATTGCCGGACTTCCTGTAAAAGCAGACAGACGCTACTAGTTGGCATGCAACCAGACAAACATGCGCTGGCCGCGCAATTAATCGTGGCTGCATTGGCCACGGGTCGCCTTCCACGAGCCGAGGCGGCCGAATGGGTCAAAGCGGCATTACTGGGCTCATTATTCAAAACCTCGCCATTCTCATTAAAAAATCACAAATGACGAAAAGGTGAAGCAGGAGATAGGCTGCGGGCCGCGACGCGGGTCACATGCGGCATTAAATCTTAGGGCTTGTTAAAAATATGCAGCCACGATGCCACAGAAGGACAACACCAGCAGTGTTTGTACTATGCCGTTTATGCACATGGGCATATAAGATTGCCAATTAGCATCCGGCGTCTCCACTGAGTGTTATGAGGGGGGATTACGGCTTCGAGGTAGAATGTGAGCTTTGGAATGTCAAGCACATGTATTTTACGAAGATGGTTCGGGCCTACATTTACTCCTTAAAACTGACGCAGCAGAGGACTGCACGTACCTCGCACGGTGCTGACGGTGCTTTTTAAATTTAGCCCAAATGGGGGAAAAAAAACCAAACAAAGGTAATAAAAATGTAGCAGTAACTCCATAATCTCTCGGTCTGTCGACCTGCGTGACAATATAATGACAGCTGCATAAATCATCAGTGTTTTGCTTAAATAACACAATAGTTTTCACAATCACTTTTTTGGGGCGCTTTTAAAAATGATGACGTGACTTAATGCTGATGCCAAATGCATGTAGAGAGTTATCGATATTCACAGTTATCCCCTAAAATCATGAGGCGATAACCCTTTGGTTGCGATTACACTATGGGAAACGAACATATGTATACATATAGAACGTAGGAATATGTGGAAATTGTATTTTAGATAGCTATATTCATTATATCCTCAAGCATCCCACAGAACAAATACTTCAACGACTTTGATACATTCATGAGAGTACTTGCATTATTCTAGTTGGGGAAAAACAAGGCAAAACAAAAGAGAGAACTTTTATTGTAGCTTGGCCTTCAGATCCCCAGAAGGGTACGCTGTGTCTTTTCAAGGATGTGGCCCCCTGAATGGAGATGGAGCTTTTGTTGCCACGGTGCACGCATGCACAAAGAGAAAAACGCACACGCAGGCACACATACGTGAATCTAGACATAGCGAAAGAGTGCGCACAGAGTGCCAGCCTTAAACGTGACAAAAAGCCACTGAATAATGTGGGGAAGCGTGAACATCATATCACAGCACAATTTCACATCCCGACTCGCGCACGCGCGCACACCTCTCATTCAGTTGATGCTTTTACAGGTAGGGTGTATTTGCTCCCCAACGACCTTCTCTATGAGTCTAATACTTCATGTATTTCTCTGCAAATACTATTTCCCGCTTACCCTGAACCACTTTGTTTACATTAAAAATGTCCCTGGAAAAAAACAATTCAGTGACTACATCCAACATTTTTTCAGAGAGGAGTTGCGGCGGTGGTGCACCGCACTAAGTGCTCCTCCACTCCAGCCCCCTCAGCTTGCTGTTTTTCTCGTTCCCCTTCTAACCACCATTTTTTCCATTCATCTGCGTGGCCCTCTCACCCATTTCCATGTCATGCGTCGATGCTATTTAAAATCAAACGACATCCTCCTCTTGGCTTCTCTATCCTTGAGGACCACAGGTTTCCTTTCATTTTTTTCCTCCACCTCTTTAGCCATTGGCTCATTGTAAAATATCTTGTTACTTTGTTCTGATGCTCTACTCTCCACTCCTTATTGTGCCCGAGGTAGAAGACGCAGACTTTTGTGAAGAGCGTGTTCAGTTTTTTTTCTTCCATTCAGCAGTCCAGGTTTAAACTGCTGAAAAACGTCTGCATTTTTCTTTTCCAATACCGTCAGTTTTCAGTTGTAGCCGTTACTCGTTACACGTCAAAAAAGGTAAAAAATGTCAAAGTATTATTCAAAATTCAGTGGCAATTTCATACTCGTTATTTCACTTTGTTAACCTGGTTTCAGAATATGTCTAGCTGGTAATTGCCAGCATTTACCAGCTGTAGGCTGACACACATCACTTTATGAAGTACCTGTTGAATGACTTGAAGACTCAAAAAATGAAGCGTGACTAATGATAGTATTTTCAAAATAAATGATTCTTTTGACATCAGCTTAACATGTGCACGTCTCCCACTCGAGGTTGTTTTTCAGAGTGTGCTGTACTGGGCAGGGGAGTCTGACCCAGCATACATTTTTCGGTGATATTCTCATCTTAATATGACGTCAATTCTTAGTAATAGGAGCATCTTGATCAAAGCATGAACTGAACTTTTCAGGAAGCAAGGTTATCTTGTACCGTATCCGACATCTGTCATGCCTGCGTTTACACCACGCTTAATGATAATTGTTTTTCCATTCACACCTAGGACACCCCAATGTTTTGCACTGGGACGTAATTGCTGGCGATGACATGATCAGCTACTTCGTCATAGGCTCAACATGAAGAATATATATACAGGCACGACAAAACACACATTTAGGACATTACAGAGAGCCTTCTTACTGTACATGCTGTAAGTGGGGCTTAAACTGGATTTTCTAAGGAGGGGGAGTTCACTCCCCAGGACAATGTCAACGCAGGAGCTCGGACTACTTCACTGCTTGCAAAATATTATAAAATATATGATCACAGTCCGACCTCCAGCTTCCAGCTCACGCACTGGAGGGGGCAGGTACTCTTATGTCCTGCCTGCTAATAATCTGCATTACTGTCTATAAAGTAACACACAAGGTATATTCTTTACAATGCATTAGTCCAGGCTAAAGTTCACAGTATAGATCTATACATGTAGGCTGCTGAGTTCACCGTTGCAAAGTGAAGGATGCATCATTCCGTGTGGGTGTTTGCGTGCTGGGTGGGTGGGGCAATGTTTGTGTAGGCGAGAGACGGATCACCTTTTGATCTGTTTGGCTGTATAAATATCCTTACATCAAGTCTGTGTTTACCAACCAGAAATGGAGCATTTTTATATGTGTTTTGTCGTCCGCCTGCATTTGTCATGGGTTTTATATCAATTTTTTTTTTCTATTTTTGTTGATGGAGATGCACTGGAATTGTGTTGTAGAGCTGTGTGATGACAATAAAGCCTTCTATTCTATTCTTCTTGACAGAAGGGGCAAAAAAGGTTCCAATTCAATGCCTCAGATCAGCATTCCGCAGAAAATTTATTGAGTCAATTATTTTCTTGAAGCCAGAAAATTATTTAAAAGCAATTTAATCGTAATCAAAATCCTAATAAAAATCAATAGTAAAAGAAACTTTTGGAACACTACAGTAATAAAAGTTGTGTTTATTACGATTTCATAAGATAGTATCTTTGAAGTGGCATCACTGAGAATCAATAATTTGCCGCTCGTAACTCTTTTCTTTTTAGCTACAGTACAGTAGCCTCACACTTTTGGTGGATTTCTACAGAGGACTATTTCCTGAGTATATTGTGTTACTTTTTACAATTGCGGTTATACTATTGATAAAATTATGCAGGTTTATGCAAATGTCTGTTTGTGAATGTGCGACAGGAAATTCCCCCTCTTCTGTCAGTTTTTGTCGATTACATGAGCGGTTCCAGCAAATAGAAGCGTTGGTGTCACCTCTAATAGGCAGAGAAAACGCCACCCATTGAGACAATATTTAACCAGAAACCACAAATAATAATTCTCCTAGGTGACAGGTTAGCCATAACATTATTCTGTATATCACCATGGGATGTGTTTATTTCTCACGGGAGGGAAGATTAGGCCTTATATTATCTTATTCAAGTTGAATGACTGACGCATTCAGTCATTTAATTCGAATTTCACATTCCAGACAAAATGAGAACTAGCCTCTTGACAGTGCTATAATCTAACTGTACGCAACTCGATTATTCTTGCTTTTCTATTTGTCATTGAGAATGTTATTTTATTAAGAAAAACACATTTATACAGGAAATAGGCCACATGAGGAAGCCATAATAACTTAAGTATTCGTAATAGGTTAATTCCGTCTCTCCCACCTCGTCACACAATTCGGTCTTTGTTTAATCATTCACACGGCATCACGGAGAAAGAGCGCAAGGCCATTGTTCTTATCGTATGAATACATTCATTTGCATACATACATACATATACGAATTTCACTTTAGTGCAGAAACGTGGCCTGTGTCATTGATATTAGAGCTGAATTCGATATTATATGTTATAAGTGAAATTCGGCTTGATGTCTTGAGGCAAGACAAAAATGTTCTTCCACGTGCTTAATCTGTGAATTTTTTCATGACAAAATTACCATCCCTCTTCTTTCAGCTGACAGCTGAAGAGCCCGCCCCACCACTTCAGAGTGTGACACTGCTGGGTGGCACAAATTATTCCTGAATCCTGCAGTGCTACCTGCAGTGCGCCGAAAGATGAATTAAAAGTTAGTCCAGCTTAAGGTCGATAGGCTTCCCCTATAAGGCGTAAGAGTCTGGAGCCTGGGTGTGCATGATAGCAAGTACCTCACAAATTGTGTTGGCACTCTAATTGTATTTTTTTTTTCAAAATACTTAGCTTATGTTCCCTATTTTTTGCAGGGTGATGCAATACATCCCCAAGCCCAGCACAAAGTAAGGCCAGACACAGGTAAAAGTTTTTCAATTACAGGTAAAAATGATAGCTATATATAAATCACGAAGATGGTGAGTATAAAAGAAAAATTAAAGTGTTTATACTATTTTATTAAAAAATATTGTTCAGATTCTGAAGTGCAAGGAGTGGTGATTAATTAATATAGCTTAATGCCAAACCACTTGCGCACAACTCCATGCATGATGTGTGTGGGGAGACCTATGTGCCTCAAACCTCCTTGTGATAAGAGTAGAGGTGGTTGGGGTTTAAGATAAAATAAGCAACTGCAACAGTGAGATACAGTGATCGTTGTGGTACTGTTTGACTGTAGGAACACAGTTGTTTGGGGATGTGGAGGTAATGTTGGCATCTGGGCCTGTAGCAGCTGATAACTTATCTTTTTTCCCCCCCTCCACTTACGGCCTTCTGATGTTGTGCAACAAGAGATGTAATCACACGCCGTTAAACTAAACTTGGGCATAATGAAAGTCTCTCTCGCATCTGTTCGTCTACACAACGAGGAAACAATTTCATGCCAAAGAAGCGAGGATAAAAAGGCGTCGACGTGTGCGAGTGCGTGCGTTTGGCTTTTGTTGTAACAGTTCAAGAATTATTTAATAAGATCTATAAATAGGATCCAATATACACATGTTGCAACAAAACTCACAGATTTTTCCTTTTTCTACTGTAGAGGATTCAGGCAACAAAATTCAAAGCAGTCACAGCCAGTGGCGTGCAACAAGAGCCTCGCTCTCTCAATCATTAATGAATTCATCCATTTAGCTGGGTGCTAAGGCGAGCTCCAATTTATTTATTTTTTTTCCGAGTACAGAATGTGCTTTGTATGCATATTTGTACATCTGTCAGCAGGAAGCACGGGGAGGAAGAAGAAATAAAAGATAACATCTGCTGCATCACATCTGCCCAAGGTCTGCTCGCCATAGGGGATCATTACAGAAACATCATACACACACACATACACACACAAACACACACGCAGGCACGCACTCATGCACGGGCACACAAACACACACACACACAAAGATGGGCACACACATCATTGTCCTGCAATACCATATGAGATGTTATCGATAAATTAGCTATTGCCTTAATCTGAGGTGACTATATCAAAGTACAGGTGAAAACATACCCACAATGCATCGGGGGTTGCGATTTGTTCTCTTAACCGGCTCTGGAAAGGGTCGGGGATGCATTGTGACCCCAGGCACTCCGGTACAGGAGTCCTGCTCATCCCTCACATCCAACCGGTGCCAATTATGATAATTTTTCACTAAACCAGATTGGAATTCATAACAAATATGGGCTCCAGCAAAGGGACCCAAAACCTCCCTCTTTATTAGCACACTCACGTGCCTGTGTATAAGTACAACAATAAAAGCACTTTAGGTAATGACAGCTTCCTTCCAAAACGTAGCAGTCGTAGGTGAAAAAAAACCCACTGATTGAGTGATTTTTTTCCCACTTTTTTTACCAAAAAAGAAATAGTTTTAACACCAAAATTCAAAGCTGTCACAGCCAGTGGCTCGCAACAAGAGCAGCAATCTACCAATCATTGATTTATTCGTTCATTAAATTAGCTGAGGCGAGCTCCAAGGCTTGTTCTGTATTTTTCGGTGTACAGTATGTTATTATTTTAGAGCTGCCCTCATCTATGGATCCGGATTAATCACGGGCAATATGTACTGAAGTGTAGACACACCTGCATCGTCAATCCATAATAGCCACGTAGGTGTCGATAACAATCACACCTAACTCCTTCCGCCTGGTAAGGTAACGGTCCTCTCGTTGTTCGCGAAGCCCGTGCATGGAGCGAAGACCAGCGCGTTCGAAAAGCCACCCACTCTCATAAAGCCACCGTGTACGTCTGTCATTTTTCGGACCCTCCTTTGTGCCATGGCGTTACTTTGGAGACACACAGGTCCTCACAACATGAGTAAATGAGTAATCATCCCACGCTCTGCCGAGAGTTACGCGTCACATTACACAACTCCGTGCAGCCACGAGCTACGATCGCTATCAACCAGGCCAGGCTTTGATGTGCAGGCTCTCATTCCCTCCGACTCCCTCCACGCTTTGTCTCACATTTATCTACACCGCTACCCTTCCCGGAGACTGACACGCGGCTGATGTGTTTGTGCGTTTGCGTTGTCTGGTACGGCTGCGTGCGTGTTTGAGCTCGCACATATCCGCGTTCTGCTCCGTGAGTGCGGATCGCGGCCCGTGTGTGTGTGTGGCGTCGTCAGCGATGTCGCGGGGACGTTTGGAGTTTTGGCAACATCAAAGACTTGGAGACGATTTCCATCGTGGCTGATCTTTGTTTTTGTTTAATTGCTTCATCGCAGTGGGTTTGATGTGCGTTCGGTTCGCAAAGGCGGGCTGGACGCATCATTCATACTTAAAAATAATAAAATAATGCTCGTCTGTATGTCTTCATCGGACATCAAACATAGGTAGCACACTGCTCCGTATACTTTCAGAGGCACACACTTCATTACTGACCGAGTCCGCCTCGGATCAGTGCATCCACTCCTGCACCAAATTCATATGCAGTGATTAAGTTGAAGCATATAGATAAGGCAGTGTCAAGTCAAAGTCTACAACAGTAATATAGAAACATATTGCACAGTTCCCAGCTTAATTGACCTAAGATGTATGCATTACTGTCAAAGGATAATTTCAGTTTACACAACTCCTGACTAACTGCACTGAATTAATTAAAGCTCAGCAAAACGATCTGAGCAATGGCAAACCTCCCAAGAGCTTCCCGGAAGACCTTCTCTCAACTAACAAAGAGCAAAGAGCACGCACAACATGAGAAAAAATATTTTGTGCCGATACACAAGGTCTTTCCCGTCTCGCCAGGCGGACAGCCAAACTAATGAGGGCGTTGAAATATTATAGAGTTGCGATATTTTTTTTCTTTGAAATTGTACTCATAAAATCTGATGTGGTTAATCGCGATGCAATTCGAGCAAAATATTTTTCCTGGCGACAGCAGCGACAGTTGCTCAAATGAGACGATTTGCTGCTTTTCTTTGTTTTACGACGGTCCACCCAACATCGTTGCGCTTCCGACGCTTGATTGGACGGAAATACGCTGTTTCAATAGGCCACTTTGGCCTTTGGGGGAAATTGTAATCAGCATTTTCATCTGCCTTCTGGTCTTCTACAGGCAGAGATGATGAATAGAAAATAATTTTGCATGGGCGAAAGACAATGCAAACATTTGCATATTTCTGCAGCAGCTGCCACTTAGAACACTTACCGGTATGTTTATATTAGCACTGATCTAATGACTACAAGGGAGGTGAGAGAGGTTTTGCGTCGCGTTGAACCCATGGACGAAGAGATGTCAACCGGAAGACGTCATGAGTCCAGAATAAGAATAAAAGGAAAGACATGCCCAGTTAGGAGAAAGGTCAGTGTCTAAATTTGGACTAGTGATTTATTTTGCTGTACTTAGTCTTACAAATAAAGGTTCCCAAGATAAATGTCATTTCCTATGCATTGTTTTTGAATGTATTGTATATCGGCATTGGAATGCATTCCACACATTTGCGCCCCCATCACATAAAAATATAAAAGTTGCACGTCACAGAATTGACAGCAAAGGGAAAACGGCTCCACCAGTCAGGTGGAAACGCCTGGCCAAACCGTGACAGAAGGCCTCTGAGGGCTACTCTTTTCTTTTTTTTTTTGGTTTGAAATCACCACGGGAATGGCACGTTAACCCGTCAATCTGTCAATATTTCACCACCAATAGCGAAAGTGACATTGTATGTGCCTAGTATTGCAGGGTAGGATTCCAATGGTGTTATGAAGGAAAAAACATTGGAGCATTAAAGTGTCGGTGTATGCACAGAGGCACGAAATGTTAACTGGAACTGTTTTGCTATTTCCATCTATTACAGCAGTTTTTCTGAACACACACACACATACAGCTGTTTGTTCTCTTTCAGTCGCCATTTCAAAAGTCCTGTCATTCCCTTTCGTCTCCTTTCAAAACTTGTCTTTCACACTGGCTATAAAGCATACCGTGACACAATCACAGTCATAATCCTTTGGATTTTTAAAGACTCAATGTCAAACATGTTTGAAATGATCAGGTGCTGAAACAGATTTCTGCGAGGCTGAATCAGGGTTAAATAAATCGAAAGACTCTGGGGTTTAAGGCCACCGCGCTCAATGCAACCTGTTCTGGTCATTAATGACATCCTGTTTTAATTAAGGATTACCGTTGGCTTTTTAATTGAATTAATTAAGCCTGGCCTTAATTTGTTGCACTGCCAGGAATGGAATGAAATGTTCACAACCTTGGGGAGGTTTGGCCTTCTGCGGGGCTGACTGATGCCTCTCGTGGGCCTCACCAGTCACTGCTGCTATTCTGTCATCCTCAAAGGACACCAGAGTGGCACTGATGTCTTTTTTTGTGTCGGTTATTTGTCATCACCTTCAAGACAAGTCGCGTTTCCCCGCACCGCTTTCTCACTTCTTACTGTGGGTGGCAACGTTTGTCACCCGCTATCGCGCTGTGTGTTTCTTTGAGTACTCGTGGACATGTTGCATCGTTTTTTTTTATGCCAGGTAAGACGCCTCACACTCTCTGTTGTTTATGGCCATTTAATGTCAAGTGGAGAACGCTGTCAGGCTCAACGCTTTGGTGATCATTTCGATGTGCTATTAGTTTGGGTGATAGAGGTGGCAGGCGGATGAATGGCTTTGGACTGAAAATGCATCACAGTTTTACACCTCAAGTTTGTCATCGTGAAACATTAGTTGTGCGGGGGGCCTCTTTCATAATCCTCTGTCGCTGATGCACCGGTTTGACAAAGTTTGTCATGAGTGCAGTTTTGTCACTTTAGAGTACAGGCTTTTTTTTAAATCCGATATAGATATTGTACTTTCAAAATATGATTTGAGATTTTGCACAAACTTATGCTTATATATACAGTGTACATACAATCGTCCTTAAAAAAAGGGCTGTGGCACACCAAACCAACAAAGGAAAAAAGCCTCGGACACAGCTGTAGTAGAGAGGCGGTGCGGAGGGTGTACTGCGATAAACCAGCTCTTCATTTTAAAATTGGATCAAATAAGTGCTGATAATGCCAAATATACTATTTTTAAAATACCCTAAATAATGAAATAATTAAAATTCTGTGAGAGCTTGTGCCACATTTTTTAGATGTAGACAAATTCCTCTTGGAATTAAAAAAACAAAACAAAACAACAGCATGGTGCCCAGCATGTGTGAGAGTCTCCGAGGGAGAATACAAAGAGGTACCTCAATATTCCGTTTTCACACCATGCACACTATTGGAAGACTTATTTTGATCGGTAATTGGTGTTAATAGCGTACCTGTGAAAACTCTGGTTATTGATGGTCTTATATATCATGTCCAATTTATTTATATGAATAGCATCTTTGAAAAAAGATTAGGGGCCTTTGCAAGGGGGCAATTCTCACGAGAGCCCGGCGTCTCGCATTTGATGTTTATTTTATACGCAATGTAATCGCATTCTATTTGCGTCCTCTCCTATGTAAACTAAAACCCCGCAGACAGATAAACAGAGATTGCACTTCAAAAAGGCAGCGGCGGAAGGATGTGTCTGTGTATTCTCATATTTCTTTGGAAACAATAAACACCGTCTTTTAACATCCAAACTCTCCGTAGTGGCACGGCAGCGACTCACTCAGCTCGGCTGAGGCTAGGAATGTTTGAAGGGGAAGCGAGAAGAAGCGAAAGACACGGCGTCTGAAAATAAACATCTCTCCTGAGAGGCGCAGTGTTTTAGTGTGCACGTATCGTTTTGATGACAACAATCCTCTCGCGTGGGTGTGTGCCGCAGTGATTTATTCTGTGGCTATTTCATCAAACTGTACACACAGCAACGCTTCTTGAAGTGCACGCCTGTATTTTTACAGCTTTTAACTGAAGAAACATGTTCTGCACAATTTCCTTCAATTTGTCTATCAAAGTAGGGCTAATATGAGACTTTCATGTTTTTTTTTTCATCGAAAAAACAACATAATCAATTTACTTTCGCTCACTGGGGTGAGTAGTTGTTAAAGGACGAAGATGGCACCGGGCCTTTTTTACCGAAACCTGTTCAATGATGCGCCGTCACTCAATCATGCCACGACACGCAGAACACAAATGACAGCGAAAGTCTTGCATTTGATTGCGTTTCAAATTCTGAAATTGGCTTAAAGTTGTTGTTTTTTTTTATGGGATCACACGAGTTATAGGAGCAAACATCAAGTCTGTGCAAGTACGCTGCAGTTATATTCAAACCGATATCCTCCATCCCAAATAGATTTATTTATTTAATAGATGGCATTTACAAACAGGGATAAAGCTAAAACATTTATGTTCAGCCAGTGGTGGACAGGCCATCTGGAGTATTCCAGGCGGCCTGTTTTACAACCTGAATGATATAATGCTGCAAAAGCTGACTCTGACTTTTTTTTTTTTTTTTTTAGATTCCTTTAGATTGCTTTAGGAAACATGTACATTTCTGTCGAAGTTTAGTATGCATTTACATCTGATACTAGCGTGCCGTTTTCATTGATACTTCTCTCATGACAACAACCTGACAGTCATGAGTAGGGAAATTGCCCATTTTATCCATTCCACAAACAAAGTTGTATAAAGTGCCTCGTCTGAGTTACTGTACACATTACCATGGTAAACTTCCCATGCTGAGTGCAAATAATGAAACAACAATTTTATTATTATTATTATTATTATTATTATTATCATGCGAGTGAGCACATGATAAACCATCTGAAGCGACTCTCTTCACCTTTCGGCAAAACTACCGCTTCCTTAACTTCGAAGACTTTGATGTACAAGGTCCACCGGATGCATTGAAGCCCGCGTGAGGTGCCATCAAAGGGGGCCGTGTGTGTGTGTGCGCCTCGGCGCTCGCTGCCAGTGCCTGTGTCGCGTCCTTGACAGCGAGCAAGTGTCAAAACAGAAGGGGAGATGCATTAAAGAGAAGCGTGAGCATCGGAGACGGAGGAAATGTCGGCCCCACTGTACAACAGAGCGCCACGCGGGGAGAGTTTCATTCAAGACGGGGAGAGAGGACAGAGGGCGTGTCACGCGGGTAACCTCCACAAAAACTCCACCGTACGCTGAAGGACAGACAGAGTGGGAGAGTGGGGACGAAGTTGTCGGAGCAAATGGGCATGAAAGAACGAAAAAAGTGGGTTGCAGAGGGAATGCACGAGCCTTTCAACAGGAGCGCCTCTTTAATGTGGCAACAACTGTGTTGTGTACTTATTCAGGGGGGCTAACCTGCGCTTCAGTGGCACCCTGCCTCTCTTCCTCAGAACCTCCCACACGTTGGATCGGGCTTGGATCATTTCAAGCGGAGACGTGTCCCTGGCATCAAAATAAAAAACAAGAAAAAAAGAGACACACAGGTTAAGAGGAAATTTATTTCTCAGCGTACTATCGGAGATTTGGTTTTTGTAACCATAGCAACAGGTAGCCGACAGACGAACCCTTCTTTTTGTAACAGGATGCACTGATTTGGCTAAGGATACGTCGGGATGCTTGAATTTCCATAAATGCAGTGCGGTGTGGATACTGCAAAACTGTGAGACGACTCGAAAGCAAAAAAAAAAACACAGTCGTATAGGGAATACTTAATAATTGAAAAGAGATAAGTTACAGTGCATAAAATAACCTTCACTCCTGGATTTAATATTTTATAGAAAAATGCATTTTTTAATTTAATTTATACTGATTACATTTTGACATCAATAGCATGCAGAATGAATAGATAAGTCATGTCTATTATTGTCCCAATCCATCCACACTTCATCTATCCAACAACTGAAAAACTAATTACATTTCCATGTAAAGCTGCATATTTTTGAGCAGATCCTTGTTTAGTTTTTTTTTCAAATATTCCACTAGCCTGCTTACACACGGTGACCCCCAGGAAGACATAGCCTGGCTGTAGTTGTGTAGTGGTCCCTTTAGACCAAACACACTGGAAAAGGACTAGGTATTAGCACTAACTAACTAACCACTAACTATTCATCTCACAGAGGATAAATACCTGAACTTTTCCAGCAGCTAGTTAAAACTGAAGAAGCCTCTCGGATGAGAGGTGAAATGTCTTCAAGAAATCTTCAACCGGTCCAGTTGCCTACTTTGAATCGCACTTGATATTACCATGACCTGGATGACTGAGAACCTTCACAGACACTGGAAAAGGAGTACATTTAAAAGTGAATAATAGATGTCCACAAATTTCAAGCTGTGCACCCAGTGGGCCATTTTTTTTCATCGCAATGAGTAGTAGACACAAACACAAGCCTTTTTTTGGGCATTTCAGAACCAATTGTAAAAATAAAAAATGATCTTGTGCTGGACAACACTGTTGTCATGGTATTTCTCTCATAAAGCATCCTGGAATTTCCAGAAGCTGAAATACTTGAAAATGTGTAAGACTTGCTACCTATCCATCCATTTACTTAAACGTGACTCTTTTTACAAGAAAAAATAGAAAGAAAATCATTTTATTGAAAAATAAATTGTGCAACACCGAACGGTCTTAGTTATTGGGACTGTCTTGTCTGATGACTTGAGTGAAACAATTGGAGGCGAGATTTGTGATTGTGTAAAACAATCACACTTGGTCATACCCCAGGAGGTTGCCAAAGTTTGATGCTATAAGAGTTATGCAGTGGGGAGGGTAGATGTGTTGCCCTGGCCTCCAATGTGCCCTTCCTCAATAATAATGAGGAAAAAATATATGCCAAATCAGGGACTAAATCCTCAAAAGTGTACATTTGGACCCTGAACAAATCAAGGCTGAACAAGGTCGGCCCCGTTGCAGAAGGCTTCTTGAAGTGCAGCTGAGAAAACAGAAAAGGCATTTTTGTAGCACGTTGAAAGTTTTAAAAATGTGGCAAAGTCATAGAAAATCGTACATGAATGTGACACCACTCCATGCGACAAAATGCCCTGCTGGGTACACACTAAGATTTGCTTTTGACACCACAGGCGAGGAAATGCAGCTCAGGCATCTCCTCACACCTGGTATTAACCTCCATTCTGAGGGATCTGGTCACAAGTGAACAACTCTGACCGTATGTCTTTACCCCCGATAGTAAGACGCGTCTCCCGTGACAACTTGTGTTTGGATTCTCCAAATCTCGACACGTTCGATGTCAATTCTATTCATGAAGACAAACTGTTGTTTTTTGGCCAGTCTGACTGTGCAGATGTGTCCGTTTTCAGTGTGCCGGTGCGAGTTTTTGTCCAGGAGTGTCCGTGGGAGCGACGGGCAAACGGAGAACAGATTCGGTGAGAGGCGGTGGGAATTTTTGCTTTCAGCGTTTAGTCATCGATTAAAAGAGATCATGTGGTGACCAGCATAGTGCGGCAGCCGCCACCAATAAATCAAATTAACGGCGGTAGGTCAGGGGACGACAGCTGAGGAGGCGCTCGTTAGTGCGTCCTGGGGACACATTTGCATACACACACGTGAAAGGATGTCCCAGGCCGTCTACTGATGTGGTTTGAGTGATCGGATCTGAGGACCCATTTGAGACGCATTATGATGTTCGGATGTTAGTACCGGGTCCCTGAAACTATGACTCTTACTAACTACAGCGCATGGAAGGATTTCTTTTTCATATACCTGCCACATTTTGAAATGCTTCCCTTTTGGCAATAATAGATATAATTGCACATGGATGTAAGGGTCAACCCCTTCCTCATTGAAAAATATCTTCAGACCTGTTTAAATGAAGTGACAGGGAATGACGTTTAAATTAGCCATTCACATCAAACACCAGAATAACAGCCACACCCATTTTCTACTTTAAGGCAGACGTGCTGCTTGTTGTTTCCAGGAATACCATTATTCACAGTTCGACAGTTTTGATACAAATAAAAGTGCGCCAAATACATAATTAAGCATAAGTGAGCAAAGACATTTTATTCATGTCTGCCTTACACTGGAGAAAATGACTGAAATGCACAGGTCAAACTTAATAAAAATCCTCCCTAATATCTCCAAAACCACAATGTCTGATAAGGCAACCTCTTGACTCCTTGCACCCACGAAACAGAAAGACTGCCTTTAGATCCGGAATACCATTTCCGACCATGTATGAGGATCTCAAAATTTAGGTAAAATGAATACACATTTTATTATTATGACACAGATTTTTTATTATTATTTTTTTATCTGTTCCTGTATCCTAAACTCACTTTGTAAATGCACTACCATTACACAAAAGAAAGAAAGAGAGAGAGAAAGAGAGAGAGAGAGAGAGAGAGAAAGCATATAAGTAAAGAGTGGGTGAAGTGAATATTGTTGATGTGACAAAGAGAAAAGTTTGATAAAGAGGAGTGTGTTCTGTTTGCGACAAAGTGGACTATGCCAGGGTCCACAGAAGGATCCATAAACAATAACTGGCACACACTCAGCAGGCACATATCCAGCAACATCTCCGCACTCAGAGAGACAGACACACACACACAGGCACAGAGACGTGTCCTGGGCTCATGAATAGGGGTCCTTTCTGCTGAGTAACAGGGGAGGTGGTGGCCACCCCACTGCCTCATTGATTTATCCAACAGCCTGGTCCTGTTTAAAGCCCAGCTGTCTCTGTCAACACACACACACAGTGTATGTGTGGCCATTAACACACACACGCACGCATATACACACCATTCAAGCACGCCTCCACAGAGACAATTACAAACACACACATAGGACATGGTCATTTACACGCACACAAACAGGAATGCATGCACACCCACAAACGCACACATGGAGGTGGCCATTAACACGCACACACACACTCAAACGCACAAAGACACACACACAGATTTACTAATGTTCTCACATACACATGCTGCCATTCACTGATATCCTGCCAACTGCTGCTTCTGTCACTCTACCCCCATCACTGGTGAGTTCGGGCCCTGTGCCAGAGGTGCAGTAACTTGGTGTGTGTGTGTGTGTTTCCATGCTGACACACACACACACACAAACACACACACATAAGCTCTAGAGACCCATCATCTCAGCTGATAGCCGTGTGGATGGCTACAATATGATGTGACTCTCCTGGCTGTTGATGTCCATGTGCCAACATTAAACAGCTGGGCCAGTTTTCTTTTTGTCCTGGATTTGTTTTTTTTGTTTTTTTTGCTGTCATACGTTTCTTTATTCAGATGTGTCTTTTTTGATTTAAATACTCCCAGATGTTTGTGAAAGCTGCAGAAACACCCTGTTTGCATACACCTACAATAGGCAATCAACAAATATAAAATATTATCATGTTAAGAAGAAATGATATGCCTGGGGCCCCAGTCACATACAGCAACACATTCCTCTTCCATATTTAGATGCCAGGTTAGTCCTAATCGTGTTACGGGGCTGCGAGATCGCCAAGGTTGCTCAATTATACATTCTCGTCTGCCTTTCATTCGTTCTGCCACCTCTTTTTTCTCTTTCTTCACCTCCACCCCGTCACACAGATTATGGTCTCCCTCTATCCTCGGCGAGAAAGCAGGAATCACTAAGCTTTGAACATGAAAGGCAAAGCAGAAAAACAACAAGGACAAGAGATCACTGCATGTGTGTTTGTGTGTTTTCTACACCACGTACCATGTGTTTACTGGTAAGGGACTCTTCCCTCTTACATGTGCACGACTGCATATTAAAGAGGTCGTTCGGGATGCATCTAAGTGTGTTTGTGGGGGGTTTCGTGCTTTTGCATTTGCATTGGGATTTTTTTATTTATTTATTTCTTGTTCTTCTGCATGTCTACACGCACCAAGATACGAAAGCTTTCATGTGTCGGCGCGCGTAGACAACCCTGTTAAGCTGCTTCGACAAACAGTCCCGAGTAAATGTTTGAGGTGGTTGAGTGTTGTGAAGTCATTAAAACTTTGGTTGCGCTTGGCACGCGGCTCAGTCCAAATCACACTAAAACTTTTCAAAAAATAACATGCTCCCGTCATGTCCCTTAAAAGTTCACATCCAGATGTTCAAAGCCAGGCCAAAGAGCTCAGGCTTTTCTCTGTGTCAAGCGAAAACACAGCGCTTTAATGTACTCCGCTCGGGGCCCCTCGCCTACTCAAGCAGACCTAACTGAAGATAAAGCACTGTGTGAACACGATTTTAGGGAAAAAGCGGTAGGTACAATGCTCACAATCTAATTTTGACAGTTTTCGGCACAGCCCGGCGAGAGAAGGGAAAAAGCTTGCCAACGAATGACACTTAGTGGGCTGTCAGTTAAAATGAGTCGCAGGATGAAAGTGAAAACGCAGATATAGAATGCAGCGCGCACGGCGAGTGCAGGTGAAACGATGATTCCTTTTTTGCACTGCGACACAAAGAGAGTCGGGAGAGCCGTGGATCGGACCACACTTGTGTTGGGTCGCAAGTAGGTGGTAAAAACTGCGTGGCCCGAGGTGAAGTACAATAACTTCAGTTGGAACTGCATGCCCTTTATGTTTGACCTTTGTAGCCTTTATTAGAGGACAAAAAGGCTTGACCAAGACGGTGGTCAAACTGGTGTTGTCTACTTTTTTTGTGTGTCTTTTTATTTTTCTGTCAGACAGCAGAAGTGACGGGTCTAAAATCCACTGGTCACACTGGGCCCTGGATAGTGAAATATCACTTGCTTTTGCTTCTCTCATCTTCAGCCTCCCTGGAATAAAGAAAAGTTTTCCTTGTCGTCATTTTTTACTTCAAGAAATGTTTTTTTTCCTGTAAAGCAAGATAAAACCTGCTTCAGTGCGACTTAGCGAGGATGCCGTGGCAGGAAGAAAAGAGAGCAAATGAGAAGAAAACCAGGGAAAATGTGGATTTATCTGTAAGCGTGCCGCTGCCATCTCAGGAAACGTTGTCGCCCTCAAGCGTAATTCATTACGGTGTTCAGGCGGGGCCAGTTTTAGTTTTACATTTGGTATCAATCACGGGGGCTGTCATTCAGCTTTTAAAACGTATATGCACACAGGCGTAGAAAGAGACACGCGGACATATCGACGTACACACGCAATCTCACACCTTCACACCCCTTTGGAGTGAAAGTGGAGGCTATAAAATGAACGCCGCAAACAACCATCCATCAGGCCTACAAAATAACAACGGTGGTGACACTGAGCTGATATGTAAAAAAAACGAAACAAAAACACCTGCAATATCTGCCATCCCCCCGAGTACACAAACAGCAATCACCGACAGCAACGTCTGCGTGTGGCTGTGCGGGCCTCACATTAAGTCTGCCCCGCTGTTGTGTTGAGCTTATAGGCCCCATGGTCCCAAACAGAGGTTTTAGGGCAGTTTACGCTTTACGATGCAACCTTGACTGGCTAAGTGACACATTATGCCTTTCCATTTGGTACATTCAACTTCATCCGCCTTCAGCGCACAGCCAGTTGTTATTGTCGTTTTCATCGCTTGATTAAGCGTACAAAAAGGGCTTACAATGAAACACAAAAACAGGCACATGTAATTGATGATGCAAATACCTGCGTACGGCTTAACATCTGTAACGAGCCGAGTTCCCCTCACACTCCAACCTTTTGGATGAGCGGAAATGAAACGAGGCATCGCGCAGTTGGATTCCATGCGAAAAGGCGACAATAGAGCTGGTGTCATGTTTCCTCGTGTACAGGTCAAGTGTGTGATTGTGCACGCACAGTAAAAGAGCCAGCGTTTCTTCCTCATTGCAGTTATTATTTGGAGATCCCAGCCCCTCATAAGTGTACGCATATTATTCCTGCGCTGCTAATAACCACCGCCTTTGGCTGCGAGGAGTTTGCATGTTGTTGTTCTTGTTGTTGTTGCACGGCCTTTGGAGGGAGACAATCGAACGCAACTTGTGTCGCTTTGCAGCCCACAAAAGCCTCGTCAATGTTCTGAAAGGACTGGATACACCGTGTGTAAGCGCCAGTGAGAAAACCCCAGTAAGAGCACTCGTTCATTCTGGTTTGTGGGATGAGGAAGTAACTACGATATCTCCGCGTGATCATTTAGAGATTTAATCTTCACATAATCGCATCACACAGCGGTAAAATCTCCAAACCAAGCGAAGGCATCCTCCGTAATATTTCCCATGCCCCGCCAGTGGCCGTGCCAGCACTCTGCGCCTCTCACACGTAACTGCTGCATAAACAAGATTTATATATCCACCTATGGCAGTAAACACAATACACAGGGCCCGCCGATATCTGTGCTATATTCAGAGAACAAATTAGAGGCTGACAGACGGTAACATTAACTTTGATAAAGAGCCGGGCTAAGGCTTTATATACCCTCCTTGCCTCAGAAAACACACCTACCGGAGAGCCTCTCACAACGCAACTGCTGGCACAGCCCCAGGAACCCATTCACTTTTCAGCCCCACATCCTGTTGTGGTGACTGGCACACCACCAGTTTGTCGTAACTCGAGTCCAAAGTCAAACCACCCAACCTCTGGATTTTATTTTATTTTTTACACTACCCGCTGATTCAAAACACAATAAAGATGAACACGCTCAGTCACGCAACAGCTGACAACGACAGCATCCCAGGTGGCTGACACTTGTGTGACTGCCGGAACTGAAATGGCATTTAAAAAAAAGAAAGAAACGACTATCTGTCGCCCACACAGATAATGTGACAATCAAGTTGCTTTGAATGTGTCAATCTGTACTTAAACTTCCCTCTCTCACTGATCAGTTGCCGTCACGACAGTGAGCAATGAAACTTAAACGTTGTCGTCTTGGTAATTACTATTGTTACATGTTGGGTTTAGAAGAGAAATGAACATGATGAACATTAATTCAATTTGTCATTTTGTCTACGCACAGGTTTGGCCCACTGAGGTGAAGAGGTTTATTTTGTATTCATTTAAAAGCACATGTATATTCCAGGATAAACGTGAATGACTAAGTTAAGTATAATTGAACAGCTCGATGTATCAATTTACATTGCATGGCAAACTGAAATAATAAAACACATTTTAACCAACAATATCACACATTATCCCACTACTTCCAGAGATGAAATCAAATGCATTCATTGTGGATTAAAAAGGAGGAGAAACATTCTACCTCATGAATGAAATTGGAGTTCATCCAATCTGTAAAAAGTCTGAAGAGAATGTAGAGAATTTGCCAGCATTCTGCAAATTCTAGATGCTTCACTTAAATAAAACTGTAAATAGAACGTAATTCATGTAATAAATTGAGAGTAATAAATCAATGCTATTATTCCCAATCAACCGCCAGCTACATCACAAACACAGGCAATAATTATTTCCCAGTCTCATGTCCGAGCCGTCATTTTAGTATTAATAAACCTGATTAAATTGGTTTAAATCTCCTAGTTCCTACACTGAGGCAGATGAATAAAATGTCACATAACTCCCAACATTCAAGTTTGTGTATGCTGCAGGTATTTGTGCTATGTGTCTATCACCCACACTAAACCGCGGGTTTCTTTCCAACTCCTTTTACGTCACCTTTTGGCAATGTTAAAGTGCGAGTCTCCCTTCAAATGCTAATATCAAATTCAAGCATTACATTCAAAATAGCTGTCAACACTGTCAGAGGTTGTTCATGACGTGAATACAGGTGTGATTATCTGAGAACTTAAAGAATATTTTGCATTCGGGGCTCTGCAGCCTGACATTTTCTTTTTCCAGGCACATTTCCTCACGCATCTTTCTATCAGCAATGAGCTAGAGATTCACCTTGCCCTGAAATGTGTCTTGTGTTTGAACTTTGAGCGTTCAAACTATTATGCACATTTATTTCCTACACACCAGCTAGTCTCTCAAAAGTCCAACTATTCAATATATTTTGCAGAAACCACAAGCACAAAAATAATAATAATAAAATAATTCATTCAGATCTTCCAGCATTTTAGAACAGCAATCTGGCAAAACAACAAACAGCGCATTTCCATAAATGCGATGCAGTCGTGATGTACGATTGTCCATTTCTTGATCAAAAAAAGAAAATACATTTTTATTTTTTATAATTTCTTTTTTTCAGGCGGTGTAAAACTTCACTGCAGCCTGTTGGGGACTTTTGCGGCACTTTCTGTCCACATATTACGATTTTCGCCCCCTCTCTCTGTGACTTTGTTTGGTGCCTCAAAAAAGAATTCCTTCTGCAATTTCTCCCGACAAGGTTCAGGTGAAGACAGCTAGTGTACTTATGAGGAAAAACAGATGGAAACTTCTGCCAGCCTTTATCACGTAACAACTCAGGTTGTTTGGAGACATTTTGGAGGAGCTCAGGCGAGCAGTGACACCGCAATCAAAGAAGTCCATAGCTCCCAGGTGCCTAGGCATGGATGCTTTAAATTTCCCACAGGTATTTAAGACAAGTAACTAGTAACCTCTGATTGTATAAGCGATAGAGTGTATTGCATAGTTTCTGTATACAGTAAGTACATTTTATAAATATATTTAAACCCATAAATCTCCCATCTCTCCAAATCCCGTAACTTTCAGACTGTTAAGCGCACTTAAATATAAGCCGCACCCACTGAATTTAAAAAAAATATTTATTTTGAACATTTATACGCCGCACATGTCTATAAGCCGCAAGCGTCTACGTTGAAACAAATGAAATTTACTCTTTACTTTAACGAAAGACAATGCCTGTAACACTAACACAAATAAATAAACAAACAGTAGCATACCAAGAACGTCATTGGTCACTATCTTCCCCCTCCTGTGCACTGAATTAATCTCATTCGGTGTCGGAGTTGAACAGCCTCGAATGAATCGCTTCATCCGATGTTTGCTCAGCCTTGTTTTCATCGTCACTTTCATCATGCGTGATTTACACTGATGTTTACAACATTTTGTTGTACTGCCTGGAATCACAGCTGGTCGCCTTCAACTTGAAAATCTGCATCGTATGCATTTCTCCGTGTCTTTGCCATGATGAGGGTGTGTGCATGACAAAATGACAGATCAGAATGATTCAAACAGTTTCCTTGGTCCAACCCGTTCGGCAATTTCGCTGGTCTAATTTGACGGAACAACATTTTCCAAAAAAATCCATACATTAGCCGCGTCACTGCAAGGTTCAGCGCGTGGGAAAAAAGTAGCGGCTTATAGTCCGGAAATGACGGTATGTTTATATTTATATATGCATTTATATGCATGTATAGTTAATATCTATCTGAGTGTCTTTCATATTATTATCTCCATTGCCTTTGTTTTGTGTTTCCATTCCTGGTAATCCTGGTTATTTTAGCTAAGCGAAAAACAGGGACACAATTTACCTCAGCCATATATTTTATACTTTCCCCCTCTCATTCTCGAACGCAATAATGCAACAGCATTGTTAAAATAAAGTATGAAAGACCACTGCTCAAATGTAAATGAACACCAATGCTCCCCAACATTTAAATCAAATGTGAATACAAAGAAAGGAAAATGGAATAAGAATATGTCATGCCAAGAATCATGGGTTAACTTTCATTTCAACTTATGAGCTTAAATATATTCTGAAATATTTGTTTAGGCGCGAACAGATAAAGGAAAGAAAGTTAGAAAGTCAAGACTACTGAGGAACACAGATGTTTTTTTTATACGGGGTTTAATCAATTGCAGGATAACAATTTAGTCAAAAATAACAGAACAGTTTAAGTGATGTTTTCCAAGGTTCAAATGGGAATCAAAATAGCATAACAACCAGTCAGGAATAACTAAACTGTGTTATGGCTAACATGTAGACCTTCTGTAGCGTTCACCTCTGCTTTTTATAATGTGTTAAACTGCAGGAGCAATAAGAAATCGGTGCCAAGTTAAAGCTCATTACCAGGGATGATCGTCTGTGTCTGTGAGTATTAGTGTGAACCACTGTCCTAGGGTTGGGCATAAAGTGGCTTGATTTTATTTCAAATAGTTTTATAATTTTTTTTCTAGTCAGACAAGGGATGCTTTTTTTCACACACCTGACTTTGCCCTCAAGCTCAGCTGAAAAAAGAAAAAAGGTGCCATGGAGGTGAGTTGTTCATTGGCAATTTTCTTTTCTGCCATTAGTCCTGGAACTAATTGAACTAAATAAATACACTGTGGACTAATTTGATTCAATTGTGTTGGGTGTCTGTCAATACGCCCGCTCTTCAATTGCTTCCCTGACTAAATTCATCTTGTTAGCTCGGTGTCTGTCTCTCCCCCCAGGTCATCCGACTGATGGAGACTGGCAGGTGTTTGTTTAGAAATAGAAAGAAATAAAAAAAAAAGGTTGTTAAAGGAAGTGGAATCAGGCATTCCTCACACGGAGCGGCCGGAATGGAGATGTACTTAATCTCTTTTACGGACATGCAAAACACCCCAGCGTTCACATGCACGTGTGTGCGATCACACACACGCACACGGACACACACACACACTTAGTCGTGTTGAAATTGACTCCAATTAGCTGGCCGCCAGTCTCTCTCTCCACCTTCCCTCATCAGTGCAGGAGTGAGAGCCTCATCATTAAGAGTGCATGCTTAGGGACTGCGGGCTTTACCCTCTGTGATGCATCCACTCTTTGATATTCCTGAGGTAATCCTGCATACCTTCAATGTGCCTGCCCCATTACACGGCCCTCGCCCTCCCCTCCCCCGCTCGTTCTTTCATTCCTCAATCCTTTTGGATTTGAGTAGGTTTCTTTTATGCACACGCAACCCCGGCTGAGAGTGAAATTAACCCTGCCCAATGTGACAAGTACAAGTGTTAATTAGTTACTTCATAGGCTATACTATAAAATCAGTGTAGCACATTCACATGCATAGCTGTAGTCCAACAACAAAACAAAGCTCTATAATTAAGCTAATAATATGCTTTATCATTAACAGAATTTTTTCCTGACTATAGTTAACGAAGTATAAGTCATGAAGCGATAATCCAAATATGTCTATACATGAGCAGATGTGCACGCGCACATAAGCATTCAGACCACTTGTTCCACTTGACGTGGTATTCGCCGTTTTCATTTTTGTAATGACTATTTAATTGAACGCTCCTCTGCAATTCCTCCTCTTTTTAATAGATCATATAATTAGGTCCAATTATTGCCAATAACTTTTGGCAAAGAGCCTTTGTTACCAAGGTCGGCACGGTCTGACAAAGCTTTAAAGCTGCCCAGACCTCTTCCTACTCTCAGCACCATCCAGTTAATTATGTCCAACATGTGCACATGCACACAACTCTCTCTCTCTGCCATTGTGTCTTTCATGAACACACACACACACTAAAAGCACTGGACATATTTTAATGATCCATTCCTACACACTCTCATAGTTGACAAGTTTTAAACAAGAGGCTCTTTGGCCCGTAGCACCTATGGAAAATAATTATTAGCCGAAATATGCATGTGCTGTCTCAGTGGGTTATGAGGAGGCCCGACTGGATGATAAACATAAATGCAGCTATGTCAGTACCCGCCATCATTACAGTCTTTGGATTTTCCTTTATTTGGATTCACATAAAATATACAGATTTTTCTGAAGTTCGGCCATGAATGTGGTGTGTAAATAATTTTCTTTCACGTTCCTCGTTTCACGTTTCTCGTTTCACGTTTCTCGTTTCACGTTTCTCGTCACGAAGTTAGACACTTGAACGGGAAATATATGTCTATGATGTAGGTGGCTTCTTATGGCTTTATTGTAGCCATTTATGGTTACAGGTAAGGATAAGACATCAAGGAGCTGCCTTTGCTTTTGAAAGTTGTGCCGCAGATAATCCAATGCATGTCATGCAAAGAACTGCATGGGACATTCTCTTATTCTCACTATGAGGCATTAACTTAAGGAGTTCAAGTCGAAGTTTGCATAAAACGAAGAACTGAAGAACTCCTTAAATGCTTGTTGAAAGGTAAAACGTTTCCCGCTGAAACGTTGTCATTTCACATTTTTCTTGTTCGGAACAGCGACATAAAACGAAATGAGCAAACTGTCATTTAACCTTTGTCTTAGTTCCAACTGCGGTGCCTTATCTTGTTGCCATTACCGCACATCTATGTCACGAGTCACCTCTGCTGTTTAACTCTAATGCTCGTGTAGCTGGAATATTAATATAAGCTATTTTCGGTAGGATTAGCACGGTAATGACCCTCCCCCATCTGAAATCCGAGCGCCCTGTTTCAGACCGGGCCCTCTGCTTCACTGAGCTGCCTAATGTGGATGGAACACCATTTTCTGTTTCTATTTAAATTGCCAATAGCAGCCTGCAACAGAGGGCCACTAAGACCTTGAGAGTGAGTGGCAGCTCGGATGATTAACACAGCTACGGGGATGGTGGGGGAGACTTACATGGGGAGACGCAAGGGGTTCCTGCTATGGATCAACACTGGATATGCACAAATGTTCTTATGGGATTTACATCCTATGATTGTTACGGCGGCAATGAGCTAGCGGCATATATGACAGGAGTGTTGGTGGATTTCCAGAACACTAAGTGAGGAGATGTACCTTTTGTCGTGGGGATATAGTAGTTTAAATAACAATCCATAAAATCCATGCAGCACCGATGACGAATAAAATTTACAATCCTGTATTGCAGGGTGGGGATGTCACTGTGTACTTGTGTCTTTATGTTTTTACATTTTAAAGGGGTAAGGCAGCTATTATCATTACTTTTAGTTATTGATAACGAGTCCCCTGTAGACACTAAAGGCAACAGTACATTTATCATACTAACAACTCCCCGCACCCCGTTGTATACGTTATGTTGTGCCTCTGTGCTGTAAAGCCTTGTTGCGCAAACATTTTAGTGAGCTATGCTTACATGACCACAAAAAAGCAACTCGTGCTGCCATTAATGTTGCATATGCTCTCTCTCATAAGATTCCTTCATAAGTCAGTATGCCATTAAAGCAACTTCTTGGAGCAATGCAAAAGTACCCATATATATATATATTTTTTTGCATTGACAAATATTTTTGTATTTTAATCAACAACACATTTCAAGATATCTCCTGCTTTACACCTTTACTGTGGCAACTAAATCGATATTTTCCATGTTTACACGCACATTGTAATGCAAGCATGACTACTTTTTTCACAAGGTAACAAGGCCGACAAAGAAAAACAAATGATAAAAGCTGAAAGTGGAATATTCTGTCCCATTTAGACAGTGGAGTTCTTTTTATTCTTTTAAATGCAGGATATTCCCATGATAGGTCTTATACTAAGAGTCAACAAGTTTGAATAGAATATCTAAAAGTACGGAAAAGTTGCAGTGGCAGTTATACTGGGTATTGCTGGTGTTGAATTCTGACTGGGAGAGGTATTTATCGTTTTGTGTTTGAAAGCAAAAGCAATACGTTATCGTCAACCGATACTTGAAAAAGTGGACATTGTATTGAAAGTTTGAAAACAATTGTAGGAAACTGTAAATCAGGGGAAAAAAAGCATGTTTGTTTTCTCTGCTGGTTCTAAGTGAAGCAACATTCACAAAAGCCACAATACAACTGCTCTCCACTTTCCTGTATGTTTTATGATATGTATTCACAACAAAAATGCCAGCACTTTTGTGAGTGTGTCTTTATCTTTCTAAAGTTGCGGCCTTCCCAAATGTTGATGTTAATAGTTGTTTTCAGAGGCTGAATGTCCCCCTCGGTGAATGTTATCCGTTTCTCTGGCTCGCTCCGTCTCCACTGGCGCAGTGCAGATTAGTTAGCTTCTACCAGTTGGTACAGTCTGGGGCTCCAAACGTTCACTTAATAAATTGGCAGTCATCTGTGTGTGTGTGTGTGCGTGTGTGTGTGCGTGTGTGACTAACCGCAGGCGTCCAAGTCTGTTCATTAGCAGGCTTAGCTAGCAGAGGGAAACATGTAAAGATGACTGCTATTAATTTAGCATCTCACTGGCCTCTCTTGCTCTAAGGCTCTCTCATATACAGACACACACAGAAACACACACATTCACGCAGCTATTCTACTTTGGACACTGAATCCACTGAATTTGGACAGCCTAAGGCCATATCACTAACCCTTGCCTTAACCTAACCTCTACTCCCATCTTAGCCCTAACCCCTAAACCAGGGCTTTAGAAATGAGGTTATGCCTCATTTGAAACGGGCTTTGGTCCACATAAAGGACATGATTTCAAGGTCGCTGTTTATAGATAACAACACACACAAAAATAAACAGACGCACGAAAGTTGTTTCGCCGTGTCAGAGGACAAAACATTAACTTACCTTCATTTCCAGACCTAACTATCAGCTGAGCCTAACTTAAAAAATGTGCTCACCTTAAAAAAATATGATTAAGATTTGAGATCTTAAATGACAAAAACACACATGCATGCACGCACACACACATACGAAGAAAGAACAGATACGGTGGTGGTGGTGGATGGGGTCTTGAAGGCACCACTTACCATCATGCATTCCCAGTGACACCCAAATCACGCAGCACAACTCAAACACCTAGACAAATGCACATGTGGGCAGAAAGTGTTGAGATCGGGGTGAGAGGACGGTTCTGGGGTGCCACACTTTCTGTAGCCCAGTGAAGGGACCTCCCAGCTGCCGCCTGCCATTTCCTCGCTGTCATCCCAGTGGGTTGAGGGTGCGCATCTGTGAGTGTGTGTCTGCGGGCAGAACCAAGATTGTAAAGCTTTCACAGTGGGGTGAGGGGAGCCAAGTGTGTGTGTGCGTGTGTGTGTGTGTGTGCGTGTGTGTGTGTGTGTGCGTGTGTGCTGTCCCATTGGGTGAGACTGAAGCCAACTCCAGGAAATGGATTGGCATGGAAGGCCTTGCCAGGGATTCTGGGGTGAAGATGAAAGAGTTCCTTCACACACTCGCGCATGCACGCACACGCACACGCGCGCACACACACGCACACACACACACATATGCACAGAAACTCACTCTCTCTCTCTTCCTGCTTCTGGATGCACTCTATATCTGCCATTTGCGTTTAGCTAACATATTCATTGCAAACACTTGAAACACATGAAATCAAATGCAATGGAAAAACTAAATGAAAAAATAAATAAATACACTTAGTAAATTATTATTAAAAGTAAACTTACTCATCATGGAGTCTGGGAGGCTCTCGTTATAATTCAGAGAAACACCAAAACATAAATAAAAACACTCTTGTCATGCTGTATGTTCAATGTTTGTTAACACACAGAATAGAATATGACATATTCATAGAACTATACATGTACTTCTCTAACTGGTAGGACAATAAACAATCTGATCTTCCGACTAACCAAGTTTTTTAGCTTATTATTTATTTTTATTAATGTTTAATTGTAATCCTATACATTATTTTGCCCTATTTTATAATTTATAATTTATAATAATTGTGTTTGTTGAAATGAACGCATTCCTACGCACCACTGACTGCCGAAATATGGAAAAAAATATTACTTTGCTGAAACTATAAGGTGAACACAGACTTGCATCAAACGTCACATACAGCACAAAAAAAAGGTTAATATTTTTTCTATTTCTCTGCCTGCACAGGTTTATTAAACAAGAGATAATGCATTCATTATAGAGATGTGGATTTGGATTTTGAACAGTGAAAAGTGAGCCTTTTTCTTCTGCTTCCAAGCTAGGCGAACAGTGTCCTGACTCCAGCTACGTTGTAGTAGTAACATGAAAGGATATAAATTCCTTCAGATTCCACTTGTGGAAAGACAGCAAACAAATGTGATATCCCAAATGTTAAACTATTCAGTATATAATTCAGTCTCCTATTTTATGCATGAAGAATTTTTCAGAAAAACTTTGACACTCATGGCACAATGCCACTGTTTGCGGCAGCACCTGTTCCATTCCAGTCGACTAGAAGCAGCAGCGATAATACTGTAATTACATAAAGTACAGCTGCGAGAGAACGTGCAATTAAGATGTTTTGATTTTGAGCTGCGGCTATGTAAAAGAAAACAAATCTAATTCTAATGGAGAGGGAAGGTTTACGGATGTTTACCTGCTACGGAATGCAGATGTGTGTATCTGGTAAAACGCAGTGGTGGGGGATTCTTTTGTCAAAATCTTCTTTTGGTTTTTATTGTATGTCCAAATGATATGTTTTGATAAATCTACTATGTATCAGTCACCAAGCTACACGCTGGGAGCAATGTTCAGCCATGAGATTTGTGTGTGTGTAGAAGTTGTTAAGCAGTTGGATGTGTTGTGTTTCCTCTGTGATTGACGCGTAAAAAGCCCCTGATTATCTTTTGGATAATTACTGCTTTTGAGTGCAGAATGTTCAGTTCTTTGATTGGGCGACAGCATTGAGATGAAATGAACCGTTAGCTTTGTCTTTCCCACCACCCTATTTTCATTTTGTCTCTTTCAGCTGCGCATATTTCTCTCCAAGCTTCTCAACTTTCTTCAGACCTGGTTCACCTGCTTTAAAGTCTGTAAACAAGTGTTTAGCAAATGTGTAAAAGAAAAAAAAAGGATATCTTAATTTTTCTCCAATTTTTATATAACCATCAAGACCGAAGTTATTGAACACATATCACACCATAGGGATGTTGCAATATGCTGGTCTCGACAGTAGTTTGACAAATGTTTTAAAACTGAAATATCAATTTAATAATATACATATAATAATATCACATAAATAATCTTCTGTGCCTAAATATTTTTTGTTTCTTATTATCATGATATTACAGGCTATATAATCAATACACACTCCTATGCATACATAGGAAGTGTGATCTCAGATAGAAGGAACTGTGATGCTGCTTGCAGCTGTTTTTTCCAGATTTATGTGAAATGTCTAAAGTAAATTTCCTAAGGAAGTGGTTATAGCACTTCATAACGATTGTATGGAATTCTGAAAAAAAAAATCTAATCACTTTGGTAAACAATTACAACCTCATCTTGAGCCATCATCAAGAGTCAAGAGTTCCCCTTTGCCCAACATTTTCTTTCATGATCAAATATCAGAAAATGACCACGCTGTGTTCAGGGCAGAAAATGGTACCATTCCAACATGCTGACCAAGAGGGAACTTCACATAGCTGCTAGCATGGCCATAGCCTCTTTTCAGAGAAAGAGGCAGAAATAAATCCCTCTGCATGGGGAGAGGTGGACTAGTGGCGAGGGAGACATGCATCGGACCAGATGGTTCCCGGTTCGAGGCCCAGTCGAGACGGTCTCCCTCTGGAAGGATGCGCTGTGGTCTTGCATGCACCACAGATGGGTTAATAGATAGATAGATGAAACCTTTATTGATCCCCGTAGGGAAATTCAGGAAATGCACAGATGCAGAGAACACATTACCCCTAACCTCTGTGTTGTGTTTGAGCATGTGCATGTGCACGACTAAAAGCAATTCTAATTCTAATTCATATATATTCAATATATGTTTTTCAAATTGTCCTTTAGTTTACATTGTTTAAAGTTGATTTCCCCTGTAAATTTTTTATGAATGTTACCTCGCCCAATCTCGAATAAACTCCTGTCACTCCTATGACACTTACACTCCATCATCCCTACTTGCTTATATTCTTCTCTTACATAAGTGATGCATCAAGCAACACCTGCTCTCACTCTCACTACCAACTCCTGGAAAACACAAACATTCCTGCATAGACACATGGGCACACTCGAAGACACTCTCGCACACACATTCAAAGGCCTATCTCTTGGGGGAAGGTTGGCAAAGACAAAAACTAGTGCAGATGGCTTGTTTGGAGCCTATGGCATGAAATAGCGAGAGATGCATATGTGAGCGCGTAAGCCAGGGGAGTGTGTGTCTGTGTGTGTTTATGTTTTTGTACAGTATAAAGGGGATAAGCTCACTATACATTGAATGTATGTAGTAGTAAACGTTTTACACACATACCACTTAGATTTGTCTAAGTGGTGCCTATTAAAACCATAAAAAGACAATTTGCATGTGTGTGATTTACTCCCTTTATTTATGAATAATAATGTATAGTGTGATTTTCATGGAGTCCAAGTATCTAAGACACTTGCATTTTACTTGCTTCAGTATAGTATATTGTATTAAAAATTACATAATATAAAATAGTTTGACAGCTGACAAACAGTGAAGAAAAAGTATTGAATCTTTGGAAAACATATTAATATTTAGCCAGCTAGGTGGAACTTGGCCATCATTATCTAAACTTATGCTTTTCTCACGGTGGCATGGACATTTTTGCTCAGTAAAAAAGCCTATTGATTGTGTCATTTTAAATTCACAGTTTTATCGATGTCACCTCTGGTAGATACAAAACTATCGAGTAGAGTCGTTAAATACCATATCTGTCTTTGATTTTAATATCAACAACTCACAGAAAATCACTTGATAAATATGATAGATACCAGATTCAAACATGCCAAAAATAATGAATATAAAACAGATAAACAGTGAAAACGTAAAAGTAAAATTGTCTGTGATGGTTATCATACTGCTGAACTTTGTTGCAGTTCTCCTCATTGGTCTATTCAACATTGTCATGCCTTTCCCATTGCTACAACGAAATACGACAGAGGTGTTGTGATTATTGTCAACAAATTGATCGTAAAAAGTTGAATTGTTCTTATGTGGGTCAGACGTGTGCAATCCTAAATTAAAATCAAGGCATAAATTACAATGCATGTCTGAATAAATGTAGGTGAGCTGTCAGACTGACAGGATCGTACAGCCAGAAAGGAAAACAAAGCTAGCACAAACAAATGGCCGACGACTCTTTAAGATCTATCTCTGGCCCTTAAAAAAATACAGCTCTCCTCACAGTGTATTTGATGGCAGTTTGTAGGATATCCATATCACTGATAAGCACTGTCACACACTATTGCAGTTACAATATAAACCGTTTGTTTTTGCTGCATCGAAAATAAGAAAATATATATTTTGTCGAAACACTTCATGAACTAGTTCCCTCCGTAAAACCGATATTTGCGTAGGCATCATGTTTTGCATGAATCCAGCAATCCAACCAACCAATTACCTCACAGCACTTGACATACTCTCTCGTAATTATTATATTAATTTATATTATTTATGGACATTTCAGAGAACTTTCTTGAACAGCTGGCTTCAAATCTGTTCCTGCTTCCTGCGGTTCAGTACGGTTGCAACAAGAAAAACAGATGGCCAAAAGACAAAAGAAAAAAAAAAAACGCAGACAGATGTGGGTGTTGGTCTGGACATACAGCAAAGTGACAGCTCTGTCATCTGCTGTGCTGTAAAACCCCATTAAGTGAGTTACCCATAATAATGTGAAACTGGTATACCTTATAAAAACACATCTTTGTTTGCCTGTAGGTGAGCGTGATGACATAAGGTATTCAATGCTACATTTCTGGTGTATTATTATAACCTTGAAAAACCGCGGACAACATATAGGATAATCCCATCTACTTGTGCCACACGACAGCTGTAAGGCCACTAATCACTGCACCACTGGGCCGCCCACCCATGGACCTGCGAAGAGATAAATCCAATAAGGAGAACGCAGCACAGAGTCAATTATCGTGCTGATTCCCAGAGGGCCCTGGGCCTCAGTGCCCGGTCCTACGAGAGAGTAGCACAATAAAATAATTGGGGTCCAAAACATTTCTCGATGGATGCTGTGCACTTGTCATTGCGTCTGCTTGTGTGCTAACCGCAGCTTGATCATAGGAGCCAGGTTAGGTTCAGCGGTAACTCACTGAAAGCGTAAATTAATCCGCCTTGATGAGTCGTCAACCCCGTCTAAGGTGTATAGCGATTGTTTGGTCGCACAAATGATGGTGTCAAAGTTAAACCCTGGATTCAAAAATGCAAAGTTACTTTGATTTATCGGTGCAGTTTTGCTGTTCAAAAGCCGCCTGACCTTTGCGATCATTTTTGAGCCATCATCATTCGAGTACTACAAGAGTAGTCAGACACTTTCTTGTCTGTGTCTCATGCTCCTCTGTGGCTGTCGGGGATGAGTAAATCTATCTCTGTTGTCCCCCTGACCAGATATTCTACCCTGGACCACAGATAATACAGACAAATCACAGTCTCTCCTCTCTTTTAAAGCCTCATCACCAAGGTCATCTCCACACCCAGGCAAAATCGATACATCCACTTTTAGTGTAATCGTTTTCCAAATAAATTTCCACTTGGAACTTTCTTCCACTGACCTCATCCGAGACATGATGCTGATAGTGTGTTGTCCATCGGAAGGAGCGAGCGTTTGTGGGAGAGATTTCTATTTGCCATTTATAAAAAAAAAATTGCTTTAAACAAGACAAAAAATTGTGAAATTGTGTGGCATTACCTGCATATTGCAATGTTGTGTCAACAATCCAACATACAAACATAAAACTGATACCAAGCAGCTTTTAATGTGACATGAAGCAGTTCACCCTTATTATGATTCAGTCCTCATCAATATGATTTGATTAACGCAATAAATTGTGATGTAAAATAAGATGTCATGCAATATGGTTGGATCGTTAGATTTTTCACTTTGGTTCCTATTAAGCATGCAGCCAATCATAAAAACATTTAAGGGGTACAATTTTTTACTTAATTTCGCCAGTGCTGCAACGATGCGAGTCATTTATACTTCTCTTGTGTGTTTTCTTCTAAGACTCCTTTGTCTTCTCTCTAACCTTTTCACAGATCTTTTTAACAAAAAGTGGTCAAATAAACCAGATCTCTTCTTCGTTCCCCATCTTTAAGTTACACTTTCATAACAACTCACACATTTACCAGTTAAACAATTTAAGCATGCCAAAGATGAACCGTGATGCATAGTGCAATGACCCGTGACTGATGACAAAAGATATAACTACATATTTATAGCAAATTTGCTGCTGAAACAACAAACTTTATATTTCTTCTTATTCGATTTTGTCCCAAATTATTGTTCACAGATTTACCACTAATTACACAAAATTGTATATTACTGATTTCCAGATTTACTGCATAGATATTGGAAACAAAAATTCAATAAAGTGTTACAGCATATATTTGTAATACTTAAGGTTTTACCCATTCACAGAAACAAATCTGCATATACTGAATGCAGCACCTGTTTCCAGCATTAATGGTTTGATTACAGTCAGTTAATGTCAGGGGACAGCTTTGGGTGTTTTTGTGGAGATTTGTGGGTCCCTTTGTCAGTGTGCGTTACTGCATGTAAGTGCGAACAATAATCAAAAAGAGAAAAGCTGCAGCCATATATTTGACATCATTTTTATGGACAAAACGGCTCGCGTTTACAATACACACAAAGAAATTGCAGTGGCTTACAGTTGATGTGGTGCATAAACACTGAAAGCCCTGCAGACACACACATGCAGACACAGAACATAGTGACAGAGGCAGCTCGTGACATTTCTGAGCGTGCCATAGGGACGAGTGTTTGAGGGTTGGCGGAGGGCTAAGTGTCTGTCTGTAGGCCTGAGATAACGGCTGTCACCTCCTCTCGCTCGCACACACACCCAAACAGACACATACATGAAAACACACACAAAAATAGACACTCTCCATTTCCCCCACACCGGTCCACAATTAAACCATCCATCCGCTCCGACAGTGAATGCTGGTCGGCCGACCATTCGGCAGCGCTCGATATCAATAAAGTCCCTCAGTGGCTCTCTGCGCTGTGCTCCATTGTTGCAATGTCAAGTTGGAAATGGCTTTAGCGGTTGGTGGAACTACACGGCCTGTGAATAGAGCTGGCTTGTGGCAGTGCGAAGGTATTGTGTCGCTCTCCTGTCTTTCAGTCCTAGAGCTTTTATAAGTGCTGCGATTACGGCAAGTGCGGTGATGAAACATTGTTTTCTGGCTATCAACTTTGGCACATGTAGTGTGTGCATTGTGTTTCCTGTAAGCTCTTGCAGTGTGCTGCGTGTGCGTGTGTCTGTTTGAGTGTAGTTATGTCAGGAAAAGGAACAAGAGGGGGAGAGATAAGGCAAGTCAGGATCGCTGCTGAGGTGTCACAGCTATACACAGGTCTTTTCACGTAGATGGCAGACACAAAACTGCCACCTCTCACTAATGTACCACTAACACGTTCCTTCCTCAGGTAATCACTTTTTCTCATTCAAGCATGAGCAAAGTCAGGCCCAGAGAGAGAGAGAGGGGGAGAAAGAGAGAGACTGGAGGGAGAATGAACCTTTGAAAAAATAATACCAATTTCTGGGCTCCATTGATTTCGACAAATGGCGACACACACGGTAAGGACGGTACAATAGGGACAATTTCCAACGGAATCAATGTAGCGCAGTTTTCTTTTAGATCTTCTGGGGTAATGTGTGTATCTGCTGGGGGTGTGTGAGAGAGAGAGAGAGAGAGAGAGAGAGAGAGAGAGAGCGAGAGAGAGAGCGAGAGAGAGAGAGAGAGAGAGAGAGAGAGAGAGAGAGAGAGAGAGAGAGAGAGAGAGAGGGTCTGTGCACTACTTTGTGTGTTTAAATACAGGGTCCAAAAAGAAGTGACTCACTTAATCAGCAAAATCAGTATGTGTGTGTGTGTGTGTGTGTTTGTGCTTCCAACTCTGAATTACCAAGTAGGCCCATTTTTCAGTGCACATTGTAATTGGGAGGTGGGGGGGGGTTGAATCAGGAGCTAGAGAACTCAGAAACAATCAGACCCTAATTAAGAGTGTGTGTTTGTACCTGTGAGTGTGCGTGTGCGCGTGCGTGAGAGAGAGAGAGAAAGAGTGCCTGTATCCTGACACACAGTACGTGTTGACATCAAGTAGGAATCCATTTTGACAATTTCCAACGGAATCAATGTAGTGCAGTTTTCTTTTAGATCTTCTGGGGTAATGTGTGTATCTGCTGGGGGTGTGTGAGAGAGAGAGAGAGAGAGAGAGAGAGAGAGAGAGAGAGAGAGCGAGGGAGGGAGGGTCTGTGCACTACTTTGTGTGTTTAAATACAGGGTCCAAAAAGAAGTGACTCACTTAATCAGCAAAATCAGTATGTGTGTGTGTGTTTGTGCTTCCAACTCTGAATTACCAAGTAGGCCCATTTTTCAGTGCACATTGTAATTGGGAGGTGGGGGGGTTGAATCAGGAGCTAGAGAACTCAGAAACAATCAGACCCTAATTAAGAGTGTGTGTTTGTACCTGTGAGTGTGCGTGTGCGCGTGCGTGAGAGAGAGAGAGAAAGAGTGCCTGTATCCTGACACACAGTACGTGTTGACATCAAGTAGGAATCCATTTTGAAGTGAAGATGCCTACCGCAGGCACGTTCTCTTCCCCTCCATCCCTCAGTCGCGCTCTCTAATTCATCCGCACTCCGTCCATCCTTATCATTCATCCCTCTACCACTCCCTATTTCATCCTGACTTCCTTAGCTCTACCATCCCAGAGCTCTCGGGACAACTCTCAGGTGGTTCAAGTCCATTACTTTGCGGAGGTGTTCTGATTGAGGCCTATTAAAATTCATAAGCTGTGGAATAAGGCCAGAGATAAAAAGGAAAAAAAAAAAAGCAGCAGTGTGGAGGAAGGGCGTAGCGGTGCGTGAGGATGTTCATGTGTGTATGTGAATTTGCCAAGTGTTTATGAAGAAAAGGGGGGGGGGGTTGAGTAAAGAGAGTTAGAGTGATAAATGCTTTGTGATCCCCTGAGCCTTTCATCTCTTTGTGTTATCACTGTACTGCTCTCCTTTTTCCTGTGTCCTTTTTTGTATGCTCCCCCTTAAGTTGCCTTTTAGTTTGACAATTTCCCATAATTCCTCAGCCCACCTCCCCACATACTGTACATCACACAGTGTTCAACGTGTGCTTCGTGATGGCAGCTATCTCCGTTTTCTTCTTTCTACCTATTCTGATGAAAAGAAAATATCCCCCAATGCCTCTCCATGGTTACGAAGGCACTTACTGAAGATGATAAGACACAGGCACATTTGCACACAACACACATAACACACACACACACACAAAAAACACCTGGAAATGTGTGTGTCTCCTTGCCTCTGCTTCACAAACATGCATGTGCACACACGCACGGACTACATTAAGAGGCAGTGGATCAATAAAGAGCAGAGGTCAATAGAGAACGCACACTGACTAGGAAAACTTAGATTTCACCGGGAGACAGTGCACTTGCTGAGCGCTAACCATCTCTCTTCATTCCTCCTCCCTTCTCTCCTCCCACTCTGCAATAGACTCATCCCTCCGCCCGGCCGCATGAGATGGATTATCACTGAGGCTAAAAGGAACAGAAGCGGAGAGAAAATGCAAAGGGCTAAAATGGCAAAAGTAAGGCTAAATAACACAACTGATAGGAGGGGTGGGCAGCAGTGCATATGTAACTTCTGCCCCTGCAATGAGTTTTTTATGATTTTTTTCTGCTATATGAACAAGGCGGGTTGGAAATTTGTAACTGTTATTATAGTGTCATGTACAGTTTTCAGATACATTAGGATTAAGTGTATCATTGCAAAATTAGTATTGATTACTAACCTTGTCAAGGTCCACTTTCAAGGGGACGAATAATTATGCCATGCACAGTTTAAACCTGTGCCTCCGCTGCTAGTGTACTTCTTCAGAATTATATGTATAAATACCTTTTGGACAATGGATGATCGGCGAGGCTTTATCTGACCACTTTTATGACGAACTGATATTAACACACATTGTTTCGGTAAAATATCTCGACAATTTGCCTCCTTCTATCCATCTCTTCCAAGAACTCAAACCTTTTGAATCGACATCTCCGACGCCGACATCTGAAACTCTGCTTAGCAAGGGAATTGTTTTTCTTCATTTACTGACAATTGATCCCTAATTGTTGATCTCAAGTGTTGTTGTTCTTGTTCTCGATGCGCTGCAGTGGTTATGATCCAGGTTTCTCCCGTGCTTCAAACTTTGACCAATTAGGTGGAGTCCTCTGGCCACGGTTTGGCCTCTGTACATGGGTTCCAGATGGGTGCGGGTACATGTTTGTGTTAGGCTAACAAACTTCCTTGTCTGTTGGACTAATTGTGTCAGGCACTGAGAACCATCTTCGACTAACCAAATTAGCCTAATACTTCACTTGGATTCGGCAGTGGCCCACAGCCTCACAGTCCCCAAAAAACACAGCATGCACAGACGACTAAGCAGCTATAGTCAGCATGTAAATTCCCACACAGTTTGCAAACACAGCTTGAGTACACATTCCACAAATTTCCACGGTGTTGTATGCAGAGCTGGAACGGCCTATATTAGGCACCGACGCAATTATGACTCGGGTCGAAAAATCTAAGAAAGTACCGAACACGATTTAAACGAGTTAACGAGTGACTCTGATGTTCACGGATGATGGGCTTTTTAATTGGATGAAAAGTAAACGAGCATGAGATTGAATCATTCGCTGGTGCTGAATATTAGACACCTTTTTCAGTTCACCTAGAAAGGCTGTGCCATGAATGAGAATAGGTATATGTAAGAAATTAGCTGGCCGTGTGAGCTGCATCTTCTCCGTCTCCACCATTAAGCGGACTTCGACAGCTCCATAGCTCGTTTCTTCCCTTTTTATTGAGCATTTCACTAGTACGCCACCCACCCCATTGTTTTTTTTTTTTTTTTTATGGTCTTCTCCTCCACTCCACATCGCCTAGATCCCTGTCATCCCTCCCTTTGTCCCCCTCCGCGGCATTGGGATCGCACCATCTGGGTTTGACACGCACATTTGTTTAGTCCCCATTGTGCTAAGTGGGTTCACGTGGAATAAGGATTGCCTGTAATATACTAAAAGGAAGTGGGATGCGTAAGAGTGGAGGAAAGGCGCGTTGAAAGTGAGGGGGAAGAGAGGAACTGAGGGAGAGATTGATGATTGATCCAAACAGACTGCACTTAAACAGTGAGACGGAGAGAGTGAGATAGAAAAAGTACTCAGAGAGAGAGAGAGATGACAAAACATATGCTGCTCTCTCTGCACCATCAATCTAAAGTTGTGAGCTCACCTGGAAAATGTCGAGCATTAGTGTTTTTGCCAGTGTGTGTGTGACTGTGTGTGTGTGACCGTGTGAGTGTGTGTGTGTGTGTGTGTGTGTGTGTGTGTGTGTGAGTGAGTGAGTGAGTGAGTGAGTGAGCGAGCGAGCGAGTGAGCGAGTGCGTGCGTAAGTCAATGACTGGCTGTGACTATGATGAGTATCCTCACAACCAATATACATATTCAGAGAAAGTGCACCACTCCATCATCCCTTTCTTCTCTGTGTTCCTCAGATCAGTGCCTGAGCTGGCATTGATATGTGATGTGCCTGTGTACATAAGTGTGTGAGTGTGAGTTTGAGTGTGTGTGTGTGTGTGTGTGTGTGTGTGTGTGTGTGCGTGTGTGTGTGTAGGCAGTTTTAATAATGGCCCATTTATAATCAGTGTCACCACGTAGGTAATGCAAACATGCAATCATAAAAACTGCAAGATATCTTTTCAAATAGTAATAAAAGATTTAAAACATTTCATTCACCACTGTGTGTTTAAATGTAAACAGAACTATTGAGGATAGTACTGGTTCTGAAATTTGTGTTGGTTGTCTATATCACCTTCATCTCACAAAGCACTGCTTGAAAGTCTTATGAATCATCATTGGTCATAAGAGACATTAAATTTAGAGGACACAGTAAGAGCAAGTAATTCTACTGAATGAAGCTGTACAGGATTAAATGGAGTTTTTGGCCTTTTACCACTTATTCAACCTCCAGTCAATCATTTAATTGTTATTTGTAATCAATAAAAAAATAGTTTTTCACGCTAAAAGGCCTGACATGATACTTGACACTAATCACCTTCCTTACCACAGAGAAGTATATAAACCCAACCTATTCTTCAAAGAAAAACACATTTAATTTGTAGATAAAATACCCCAATGACTACGTGCGGCCGTATCGGAGAAAATGAAAAATGATCCACTTTACACCATTTGTCTATCTGTGTCTCCATGTAGAAGCCAATGAGCCTAAATGTGTTAAAGTGATAATGATGAAGAAAAGGAAAACAGTCTTAAATCACCCTGCTGTGGTAAGCCAAAACGAACCTCTTGATCAAAATCCATAATAACATGGCCGATTAAAAATGACTCAGCCGGTTATGTTGTCATCATAGGAAAAGAGAGGATTGGGGAAGGAAGAAAAAGTGAGAAAAAGACGAAAGAGAGAGACAGAGAAAATCTATCATAATTAAGCGACAGCATAAAGAATGGAAGTGCGTTTCTTTTTATAGAAGACTACTAATTGAGGAGAGAGCACAGAGCCAATTCTGGAGCATATTAGCTTTTAATTACCCTAAACGAAAGCAAAACACACGCACGTTCTGGTTTGTGCATGTACGTGTACACACACACACACACACAGACACAAGTAAAAGACTCTGGCTCTGGCTTACATTCCATCATTAACACACACACACACACACACACACACACACACACACACTCTCTCTCTCGTTCTCTCTCTCCCACATACACACGCATACTATAACATATTTTGTTCAAGGTTTTTAGTCTCTAGATAGCCTCATAGTTTTTTAGTCTGTGCCTGTCCCTGGTGAGATCATTACTTTTCTTTCGAGGCTCGCATGCTCCGACTCTTAACAGGCTCATTATTGAATATACCAATGTTTAATAGCATAATTATTACATATTTCATACAGCAAGTGTGCTGCAATTTTTTGCTGAAGGGTTCGCTCTTGATGCAAGCTGAAGTTTGTCAGCTTGCATTATTTATTTTGGCCTAACAAGTCAAACGGCATCTGTTGAGAGGGGCATCGTCAACCCCAGAAAGGCAGTTATTAATCGCTTTGACGAGATGGCACGGCGTCCTCTGCGGTGATCGGCTGGCAAATGTTTTTCTTTTGGTTTTTCTTTAAAGATTTGGACGGAGAAATTGAACTGGCTGATGGGATTTCTGTTGAAGTCAACGGGACGGCGAGGACAAATTAAACTGTTGTGCACCGTTCCGGAAAAGTTCACTTTCTGGAGCTCGTTAAGGGAGAATACAGTATGTCGAGATTTATGAATCCCAGTTAAAAGTTTGCCCAAGTCAAAGGTGGTTTCACGGAGGGTGCTCATCATTTACTTCATCTGCATACAAACTACTTCGGCACTTCCTTATCTAGAGGACGGCGGCCGGCGAAGCGCGACCTGCCCAGAGGCGTGTGATGTGCACACGGGCCTCCACTCTCTCTCTTTCTTTATCTCACTCATTCATTTGCTCTCTCGTTCTCTCCAGAGTGATTGCCAACCATCAGACGTCCCTGCGACTGGATTAGCAGTATGTCGCGGGCGCCCATAATGGTTGATGATATGATACGCAGCATTGGCTGTCGCTAATGCTATAGGAGGCTAATTAACCTCTGCGTCCCCTCACGGGAGACTTGATTGAAAGGCTAACACGGTCAGCATGCTCACCTGAACGGGTGCGCTTCCCTTATTTCTCTTTACAAATTCCAGCTCGCGTGTCATTAGCCAGGTCTACGCCGCCATTCTGCTGGTCTGGGTTCCTCGATGGCAGGCGTTGCATTGATATGAATCTCAAAGACTTGATCCAGTCAGCTGGGATTTAAGCCCACCTCACCTAGGCCCTATGTTAAATCATCAACGATGACCTAAAGCTCGGCCAGCGCAGTGGACAGCCTTCTGTGTGTAAATGAATTTAATCCATTCATTTTAATAGATCCCAAATCTGAATAAATGAATAGCCTCGTTTTTAATAAATAAATCGTGAATAAAATAAATATTCCAAGTAAATAAATAGTACACTTTTACGGTTGTGAAATCATAAGGTTCTGGAACCAACAGACCTTACAAGTAGCATCAAAATGGGCAAAGCACAAGCACAAGCAAAATGTAGAATGCAATTTATACTCTGGCAAACTTACTGCACACTCCATTTGATTGGAATATTATTTAAATGTACTATTACTTGATTGAGTGAATTTGAATTAAAAAACACGGGGGTGGACTAATCATTTCTAGCATATTAGTATAACCGAAAGATGATTTCGAGGGACTAAATGCAAATGGAATTTAAAAACGTCGATGCAAACAACCCCAGTTTGTTTTCGATCTTTTGAAGCAACGGGTTCGTTTTTGGGCGAGCGCCTCGGCTCTGAGGTGACAGCGGATTCGAAAAGGTATGGCGCCATTCAAACACTTTCGAGGCCACATCGATGAAGTGCCTTAATCAAGGGGCTGAATGAAATTATTCAACTGTGTGCAAGAGAAGCCTTGGCACGCTGTGGGGAACTGTCGCTGCCTCTCCCACTGTGGCAGTGCTGTAGAACCCTACTGCCCTCTCTCTGTCTCCATACTCTAATGTTCCAAGGCCACATTCGGTGTTCCAAGCACCCCGATGGCCCGGCACTAAATCATCACCGCGGCTGTGTCATGTTTTCAATTTAAAAATGCATGCGCTCCACCCACACCGCCATCATTCCTCACACACACACACACGCACGCACACGCACAGGCACTCAAGAAACAAACAAAAAGCCTCCTGGTCGACACATGCACACAAACCGTAACTATTACTGAGGCTTAGGGTTGGAAGCATCCTTTCCAATAATACCCTTGCATTTTGTAGAGGGAAACCATAATTTACAGCCCATACGTAAAAAAATGTCAGGTACCCAAATGAATCCTTAGTGCTCTCCGCTTTCATTCGGCCCCGGCCCATTAATCATGCCACTGATAAACATGGGCGTAATCTGATTGTGTAAAAGGACGCTAGTTTGCATTGAAAGAGAACATGCCCCATGAAGGTGCACGAATACACTCTCGCCACACGCACACACAACACTCACCCACTTTGGACCTCATCGTGAAGACACAATGAACGTCAACAATGGACAGTGACAATTGCGGCACTCACAGCGCTGACGGCAAACTACCTTTACAGAGAACAACGGTTCGAAAAACACGTTGAAGGTAAAGTCAAGGACACTCAGGTTGAAACACCAAAATGGGATAATAGTGTTATCTCAACAATGAATTGGTTAGACTCCTACACATGCAATGAATGTGTTGAATTGACGTGCTATAGGCTGTCTTGTACATGTATGTGTACTGAACATACTGCACAATGTACAACATGTGTGTAAGAGTCAATAACATTTTTATTCAAAAAATATAATATATTTTTGTAAACTGTTTTCTAATTGGAAGCATTATTACTCTTTTGAAGCTTGATTTATTTTAGTAGATAATCACTTTGATAGTTTGTGTTTAAAATGGAATATTCTTATTTTGTCAGTTGTTTAGTGTTGGCGTTTTGTTTCCCCTTTGTGTTTATTTTGGATAAGTCTGTGTGTTCTATGACCCTCATATGATTGCGCTTTGTTCCACTATTGCTTTGTTGAACTCCTTTGTGTTTGGGACCTGATGACGTTGTGGCTCAATTTCCTGTTTTTCATTACAATAGGACTTAGCTATTTGTGTCATTTGGTACAAAAAAGTTTTTTTTAAATGTTATTAAATACATTTTAATGACCTTTTCACAGCTTTGACCTTTCTGCCTTTTTGCTTGGTCCCTGACACAGGTACACACCTGTTTCATTATCAAACATCTACACGCTATTTTATAGAGAAAAGGTGCCATGCATATAATGACCTGACAAAATGTTACGTACAGTATGTTTCCCTGTAGCCACAGAGAAACAGAACATTTATCATGGCATGTATCATTTTTTCATATTTGTAATTTGTTCTATGACATTTTCATGAGACACATTTACTCTTGGGAACAATTTTACTTTGATTTTAAAAGCTCCGCAGGAGCATCAAAGCTCCTTTGTGAATTGTCTGAATTTGTGACAATAGTAATGCATAGAAATTCAAATATTGAGTATGAGGAATGGCCGGCCGTAACGTGAGTTTTGAAATTTGTGATACATGAAGATTAAAGTACTAAAGTACAAAACAAGGCCTAACACAGACTTATCATTTGTCAAACTGAAATGCAAACCTGTTGTTAATTAGAAATGTGTCTTTTTAATTAGTCTCAGTGTGGTGAATTGATGAAATCAGTGAAAATAATGATGAAGTGGGAGAAGTTGCAAAGGAGGTAGATAAAAGTTGAGGGGGGCATTTTAAAGGGATTAGATAAGGACTGTGATAAGAAAATTAACAGGGAGGAAGCCAGAGAGATACGCCATGGACAAGTAAGACGTAGCCACCTGGAAAATTTCTGACAAGTGGTTGAGAGAACAAGGTGGAGAATAAGGACGTGGCGCAAGTGGAAACAAAAAAGCCGAGTGGCCTCAGGGAAGAGGTGTTTTGGTTATTTCTATGTCAACCCGTAATGGGATTTTTCACCTGAACCACTGAGACCAGGCCAGCACCTATTCCACATGATGAGATTTCACATGGCTGTGCTCCCCAAGGGAGATGCCTCTATCTTAACTCGTTTGATTTTGGTCTTGATGGAGGAGAAAAAAAAAGTAATTCCCCCCCCCCCCCCCTCCCCCCAGTAGGGGAGTTAAGTGGATGATTAGAGTTGAGTTCTGTAGATAATAGGAAAATAGGAAAGTACAGATACGCATAGACGGAGGTAATATAGGATATTACTTATTTGATTATCCATTTATCAACTCTATTTAGCTTTATATACTGTCGCGTTCTTGAGTGTGGGCATATATATGAGAATGTGAGGCAAGGTAAAGAGCTAACTCGTGTATCTGGTTTATCATATCACCAACAATAGACATCTGAAACAAAAATGACCTTGTGTTTTCTCAGCGCCAAAACAGCCAAACATTGAGAGTATGAGTTGTCATTATATTAAATTACAGCGGTATTTTATATCTAATTTAATTGCTTTGGTAAAAGAGCAAAGCCATTGAGTGTTCAACTTCGTATGGCATAAATCAATTTATAGTAAGTTATTTGACCAAGCAAGCACACACACGCACACACACACACACACACACACAAATGCACACACACACACCCAGACGTATATGTATCCATTGACTATTGTTTTAGTGCCCACAAAGTGATTTCAAAAAGCTACAGATGAGCAATGTATGAGATACATAATAGTAATAATACTACATATGGAATGTTTTAAGCGAGGGAAACACGACAGAAACACGGTTAAGTCAGCCCTGCATAACATCTTTCCCACCTTCATATGAGAGGGGTGCTACACCATTAGGGGATCAATTAAACCTCTCTTTTCTCCTTTTTACACTTCCTCAAATCAGGAGGTAGAGGGTTCTCTCTCTCTCTCTCCCCCCCCCCAACCCAATTAAGACTGGCTTCAAAAGACTGCGTTAACACCTTTAGCGGGGGTGAAGATATAGTTTCCTTCTTGATCTGTGGTGGGATCTCACTGGCTGCTGAAAGCAGGCCTGGAAATATTTTGTGTATTTTGAGGGGTATCCATGCAATGAGAATGGCAGCAGTGTCATGGGAAATGCAAATTTATACAGACAGGTACCACCTCCTGGCTCAATTTAAAAGAGAGTTTGGATTTTTTCTTTTTTAACCGCTGGAAGATGAAAGGGCAATCTCGTAAACACTGCTTACATTATGTATGGCTTACATACCACAGCTACTCCTTCACAGCCCTGATGGAGAAACATCCATCGCGACTGTTTTTTTTTTCATTTCTGACATTCTAATTGATTTGCAACAACATTTATTCAAATCGGAAAGCAAGATGAACGACAGCATTTTTTAAGGACGTTTTTGGCAATACAGATAGTCGACAATGAATATTTTGTTCACACTCAGTGACCGCAGCTCCCGTGTGGCTTTACGGGCCTCCTGCTTGTGTGATGCGAATTACCTTGGCCAATGTTTAACTCACGATGGTGACAATAAACTGTCTGAATGAGTTATGTTGGAAAGTTTGGCGTGAACAGCTCCCCTCCCCACCTCACCTCTTCCCCGTTTCCCTCATTAGTCCCCTATCATACGTAGCGGCCCATTTCCACTTGCTGTCTGCCAAGTTGTTTTGTGCCGTGTGCCTTTCGCTTTTGCCTGCCTGTTTTGATCTTGATTGTTTTGTATGTTGCCCGTGCTTTTGTGAATTTTGGACATTGTTTACCTGCTTGGGCTTTTTGTCTTGTTTTTGAGCCTCTGCGCCAGCAAACGCCACGGCGTGTTTTGGTGTTGTCCGTCTGTCTATCTGTCCCATCGTCATGAACACACTATCTCAGATTCAACATTCATGGACTCCAAATGTCAAGGTCACTGTGAACTCAGAGCAGGTTTCAGCTGTGACTCAATAATTCCTACAGAAATCATGGCAAATCTTCACACGTGTCTCATAGGATTCGTTGATGAGGTGGTGAATTGTATTTTTATAGTATTTTTTCACAAGGCAATACGCAAAACAAGATGAGGGAGGAATATAGATTACAGCGACAGAACAAAGCACTAAACGTATTTACTGAAGCTATCCGTTCAAACAGCTGCGTACAGTCAGTTTAATATCCTTGCCTTCAGATTTGATTTAAAATATCTCACAGCAGATTTCACATGACGCAATAAAGCATAATAAGTGCTGTATCTACTCCCATCGTGGTAGCTTTCTTAGGAACAAAGGGCGGTAATGGGTATCGATGATCTGTACGAACACATGATGTAATCTTGCACCAAAAGAATTCAAATCCTCGTTTAAACACATTATCTCCCCGATATCCAGCCTTGAGCTTGTAGCCTATAAAGTGTGAATTCTATCTAGCTTTTTCCTTTACTTTTTTCCATCTTTACCATGAGTCTCTCTCACCAGTGAGTGTCAGAAAAAAAACACTCTGAGGGAAATTCTCAAAGGGCCATGTAAATTACCTGCACGGTCGATGTGTGCAATGGGCCATTCACATACAAGATTTATACCGCTGGTAGTCTTAATTATGTCTTCCTTTTATTTGCTCTGTAAAGCAAGAAGCACAGGAGCCTGTAACAAGCCTGCCGTTCCTATCGCAAATCTGCTGGGTGGGATATGAGCTTACGTTTGGTGGCCAATCATCTTATCCATCCTTTGCTCCTTCCTTTTGACCCTTTTTTTTCCCTTCACTCTGTACACTGTAATTGTCCTTTTAAAAACTCACTCTGTGGTTCATGCCTCCTTTGTTTCACATCAAATACCTTTTCTGGTTCGCTTGATTTCAACATCATTACTTGCTACTGCTATACTGAGAGAAATAATAACACACACCAACACATAAGTTAAAAATATATACTTTTCTTTGTAGTATTTCTTTTGAAGCTAACGTGACTCGCCGGCCAAAGTTAAGTCCCTGCCAGGACTGCTTTGGGGTCAAGTCATTTCCAAGTGCCCAAAATATGTTAATAAGCCTGAAGGTATAATAGAGAGTGGGCAGTTTTATTCCTGACACTGCTCTGGGGTGAATAATGGCTACTGAACCTTTAACACCGTGTCTTTATTCAGTCACTGTGACATAAGTGACATGGTGGTGTTTAATTACCATTAATGACACCATAAATATTGCCACAACCCCTCAGCCACTTCATGTCTTTGTCTCCTCCACCCCACCATCATCCGCTCATCCCGCCATCTCAGAGCGATGCGCATAAAGCTGAACGTGTCTTTCAAAAAATTGCGAAGGTCACTCTCGGTCGTATGTGGGTTTGACATTTACATTTGACAACATTTGACTCTCACTGGTGCACAAAGGTGTGACAGATTGAAGGGATTGTAAGAAAAAACTAAAGGGAACTTTCTTTTTGAATGTTTTAAACCTTCATAGCCATAACTGTCATGTGCAGAAACTGTTGTGGAGCCAGTTTAAACTTCAAATTCATTGTTGACCCAATGTTGAATCAAAGCACAGTTTCTTGCTGTTCGATCATTTCAAATGAACTTTGTCAACATGAAGAGTATCTTTGGGATTTCACATGGTTGAATTATCATTTTTCACCCGACTTGTCCATTTTTATATTGATGTGTTTCAGTTTAACATTAAACTGTCACTGTATTTATTTAAGTAACCAAACCAGTTGATATATTCTGTAACTCCAATATCTTTTGTGTTTTTATGATTTGTATACCAAAACTAGCCATTTAAAAATATCAGCCTCATATACCTCTTTGATTTGTCATTTCATATTTAGAGAATAAAAAAAATTGGCCAACAACACAATAAGCACACAACCATATCATAAATAACTGCAATTGGCAGACCTTCAGTGACTCTGTCTCCATCGTTCGATGATGCTATAATGGATGCTGCTGTCCATTCTCTTCAAAGCATACATTATAGCTCTTAAATATGTCTTTACTTTTTTACGCTAATGTGCAGCAATAAATGTTCCACTATGTGCCTGGGCATGAATGATGACAGTTAACCTCTCACCCCCGCCATAATATCTATTCAATGACAATTCTTTTCATGTCAGCTCTGATGCGATAAGGTGCTGTAGAGCTGGATTGCCTCCCCCTTTTTTGGGGAAAGTGACTATGCATTCGGTTCTAGGTTAAAGATCCCCTTTCTGACTTCCCTCCTCTGAAACAACGTCTCATTACTACAGCTTTACACCAACAACGGTTGCAGGAGAAGTGTTGTCGTCTATGTGTGAACGAGTAATTACCATCACACAAAAACTGCAATTTTCAGCAAGTGGATCCAGAGTGCTCTTCACATGAGTGAGCAAATGAATAAAAATTAAGTTGTCTTCATGAGTGACCTCTGCCAGCAGGGAAGAGAGAGACAGAAGGAGGAGGAGGACGGGGAAGAAGAAGGTAAAGCTTGGGCCAAGGGCTCGGGGGGGCGGGGGTTGCCAGCGAAATGAAACAAGATGGAATAAAAACTAGGGCTGAGGCATAGTTCATAAAGGGTCACAACATAATTACTGTCTGCTCAGCGGGTAGGCACAGAAATGCATTTAGCAGCACTTAAAATTTTAATTTAGCCATGAATGGGCGCTTTTCCTTTTTTTCCCCCCGCTCTCATTTGCTTTTGCTACACATTAACAACCTTTATTTTGATCAAAAATACAAAGGGACTGAAATTCCCATTAGGCCCTTTTTTATTTTATCAAGAAGCGTATTTTTCAAGAAGAGCAGATCAAAAGAGAAAGCACTCCTTTCTTTTTTTTAAATCTCTAAGTTAATCAAACCGGCTCCCTGTGTATGTTATTCAGTGGTTGTTCTTCGATTAAACATTGTCCAATCAATTTTTTTTATTTTGTTATTTTTTTTACAGCTTGATTTCTGCTCCTTAACGGCTCAAATATAAAGAGGTCACACATTTTAATGGCTGCAGGCTTGTTAAACATGTAGAAGACATGTAAGGCATTAGTAGGACGAGTAAGTACAAGAGAAAAACGCTATGTGAGAAGTGAGACTTTTGGGTAAGGGGGTGAACCTGACAGAAAGGAGAATATAACCACAAATGAGTGTGTGAGCCACTGAGATTAGATTCACTCATGCAGCGTAGTTCAGCATGTCCGCTGAAGAGGAAAAAATAACAATTCCCTTTTGTTCTCTCTAAAGCACAAACATGATCTTACCCGGGCTGAGTGTTTCTTTTCCAAAGGCAGATGTTTAGAAACGTTTTTCAATATGCACATTAACCATGTGCCATCAACTTTATAAAAATAATGTTGCACCTGGTGATCTCCACTGCCTCCACCGCACGAGTGATGACTCCAAATGCAAAGCAAACAAAAGCATGTTAAAAAAAGGTGTGCATTGTGTATTTGAATTAATAATTCCACCTATGTTCTCGTTCCATGTCACCTTCAAGTTATACTATACAGAAAACATTGATTCCAAGCATAGTCGTATTAATTCTAAAATTGGTTTGTCGAATAACCTTTTTCAATAGTAAACAGTGGCAAAAAAAAAACAGATTGGAGGTTCAATGAATAACTGATATGCAGCTTCCTGCCCTTTAGGCCTCAGCATTTAGGCAGGGAATAAAAGCCCACTAGTTTCACCAGTCAACATCTTTCACACAGGAGGGTCGTGCACCGGTCACGGCTGACTAACCAAACTCTATGCAACATCTGACCTCCGTGTGAGTAATGTTTGGAGTGGTAGGTTTAAGGGCTGTCGGAGATTGAGGCAATGAGATCCTTTGATTGTATTTATTTGTTTTGTTACCCTGTCTATAGGCATGGAGCAAACAGTGTTGTTGAGTGGTCTTACTGTTGAATAAGCATGGATACTGGAGGGCATGGTGGAATTTAGCTAGGGCACGGTTTTCTTGCAAAAGGTGTGGACCTTTTGCAAGATAAAGACACACACATGAATGTCAGCTCTTTAAAGGTTATATAGGATATTTACACTCCAGGTCAGACCTTAACGAGGTATACTTATGAGAGTGCATACCTCCACCAAGGGTAAATAATCATCCGCGTGATTGGCTAGTTCTTCCACTAGGAATTTAAAAGAAAAAAAAGTAAAAGCAACATAACCTGAACAATTTACTTGTGATATAGAGGAAGAAGAAGTGAAAATAAAACTACTGGATCTGACCCGTAATCCACATCTGCACCAAAGTCACAGAGTTATTATTTGGCACGGGCAATTTCCATTAAAGTAAGATTAATTCTTTGTCGAGCTAGTTCATTTCAACATGTTTCTATTTCCTTTTAATATTCCACTTGCCTTCACCGCTATTACATTAGAGTTAGCATGATTGCGTCTACAGGATCCAAAAGAGACCCAGCACTGAGATTTGTAACAGATATCACACAAGCATTGCTTCAGTTTAATTTGAATTTCTTCATTTGAAATATTGTTTTTTTGATACATTTGTTTCCCTGCTGGAATTCATCAGGACAATCTGCTTCCTTCCAATGTGCCAAAAAAAAAAAAAAAAAAATTGGCTGCCTGACAGAACACAGTCTTGGAGATTAAGTAAGAGCATGACCAGTTTATAATGCGCTACCTGGGGAATACACACAGCTGCGCACATTTGCATAGACATGCATACGAGTACGCCCACACTATCATGGCATATATGGACACAAAGGACACATGCATGGATACATATGAATAATGCAAACACACGCATGCATGTATGTTAAAAACACAGCTGTTTCTGTTGCCCTCACGGCATGTGTCGGTGTCATTAGATCCACCCACAAAGACACACGCACACAAACCCAGGTGCACGCAGTGCACGCTCATTCATATACACACACATAGGCACACACAAACAACACGTGTCTGGCCAGTGTCCAGCACTGAAGTAGTTCTGCTCCGGAGAACAGCGCGCCCTGTCCACAGCCAACCAATCAAATCGCTCCCTCTCCTCCACCGTCCCTCTTTCCCAGTGCTCTGTGTCTCAGTCGTCCTGCTTTCATCCCCTAGATTTCTCTGATAATTCCAACGCGCTGTGCACTTCGTCATGCACCACCTCGCCTTTGTTAATCTCCTTCCTTTTTTTCCTCTTCGCTCTCCCTTTGAATCCTAAACTCCCATCGCTCCACTGATCTATCCCTTCCCGTCCGCATACGGAGACGTTACTTATTGATATTTCACCAGGTGTAACCCACAACTTCAGTTCCTTTTCTCCTCTCTCTCTCTCTCTCTCTCTCTCTCTCTCTCTCTCTCTCTCTCTCTCTCCAGCCTCTGTCTCTTCCGCTCACTCTTCTGATTGATGCAAGGAGACGGCCTCTATCAGTGTTTTATATATAATCCAAATGAGATACGCTTGTGCCTGCATTTCTGAAAGTCCCCGCCAGCCCCTCACACGATATGCTGACAGAGGATTCACATGATATGAATACACACACACACGCACGCACACACGCACATGAAAACACTCACAGTCGTTCAGGGGGAACAACCCTGCATCAACCCATCATCAAAGGATTATTCCAAAAAGTTATGGCAGACAAGACAAAACACCGTATGTGGTTGTGTGAGGTGATACATTAATGCGTATGTGTGCAGGTGCAACTATGTCTCATGTGTGTATTTATGAGGGACTGAGAGGAAATATGCATTTAAATGGCCGTGGTAAGCAATGCTGACCCATCTCTTTCTCCCTCGACGTTTCATCCATACCAAAGCAGCGAGGCAGGATGCATGTACAGCTTTATGGGGACACATAACAAATGGAATGCTCCTATCTGTTCCTCCCCACCAGGTGCACGCGCCAATGAAAGAATTCAAGGCAAAGAGTTAAATCACAGGCATGAACGTTGATTGAAGTAAATTAGTGTATTTAGCAACTGGTCCACCTGAATTTTCCCACACACCATAATTGCCTTATCTTTCATTATCATATTGCCAACAGTCAGTATCCCTAGAGAGGGCGACCACAGCATGCATACTACCACAGTATGCATGCGTGCGTAATACAGCTGAAAAACGAGATGTTTTAATAGGTCAAGTTGACAGGAGAGGGGGGATTATTTGTGTAAGGTCTTTTAAACATGGATCCACTACAAAGAGCATAATCTTGTAAATTATAGATAGTTTCTGACAAAGCAGGGCAGCTCATCACACTGGCTTGAATCAAAATTAATGAAAGCCCATTTCAGATATTCCACCCTTATATGTTAATCTTATGGTAAATTAACATGTGGATGTCTCATGACTTTTTTGTTTCCTGTGACATCATCTTTTATGTCAATACACCGGAAGATAGGGCAAGTAAACTACAAAGCAACATGAAGCCCAGTAACTATTTTATATGGTGCCTACTTTTGATATACTTTGAGTTTTTTCAAACTCAAAGCCAACTGAATGATGAATGAGTGTTGCTTGAATAGACATGGATGGAATTTGTGGCTGAGGTAATGCGGCAGATATAAACAGAGGCAGGTAGCCTTTATTGCCTTCATGATGTGTGTGATAGCATTGTGTCAGAAAAATACCTGTGACTTCTGCAGCCCCCGTTTGACCCATAAACGAATGCCAATCGTACCCTTTTTATATTCGAGATAAAGCCAGATATCTAAACTTCTGTCTGCCATGAGACGAGTCTGAGCTGAATGCTCGCAGATGAATACAGTTTTTAGTGTTTTGACTAAACTCTAGCATCGCTTTAATAAATGTCTTATAGAAATCATTATATGCTATGCACAAAGAGATTGATTTTATAGCAGCAATATGCAGTGTGGAAATGGCAACAATGGTTAAAGAAAAAAACATTAATACAATGATGATTTGACCAAAAGTATCGTGCTTTAAACAAATATCAAATATGCGACCGTCTACATACTCCATGTGGACAAATCACGAAACTAAATTAGAATCACAACTTAATGTCTTGTCATTTAGTTAATGTGCTCCTGCACGATTGGGTGTGAGGAAACCTATGGCAAATCTCGCTCTCTAATAGCACTAAATTATGAAAGTTATTCGTAAATGTATTAGTGAATTTATAGTGAGAAGTGGTGGCATGCGCCCACAGTGGTCATTAACTGTGGTTTCATCCACAAAGTTTTGCAACCCATTAGGGATGCAGCCAGTGACAGAACAAAAACAAGTATATTTTTCCCCCGAAGTCAGAACAATTCTAAATCCGTGCTCTCCCACAACGGGTTCAAATATGTTTAATACATGCATCCTCTGATTCTTCAGGTAGATTGAATAAAACATTTTTTCGTTTTTATCTCTGACTTTTCCTGTCATTATTAGGCATGCACCAAACGTAAAAGTCATTAATCTCAAAATGAAAAGCGATTATTTCTGCTAACTGCTGCTAATGTCCACACCCGGCCCCTGCATGAGCAGGTACGCACAGAACAATTTCCAGAACATTTATCCACACCTAACATTATTACACCTAACAGCGATATGAAGTGTGCGGTGCTGTGGTTTCCCCCATGTGGAATGCATTGAAATCCTGATTCAATGAAACAGCCCAGCTCATTGATTTTCTACATTGCACACAACTGTCAAAATGACGACAAAGATATAAAGCCCTGAAACGGCTGCATAAAAAATCCTTGTGTGTCATTTGGTCCAATCAAGACATATTTTGATCATTGTAAGAATGCTGGTATATTTATACCTGAGACCTCAGGGTCAAATTAAGCAAATGTTTTTGTTGAGTTTTTTTTCTTCCAGTGAATTACCCTTTATGTTTATGTTTTGTAGATGAAAAAAAATGTGCTCCAAAAGCCAGGAAGCAGTAGCCTGATGACTATTGAGGCTATTGTTACTGTGGGATGAATGAGATGTTTACTTGGTTTCATAAATTGTGCACGGATAAAAATGAATATATTCACCGTTTCCTTTACTCCAGTATGAATACATTTCATACTATCAGGTTTAGTGTGTTCCTTACTTTTATTCATGCCTTCAATACTTTTCAGTTGTGCATGATAGACAGTCCTCATGGTTACGTATCATTGTTTTCATGTACTTTAATTAAAAATGTTTTCACACTTCCGTATCATTGATAGGTCATTCTTTAAAAATCATTTGAATGCTTTCATATCTACAGCGCTGGCAGTAATTAAAAAGAAACATGGTGCACCAATTTCAGGTTTAAGCTACAGTGCCACCGCCTACACCCAGTTCCTTTTCAGAGGAACGGTTGCGTGTGCGCGGGCACAATGTGATGGAAATTATGTTACTGGATTCAAGTGTGGCAGTGGCTCCATATAGTTGCCAGGAGAAATAAATTCCAGCTCAACCAGTGCTCTGTTTTAAGGGAAACGTGATAAAAGAGAATTCACTGCTGAAAGTCATTCTATTTGCTAATACTTACTAGCTGAACATGAGGGTCAGGGAAACTGGTGGTAAAAGACAAAACACAGAGTGGATTATTTCCATACATTCTGCTTGGACTCGTAAATAACTTGGTGCATGGTGCTTACCTCAATGAACTACTGCGACTTAAACAATGCCACTAATAAAGGTGAAAGCTGAAACTTTTTAAATGATGCTGCCCATATTTTAGTTTGGATCATTTCTATGTTTATTTTCATTAACAATGCACGTCACGGCCGACAAATAAGGGAGATGCAGAAACTCTTGATGAGGTGCCACAGTAGGGGAGAAACAAGATGTCCGTGTCACGCAGGCAGCTTGGTTACTCTAATCTGTTACCATGGGAACCAAAACACTCCACACAAGAGGCACAGGCATCGTGTCGTGGGTCTAAAGGATTCATAATGACAAAAAGAACCGTTTTTGTAAACTTCAAAAAAAGACATGTCAACGCGTTGTGGACAAACATCACTTCGTACATAATCTCAGGTCATTACAAAATCGTTTTAAAATAAATTCTCACCTACTATAACATTTGACTCACCAGAGTTATTGATTCATCAATACACTTTCAGGAACTGATCGTTAATACAAGTCAAAAGTAGTGAAAACTGCTGAGCTAAAATGTTGATAAAGATTCCTTGTTGCAAAGGAAAACTGGTCATATAGCCCGTATAGGCATGGTAGGTCAAAGTTGAACCACATTCTATACAATAAATACACAAAGTTGTGATAAACTGAACATGAGCTTTAAGCAGGTTTAATGATTATACCATGAATTAAATAAAAGGTCCATCATAGCTGTCGGTGTGGCGTCATGGCTGTGGATAGTCAGCCAGATAAATAAAAAACATAATATTTATGTTTATGTCTCCATTCAATATCTGACAGGAGTTGGCTACGGGAAAGAGGATAATCAATTTGAATCATTTAAATGGCAACTGTCTTGCTCTCTCTCTCTCTTTCTCTCTCTCTCTCTACTCTACTCAATACACACAGATACGTCTCTTTTATCAGTTCAACCCTGACTGAATTTGATTTAGGAAGTGGATTTCACAAAGCACCGTGAGTTCAGCGTTGACTGGAAGAACAAAATAACCCCGCCACATGAATATTCAAAGTTGCATAATAAAACAGTAAAAGCGTAAGTTTTAGTGAAGACTGGGTGGATTTTCAAGAGATCACAAGCGTTACGGTGTGTTTTTGTGTGCGATTCAAATGAGAAGCCTTGATCCGGGAGATGGACAGCCAAACAGAACACAAACACCCACATTAATACACACAGGAGCGCACTGGATCAGGCACGCACACTCTCAGGCAGCGAGCCCATAAATCACTGTGGCCTACTCTCAGGATTCAAGCGTCACAAAACTTTGCCACTGTTTACTCCCACGTCTGCGGCGGGTCAACTTTCTCGAAATGAAGTGCAGGCAACACACAGTGGTCTGTGTCTTGCTTGCATTGCCACGAGAATTTTTTTCTGAGAGGGGTCAAATTAGGCTCATCCATCACGAATAAAGCAACACCTGAGACAGACGGAGGTGGCCGGTGGAAAAGAGCAGACAACAAAAGAGCAGGATACACAGCCACCTTAGGAGCAATAATGTTTTATACTATAAATGGTATGTAGAGATATAATGGAGTATTAGCATCTACTAGCAGCACTATGTGCTTGGCCACGATTCATCGGGTTGCCAGTGGTCTAGGTCATTGCTTGTGATGTGACACGGTAACATAAGATTTCCCGGCCACTGATTCTGAAGAAAGTATGTGAAATCCCTGGGCTACGGCTCGCATATGAAAAGAAATAAAACCACTCTGCGGCGATCAGTTTGAATTCAATATTCGCAGAGTGCAAGCAACAAAAGGCCACGGCTTGTATTACGATGCGGCGCACCACCTGAGTCGCCCGGATGTATTCTACACAAACGCAAAATGATGAACTGCGCTGGCCGCATAAAGGTCAGCTGTTTCAGAGGCTTTGTCACACTGCCACACAGTAATGTTCCCTTGCCGTTCCAGCGCGAGAATGGCAGGCAGCGCAAATTACCAAAGCAATGAGCATTCTTTAATATTTTATACAATAAACGAATGGGCTGGGGGCGAGGAAAAATTGTCCGGGTAATTTGTCTCTGATCAGCTCGGTCTTAACAGACCTTTTGGTCGAGGTCTTTCCCATAGGTGAATTTCCATAACTCAAAAGTTTTCAAGTTCTAGCGCCGTGTCTGATTGATTGACGACAATGAAAGGAAAAGCTGGAAAACATCCACAAGGGCCGAAGTTAAGTGGATATGAACACCATAGTTTGTTCAAAATTGAAATGTCCCGCACCACCCTGGTCTGGAACAACAGCAATATATAGACATACCATACAGACAGTGAGTATTTGGCAAGAATAAAAGAGCGCAATATGAATGCATCCCATTTGCATAGTTTGTCGGCCCAATTTCAGCCGCCCACTGGGAAACCTCTCAGTATTCCCCATTGTCAGACTGCCCATGAAATAAAGGCTTATATCCTTTTTTCGATTTTTTTTTTTTTACAAACAGAGGTCATAATATTGTGCTCCCCAATTTATCTGCAGTGACCCAAAAACACGGTGACGTCCCTGAATAGAAATCTGCTGAGCCCAAGAGTTTAAAGACTTGATGCCTCAGTCGAGAAGGCTCACTTCACTGCTTCTCTTTGTGGTTATAACGTTTTACACAGTCTATCGCCTCAAACCACAACTATACGGGGGATAGAAACAGAGGAAACATATACCACAGTCCAATGTGATCGAGGTGTTTGCATCATAGTGCGCCATGGAGAGATGCTCTGTGATTTATCTCCGAGCTAAGCACAGGACGCATATACTTTTAATTTCTGACTGTGAAAATCCTATGTTTGCACATTGGGGATGATGAAATTAAATGAGCTTCTTACAGATAAAACATGAGACAAATCCAGGCCGATACAGGAGTTTAATGTGGAGTGACAGTGTGTGAGCTAAACTGACATTAATTACGGAGAGGAGACTATGCGTTGGTCAGAAGTGCAGACTCTCAGTTAACCAAAAAAAAATCCTGACTCAGGGACAGCACCATCCTCCACACACCACTCCAGCCTCAGTCAGCTCTCAATGGAATATGTTAAGAAAAAAAACATAAACTTACCAACTAAAATTTTTTTTTTCTTTGGAATTGTACCAATAGATTTGTCGAACATGTGTCAGGTTTTCCATGACAGAAAAATAGGCATAGAGATTGGTCTGAAAAGTCAAGAACATTTTTAGATATAAAGATGATGCGGTTCGTCATTGTGTGTGTTTAAAGTCAGATAGTCGAAAGCAGTGAGGGTAATCCTTCCTTTCCAGGGTCCGTGTTGTATCATGCAAGCAAGCTATTTGAACCTTCGCGACCAAGTGATGCCAGACAGGAAGCCCTTTGACTGGGAAACGTATTGACCAGACAATCTCCAATAGGGAGTCACTCTCGCCAGGGCGAGTGTGAGAGACCACTAACCACATCATTAGACCCAGATTATCTGTATCAGAAGCTATTAAGAGCCATTAGCAGGAGGAAATGACCCTGACCCTCTCATTGCAGTTTTACGTCTTCTTTACCGGGAGAAGAGACGGAGGAAAAAGATTAAGATCACCTTGAATTACACTAACTAGGCCCTGAACACATGATGATTTCAGATAAGTGCGCACACACACGCGCGCGCCATATTGAGAAACCCAAACAAAAGACGAAGATATGCACGGCTCCCGAGGGGATAGGTTAGACGCAATAAATCCAGCTTCTAAATAGATAGCACAGCAACACGTGTGGCTTTTTAGATCGGTGGCGATACGATTATGCAGGCTCAGGACCATAGATATGGAGTAGATAGATTATGCTGCTGTAAATACACAGCAGACTTGGCTGCGGCTCCCTCACACTCTGCTGACATCAGCTATTTCCTCCACTTCCTGCTTATTAAGTAAGGATGGTATCCTTAGATGGCCTTGGTCCTCTGAGAGCCGGCAGTGGGAGACACATCCGCACACACACACACATATTCAGGGTGCAGAATGACACTTCACACACGTCTATAGGCATTAATGCGCTGTTGATTGCATTTAAAATGAACCAATGCACGTCGGAAAATAAGCAAATACCTAAGGCGGTCATGAGCAATTCATGGACTACAGTAATTTTGCCCTTATGTCCTTCACGAAAAAAGCACCTTGTTGGCCAGACCAGTTAATCAATAGCATTAGGGGGTTGAATAATACAAAAAAAGATGTGCACGTGTGAATGTTTGATTGTGCGTCTAATTATCCAGTACTTGAGAGGGGCCAAGAGAATGAGCAAAGCCATAATTCATCTAAAATGAACCACACGGAGGAATGCGTGGTGAAATGCACTAAATCTAAATATGGCAACAAATCTTCTCATTCAATCAGATCAGCCTGCTCAGTTTCACACAGTGTATAGCTAAAGAGTTCCCTAGTTGGGTCTCTTCTGGTGATAGAGAACTTTTTCTTTTTTTTGGTTCTAAACTAAATGATTTCTTTTTTCAAAAAGCTCACAATGTTAAAAGCACGTGCCCTGTAATAGGACCTTTTCCATGTTTTTGGTAAGAATTCAGCCGTAGCGATTTAAATGATTTTCTTAAAGGGGACATAGGCTATGTTGAATAGCTGTTGACTAGGGTACAGTTTATGTCAACATGGAAATTGATGTTTGGGGTGCAGAGGAGTCCGTCTCGCTCCTACTGCCATTTCACCTCGTCCTCCTTCAAAGTGGAGTGAATTCAATTTGCCCAGAGTAAGAAGCATGGGGGAAACAGCAATATCAATAATATACGAGAATTTTCTTTTCATTTTTTTTCATTGGGTCCTCCACAAAAACAGCCATTACTCCAGGACAGGCATTACACCGCACACCCAGCTTATCATGCTTCTGCAATTTTAAACTCTATTACATATTATGGCATTGGGTCATCAAGAATCGACTGAATCCACTCAAGCCCAACCCAGCAATTTAAGATAAAAGATTATTTTCACAAATTTACTACAATATCCAATATAGACATTGGAAAGTAAAAGCACTACGTGGAGGCATTCAAACCTTAATCTTGTGCATTGAGAAAGAAGCAACAACTGCTAGATACTTGCTCAGATAAAGTACAACTGGCCCAAACCTGTAGCGAAATAAATCAGCTCTAAGATGACTTCACAATACAATGTTTGGCTCAAATGCTCAAACACAATCCATCTGTAGGATCGACCTTTACATCGCTCTTCTCAAAAGCAGAACGTTTTCGCTGTATCAAATTGGCAAATAGAGGAAACATTACCTTCAGATTACAAGGCTATTTATCGTTATTATGAGGCGTTTGTCTTAAATGAATTGCGGTTATAGCTGGCAAAAATTTCCACATAATCAGATTTGATATGCCTGTGAGAGAAAAGTGGTGAGACGGAAGGACACGGGGCGTTCACATGTTCAAAGAGAGTGACTTTCATACACGCTCTCCCCTCTGCTACAGTGACATACTTTTTCTTTCCTTTTTTTATATGAACATACTTTCATTCTCCTTTATGGCAGCCGACAGGTAGCCGCGTTTGAATACATCGGGCCGCTTAATGATAACTGACACTTGATTGGCAGATTGGTAACTACCGTAATTTCCGGACTATAAGCCGCTACTTTTTCAAAAAAATAGATTTTCTTGGGGTAAATTGAGTTCCGTCACATTAGACCAGTGAAATTGCCGAACGGGTTAAGGTGGACCAATGAAACTGTTACACAGTTTAATGTTAAACACATTAAATGTAACGCGTGCCGACTGAATCATTCTGATCAGTCATTTTGTCATGCACACACCCTCATCATGTCAAAGACACGGAAAAATGCATACGATGCAGCTTTTGAGTTGAAGGCGACCAGCTGTGATTCCAGGGGGTACGACAAGGTTTTTGTAGCCGCTCCACATCAGTGTAAATGGCACATTTAAGGTGGCGCTCCGCGTCGAGCGGGATGAAAGTGACGATGAAAACGAGGCTGAGCAAACATCGGATGAAGCGATTCATCCGAGGCTGTTCAACTCCGACAACGAATGAGATGAATTCAGTGCGCAGGAGGGGGAAGATAGTGACCAATGACCTTCTTGGTATGCTTCTGTTTGTTTATTTAGTTTTGTTAGTGTTACAGGCATTGTCTTTCGTTAAAGTAAAGAGTAAATTTCATTTGTTTCAACGTGGACGCTTGCGGCTTATAGACATGTGCAGCGTATACATGTTCAAAATAAATATTTTTTTAAAATTCAGTGGGTGCGGCTTATATTTAGATACGCTTAATAGTCCCAAAATTACGGTAGTTTGAAGAATGATGTCATTGGCTGACTTCTCTAGTCTACCACCAAATAAAGCACAGGGATTAAAGGCTGGGGTCTGGATATATTGTGAGGTATACCTTTTAATTATACGATGTCTCTGTGGTCAAGTGGTATGCATCGTAACTGTTCCGGCAGTGAGGGGGCTCTACCACTGAGGACGTTTAAAATATTCAAACACAGAGAAATGGTTTCTCGGATTTTTCGTAACATGTTTCTATATGATCATTAGATCAGCTCACAATTTTTTAGACTGTGCCAAAACCGATATCAGACTCACGTGATCTATATTCAGTAAGGGAGACACACGATGATGAAACAATCTAACCCCATACCCAAGCCATTAAAAAACCATGTCACTCAAACACTCAAACAAACCTTTGACATCTGCCCAAATGTTCTCACAACGATGAACAACACCAAAAATGTATCCAAACAGCAATAGAGAAACGTGAAAACATGCACACACGCACACACACAAAATACGAATATTCCAGGGGCAGCCCACCTCATTACATATAGACAAACATTCAATTAGCCAGGGTAATGGGGAACATAGTTGTGGTAATGCTTCAATTCCAGCAGCACTAAAACAACCGGCTGAAGATTTATAATGTTGCACTGTTGAATGATAACACCCCCTCTCTACATCTCAGTGTGTCACCCAAAGTGTGTTTGTCTTGTCCCAGCATTTGAAATGAGTAGTTCATTTCCGGAACAAATGACTCTCTACGGTTGGAACTACATGAAGCTAAACAATGCTCCCACCTCCCTATATAAATACAGGGTGTGAAATACTTTTTTTCCGTTGCCTGCAATATTGCAAGTTGTCAGAAGTTTTACCTGCAATTTCGAAAAAATGCCTGTAGTTACCCACGTTAGTGTTCCTGACCTACTACAACCTTCTTGTTGTGGTGAAGCCTTTATCATATCATCATACAGACATACACAGCTTTGTAAATCCTTAGAATGCACTTTCAAAGGTGCAAATTATGATATTTTTGATGCTCATAAGCATCTTCTCATCAAACTGCATTCTCAATAAACATTAATTAACACTGTTCTTTTGAGAGGGATATTGGTCTGTTACTGCTTAAATTAAAAACACCTGAAACAAGTCTGAACACAGGACAGGAGTTTATTGCTCAGCCACCAATGCAAACTGCAACTGAAGTCTAATACGCTTGCCATCACTAACTACAAACTTAAGTATTGCATGTGATTATAACATACCTGCAAACTCGCAGGAGGTGTGAGTTGGTAACATGTTGGGGGGGGGGGGCTGCAGATCTAACTGCACAGGGGGCAAAAAAGACGCAGAGTTGGCACTGCACCGGGCACCCAACTCTCCTCTCTCCCCCGGAGGCAGGGGAGGGGTTCAATGTCTCCCACCCCGGCGCGACCGGTCCTCCCCCCGGAAAATTCGATGCCGTTATATTGACTCTTATTGGCCAAAAAGAGCCGTACCACCAAAGATGTTATATTAACAAGATTGTGACGCGACGGTTTTCAGAAACGTTGTTAGTCTCCGGTTTCTTCGGTGGCCCCTTAGCCGCTTACGATCGTCAGTCATGATACGGAGGAGTATCCTGCAGTATCAGAATTTGTCTGCAAATTGTAGGGAAAAGGGGGGGATTTCACAACCTGTAAATATCTACTGTTGGAAGGCAGCAAGTCTGGGAAGAAAGTTGTAGCTAAGCAAGGAGAACCGGATTTTTACAAACTTAGCCAAAGGTAAAATCAGTAGAGTAGATTTATAGATGGACAGGTGAAACTGTGACCTCTCTCATTTCTCTGCAACTCAATAATATCATAGGTTGTTCATTCACTTCACTTAATTACTACTCCTTTTTTCCTTTTTTCTTTCTTTGCCAAATAGGTCGAGTTAAAATACAGAAGAATTGCGTGTGAGTTGCATGCCACTGAGTACTTAGCAAAACTTATTGCAATAAGGGTTTTTTAAATGTAATACAGTGTAATGAGGACACTGATTATCTTTGCTTGTGATAAAATCCTAGGGAACACTCATTTCACACCATAGCTAGCAGAGCATGTATTGGAAGAAGACCTTGATATTTGGTTGATTAAAATCATATTGGTTTGAGATGGTGTCTTGAAGCAATCATGTGCAGGACTTTAATCTAGCCTGAATTTTCAGGTGTCTTTATCGTCACTGATTTTTTTTTTTAACAAAATTAACCTGACCTAAACTTCGAAAGTAATCTCTTTTCATCCACAGCCTGTCTTCAGTCTCTTGTCTCTGTCCTTCTCTATTTCACTGCCTGTTGAATGACCACCAATTGCATTAAACTAGATGGCAAATATGCTAATATTCTCTTCCCTGTAACCTTGCATTACTCTTGACAGAAACAAACACTCGTAATCATGCTCAGACAAGCATGAGTCGGCATAAACAAACATAAGAGAGACCTTCTTGACAGTGAATTGGTTCTCATTGTCAGTGGTGTTTGCAAGTAGTGTTTGCCCCAAATGCAGAAGTAAAGCAAAAAATAAATCAGAGTTGGGGAGCAACTTGAAGAGGAGTGGGGAAACGATGAAGGACGGGACCAAATCAGATCAGTGAAGGGCAAATAGGGAGACAACTGTGATGCATAGATGGAGCTGATGGAGCTGATGACGGATAAATGAGTGTTCTTTCCTCTGAAAGTTAAATACTTCCAAATAAAGAAGCGCTGTGTGTGTTTTTCTCTGTTGGAATTAAATTGGAGAGGATTTAGTTAGATGGATAAGAAGCCTTACGAGCTTAAATTCATGGCTTTGAGTGAAATGGAAAAAGTAAAAAATGTGAAATCTTTTCTCACAGTGCCTTTAGTTTCTAATTCTCCGTGTGCTGTTGACATGAGTGATGACATTTTGATCATGTATGCGTAGAACTAAACACAGTATGTAACTTTACAGAGATGTTAAAGTAATGCAAAATACATCTTTTGGTAAAAGAAATCCGGACATAAGTGTTATGTCATTACATTAGATTGCAGTGGGCTTTGAATAATTACTCAATATCCACCAAAAACAAATTTGAAAAAAAATGCAGCATAAACCAATGATAATATTCCATTTAAAAATTCCTATATCTCCTATTATACTTTAAAGTCTGCTATAAAAACATATGCCCACAGGAGAAACAGCAAATCAAGTATATGCCCTTATGTTATGTTGTGACTGCAGCCCCCTCAAATCACTTCCTCTATTAATTAATATACCAAACTTAATCTAACATAAGTATTTATATAAATTGAACATTGGCTAAGGCTCAACTTTTAACGTCACGTTGTGGTCGATTTATAATGAGAGGATGTTTTTTCTTACATTGTAAAATGGTTACATTTTTCATCCCGCTTTTCATCCCCCACCTGTTTTAGCGAGAACTAAAGCTGGGCCCCAAAAGAGTTTTTTCTGTAAAAGTATGCCATGCTGTGAATATTGTCATATAAAGACTGTTGAGCAACTCTTTCAACAAGAAGGAAAATGTTTTAACATTAATCAGGAACAACCACAGACCTGGATAACTGATCCAGCTGCCAAAGATTGTAGGCAAACTACTTTTGTGTTGAAGTTATAGAAAAAGCTATACACTATTTAGGCTGAATATCAGAGTAATTAACAAATTGTTGTTTTAACCTGTCAGTTCTGATATTGACCTATGTCTCTCTCTACCTTGCCGTCCACTGCCCAGTTACTTGCCACCTGCTCTGTCCATGAAGGTGACTGACACACTGACTGAATCTGTCGATCTGTTCAGGCAGTGTGGGTTTAACCACAGCCAGAAAAAGGGGTAGGGAAATCGCTCTGGCCTTCAGTCTTCGGGAAGGCCTGGGGCAATGGTTTTTGGTACCACCCTCTAAAAAATCAAAAAACAATCAGTTAATTCACCTTTCGAAACAAACACACAGCTATGAGGGCTTCAGACCTGCTTAGGAAGCTTTAACTAACTATTGAGCCAGGCAGCCAAACAACAAAAAGACTAATGACTCTGTTAGTGGTTGTAAGACAGTAACCCATTAATATTTCCCAAAGCAAACTTTATCGAAAATAAGATTAGAAATGCAGGAGTATAAGCAGCGAGAGCAGACTAAAAGGATAGTAATTATTAAATGAAACAGATTAAATATAACATTTAAAATGCTGATGTTTGGCCTTCTCTGAAGGCGCACAAGGCCCTAAGGGTTCCCCAGGGGTGTGTTAATTATTTACATTTTCGTTGCAAAATGGAGAAATCACTTAACACCTGCTCTGCAGCACTTCTCGCCAACATTCCCTAATCTCTCCCACTTTCTTCCTTTTGTTTTTGCAATATATGTGATCAGTCTTGCAGAGGTTCTTGGGCTGAAACATTTTTCATTGACCTGGTAATGCTGTCATCTCAGCATGTCACTCAACGTCAAGTGGAGACAAGCCGCAATCATCGTTTCTGATGATCACCGCTTTCAACAGCTCAACTTGTTTTGGTTCAAAAAGATTCACAGTGTTTTTCAAACAATTCTGCTTTAACATATGAACATATGTGTGTCAATCTTTTGATTGAGCCCACAAAGGAATTTGTTCCTACAGACAAAAACATTTTTTAAATACATATTTTTCATGTTTTTCACATAACCAATGTAGAAAAAAAGAGAGCGATGGACACCAGCAGAGAAAGATGAAGACACCCACAGTGAGAAATGGCTGGACACATGCAGAGAGAAACAAAAACACCAGGACACAAAGAGTAACCCAACAGGATGGAAAGGGTGGGGGGTGGGTCACTGTACTGGATGTCGCCATGACACACAATGTCTCACACCAAAACTAACATTTCTCAACTTAAAAAAAGTCACAAGCTCTGTCAGACACACACGCGCTCGCGCACAAACACGCACATGCACACACGCGCGCATGCACACACACACACACACACAAACACACTAAGATGTGTTGAAATTGGCTCTAATTAGCTGGCTCAAAGTGCTTTAATATTTTTTACAGGAGATAAAAAAACAGATGTCATGTTCTGCGTTATAACAAAAATATTAGCATATAAAAATATAATATATCCTTTTGAGTGGGGCAGACCTGTAAATACACACCACTGCGGTTGCCCTGTGGCGTGTGTGATTTGTTTGTGGAGTTGAGGGGGAAAAAGAAAGACAATGGCTGCAGTTACTACTGAATTGTCCAACAAAAGTGTCAAGTAAACGAACATATTTGCGGGGGGGGGTATATTTCAGTATATTTCGTTGCAGTGAACACCTTCACGCATTATGAGCTCATTAGTAAACATTAAGCAAAATCATCACCTTTTTATAGGTTACACAAAAAACAGAAAATGTATAACCAGAGCAAAGCTAGAATTCATGGCATTGCTGTTGTACAGGATGGTTTCAGGCAGAGTGCCTAGTGTATTGAGTGAATGTGGAGCACCACCCTATATTTAGAGCCATTCACAAGTTACTATACTTGTCCACGGACCACAAAAGAAGACACATCATCACCAACAAAGTGAGGAAACCATAGTACAGAGATGTTTCTGTGAAGGGGCAGAGTTTCAAAAAAAAAAGATGCAGTGCATCAGTCAGCATCACTGCCACACAGGCTGCAAATTAAAATCTGAAAATGCAGCTTTCCTCCACAGCACCACAACACCAGGCATTTTCTGATTTGTCTCTGTATGTATACACAGTCTGTCGGCGCTCGCTGACAAACTGCCGTGATTGTGATCTGGAATCACAAAAGTTGAGTGTTCCTTACGTTGCAAACAAATTGCCCTGTCATTAATCTTATTTTTCTAATTCTAATTTTTTTTTGTCAAGATGTTATTATGTTGCACAGCTTATTTTGACGTAGCGTGGCGGGTAAGGCATTTCACTGTAAAAAAAACAAACAACAACTTTGTTTTTTTGTCTTTCCATCTAACTGTAAGTAATCTGATAAACTACTGTTCTTTTGAAACCCTGACCTCAAATATCCTTGTGTATCCTTGACATGGTAAAGATCTCACCTGCCATTTCCACCGATAAACCCTATTATCAAATGGTCCGGGCAGATAAGATACACATCTCTGACCGATGCCGTCGTTGGTAATTACAGCTGAATTGATTGCTGAGGCAGTGGGATGGGTCGGGACAGGGTGGCAAACCTGATTTTCTTTTGTCCGTCACCTGATCCATACAACCTATTTACAAACATATCAAAAGTTCCACTTCAGCATCCTCAGTCTTTTTTGGTTGACACTGCAGTTTGAAAACATTAGTGTGCGGTACACCCATGAACTGATCACACAAGTGCAAATGGTTTATAGTATAACATGACAGATATTGATATGAAGTAGCAAACCGAAAATTCCTTGTTCTATTTAACATTTCTGCTTCAGGGTCAAGCCTGTAGTAGTATGGGTCTCTTTTGCCTCTCATATCATCACCTGTGTGTCTTTAGAGTTGTTGCCTGATTAAATCATTTTCCTTTTTTGCATTGTAAATGTATTTTTCCAAGATTTATAATTACCCTTGATCTTGTTTTGTGAAGGATTTTTTGCCATGAATTGAAGTCCTTTCCTACTTTGACCTAGTTATACGTTTCCCCTAGTTTTTATCCATTTACCTTCAAAGGAAGGCATCTGTTTAACCCATTTATCATCAACTGGCTCACCACCACTACAGATAAATCCCCTCTTACTTTTTTAACTGTGCCGCTTATTGCTTTCCCAAGCTGTAGTCGCAGTAGATAAATCAAAGAGACAAATCTTCATGTCGACAGAGGTCACTGCTCCAGATATGCATGCATTTTAAACCTGTCTCATTGTATTTCATAATTAGTGCATAGCTCACTAGCTGGTGCATATTTTGATGTGGTTTCTGCGGTTGTAGGTGAGATAAGCAAGTACCCTTTTATGTTGAATTGTGAAGCAACTATTATAAAAGCATAAAATCATATTAGATGCAGTAAAGAAAGTATTTGTTTGTAAAATCTAAAACAATGCCAGTGTGGGATTACATTATGGAGACTTAAGGGGCAAAAGGAGAGGGCAAATATATGGTGATCCTAAACAACCTTGCCTCAATTTGTCTGTGAATGAAAGAAAAAAAAGTATACTGAAAGATTTGGTGGGAATATTTGCTGTTTTTGGAGGTCAAAAATTAATTCTTAAACGTGAGGAGCAGGTGCACCAAGAGTTCACAAGAAAAAAGTTAGAAGGACCCTGAGACCAAGTTAGCATTAAAATTGTTGGTATAATTGTTGAAATCGGGAAAAGGATTAGGTTGACCATTATAAAAAAGATGTCTAAGGTATTTAAGTCCTCTTCTCTATTTTGCTTTCATCCTGAAAGTCATAAATTCACAGTTAAAACATACATCATAACTATTTTGTAAATCATGTTTATGGTTTCATTTTTAATAACTCTTCAATTACTCTTAAACAGTTTGGCAATGTAGCTTTTTATTTAAACAGATGTCAAATTAACTTGTCGGAGAGTATTTTCAAGCATGGAACCATTTTATGCAGTTTTTATAGAAGTCAGAATAAAAAGTCTGTTTGTAAATATTTATTATAATACTGGAAAGCTGCAATACTTGCAAAGCTACATATTTTAACAGTGTATAGTAATTTCACAAAAACTTAACAGAACAAAAGTTAGTTTTGATGAGATATTCAAGATATGTTGCTTGAATGAGGAAAGAAAATGCTATAAATGTATAATTTATATTTTTGTTTTAACATTTGAAGGATTTATTTTTATTTTATTATGACTTTATGACTATTATATTTGTTATGACTGACATTTATTTTAGCCAATGGCAAAATCTCAAAGAAATGAACTGTTTCAGACTCGGATGATTAACCGTCACCTGAATCCAAATATTGGTAAAAATGATCATGATCATAGTATCTTTCCTATCTTCATTGCATCTGTTTCGACAAGGAGGCAACACGCTGTGGTTGTTTCGGAACGAATTATGGCTTCCATGTATACATTTAATGTTACTACCCTAGCATGAACATTACTGTAGGACAACACAAGGAGAAATTTGATTCAAGTGACATAGAGTCCCATAGCTCAATCACTGTTAAGTAGCCATGGGATTAGCCACTCTGTGCTCACTTAAAAATAATCCACATCAGATGCTGATAATGTCTCAAAATGAAGTACAGTGGAGTTGGTTTATATTTGGCTAGTCCCTCCAGATTTAATTAAGGTGTTAGGACAGATAAAAACAAGCCTCTGTTGTTATTAATAATGTCTAATGGCAAAGAAGTATTAACTGACTGTGTGTAGTGTGAGTTTTTACCCAATGCTTAGAGTTTTCCACGGGGAGATCAGGATTCCTCTCAGCAGAAGCTGCGTCTTAAGTGCAAGAAATATTCACTCCCGTTACCCAAGAGAAAAGCGCAGACTTTAACACGCCCCACGCAATTAAATACAATCAAATACAAAAGTTTGATTTTGGTAAATGAAACGTAATTTGAATGAAAATTGCGGTGCGTTATCAAATATAATGTTGATGGATCATAATAAGCAGATAAGACATGCATCAGTCAAGCAAAGTGCTTGGTTGCTTTTTGCATTAAAGCCTGGACGAAATCCGTGTCCTAAATTCACACCCCTAATTCATATTTCATATTCTGCACGCGTAAATTGTACTATGCAATATGTAGCCCTCTCTTATAAGAACACTGCGCCTCATTTCCATTTCCTTGAGTCTGTGCTGCAGAAAGACTCCCGGCTGCGCTCGCCCTGTGAACTGACCCTGTGTTTACAACATGGTTTACAAAGCGCAACAACCCCAAACTTGTCAGAAACAACAAACAAACGGCTGCAACCGCAGCCAGACTCCGTGGCAATTAACACTATGTGCCCGGAGACCATGCTACCATGGCGCGATAAAGAAGAAATTACACCATAAACATTCAAATTTAATTGAGCGTGTGTATGTGTGTGCGAGTGTGTGTATCTGCAGTTGTGTCCACATCTGAATATATCTGCTCGGTCATTTTTTTAATTCTTTGTATGTGTGTGTTTGTGTTTGCGCGTGTAGAGTTTTAACAACTGCAGCAGCACAGATTGCCCTCCGTCCCTCAAGCTCCACTGCGTTCTCCGGAGGGGTCTAATCAGACAAACAAGGCTTCACACTTGGGCTTTGTACGCTTTGATTCCTCGCTGAGCACCACAAACACCAATGTAATCACCAAAAGGATGGCGCACACACACATAAACCCAATACGCAGACATAGACGTACCCAAACGTGACTGAAAAGAGCCTTATTATACAATGTGAGGGAGACAAAAATGTGCACATCAGCACGCATACACACGTCACCAGTAACAGCGAACAACGGGGAACATGTGTGGAGAGAGTGTGTGTTCTACCTGGAGACCAGGGGGACCACGGAAGAGACAAGTGCCGCTGGACGGAGTGTGGCTTGGGCAGAGGACACGTGGAATCCGGCCTCCTGTAGGGTGTATTCTCTTGGCTGATGTTCAGTCTCTGGATGAATAATATGGACCAACTCCGTTTCAGGATGGCGTTCCAAACGGGTTATTAAGAACTGTAACGTCGTCCTTTAACGGAGATTTGGCTTGGGACCCTCAACACCAGACTCCGCCATTGCTACCGGGAGGGGGTATGGCATCTCTCGCCAAGACCGGGCCGAGGGACGGGGAGGGGCGTGAGGTACGCAAAGTCTGTTTGGTGGCCAACAATCGGCGCACACGTGGATATTTTTACTACAGGTTGTTCTCCGGACCTGGAGCACCTGATGATTATTATCGACCGGGGTAGTTGTACATGTCGTTATAACAGCGGTGTGCGTTCCACCACGGGCCGACGTGCGCGCGCTGTACGCGGTGAGCGATGGGACATAGTGCTCCCGGCCGGATGCTGCGGTTACTGTGGCCGGAAGTTTTAACTGAGGTTCAGTCCCGTGGAGAAACTTCCAGCACCTTCGCAGTTCTGCTTGTGCTAAAGACAGCGCGAACGTGTACGCGCTACTTTCCTGGACGCTTTCAAGGCCCGCCCCCTGCGCCCCTCATTCGTCAAATCAGATCCCGTCTCGGTTCTGCTGCTGCCTTCCTATAGGGCAGAAGGTGAAACGTGACAGACAGGTGACTCAGACAACCCGGCAGTGGGACCGACCAATCAGACTCGGCTCTGCGCGACCACTTATTGTATAATATTATGTTGTGTTTTGCTCATAAACTTTACTTTTACATATATTATTTATTTCTAATAAATCTGTTTCCTCTGTTCAGGTTTTAATTATGCCTCTCACTGTAAACTTAAACTTATTTCCGTTTCTAATTACAAAGTTAATGCCTTGTGTATGTATGTGAGTGAGTGAGTGAAGGGGTGAATGGTTATTGTTTTATTGTGTAAAGCACTTTGTGTAACACATGTCTGTATGAAAAGTGCTATTTAAATAAAGTCAACCCGTTGATTGATTGATCACCCTGTCAAAGTCAACTTTAATGTCAATTCTTCACATCCCCCTGCAGAGAGATTGAAATACCGTTTCTCACTGACTCATTAAAAACATAAATACATTTTCATGTATTTCTATATACATACTTACACATCTGCACACCCACTTATTATGTGTTTTTATGTAACACACATTCACACAATAACACATAGACACATATTCAGACAGAATTAATGTACATAAATATATAAGACGAATATATATATAATATACATATGATAGAGAGGATAACTCAACGATACATTCTAAAATTAGCAATCACAATCACACAAGTTGGACGACAATAATAAAGTGGCAGGAGCAGCTTTGAGCGAAAGGCTTATGACAGCCCCCTCAGAATTTGCAAAACAACATTCAATAGCATCTCAGATCACAAAGCAACCTATTCAATGGTTTAAATAGGAATGTATTTATATTGTACTTGTCGCCACCCAGCATTTTACACTATGAGTCAAATACCCCATTCATTCAGTGCTTCTATATATAGTTTATCTCTATCACTATACATTCACAGTCATCAGGGACGATTTGGGCTTCGGGAATCTTGCCCAAGTTCACCTGCGGGATGGAGGAGCCAGGATCAAACTACATACCTACCTTTAGTGAACAACACACTAAACACTTTGTGTTAAAACTCCAGGCAGAGCTCTTCACCTGGGGAAAAAAATACCATCAATACAGCGCAAGGTGCATTATTGAGCGCAAGGTGATGTCCGCATCGTTCTGTGGTGGTTGTTTGTCTAACGGAGACCAGTCGGAATGGATGAGTGCAGCCAAAAAACCGAGAGGTCGGTTATAAATAAGAAGTTATTCTTTTTGAGTGTTAATGAATGTATAACACATTTAATTCTCCCCTGGTGTCCAGTATTGTACACAAAGCTAATTTAAGAATTAGCTGATGGCCTAATTTAATCTTAATTTATTGATATGAGAGTTTCTTGTCCTTTTACTCTCAGCATGGTGGCACATAAACTAATTTCCTCCTTAATGTTAAACCGGTGCTTTAACCCATACTAAGGTATGGATTGTTGCCTACAAGTTCTGGAAAATAAGTGACTTACCATTCGCCACTTGACATGACGATTCAGATTTCTGTTTGAAAAAAAAAAAAATGGATCCAGCATAGAGGCTTTGCATCTTCTCCCCTCACCTGATCACCTAACTGCTCCACTTTCTTTCATCTCCTCTCGGTCTCACTAACTCTCAAGCAAATTTGTCCTGCCGAACCTTGTTTGTCTTTGCGTCTCCTCACCCTCCCTTGCTTATCTTGATTTTGCCTGTCCACCCCTCCGCCACACTTCTCACTCCTCCAAAATCTTCCCAGTTTCATCCATCTCTTTTCCTCCCTCCTCACCCCTGGTACGCATCCCCGTTTGTCTGGCCACCATCTCTCCTCCCCTGTTACTCCCACCTTGTCCCACCGCGTCTCTCCCTCCTGCTTCAGACACAAAGCCAATTGGAGCTGTCTAAACAAATGAGAGGTGTCTGAGATCATTTAAACAGCCATAAATAACATCAAGAGAGGAGGCAGGTGATGAGTGGACCCTAATGCTGGCTGCACACATACGCACAAGATCACACAAACACAGGCCTGCACTCTCTCACTCACACACACACACACACACACACTTAAGTGGAGCCCATTGCTAATTTGTCTGATAGCGTGTTAGGGAGAGATAAGAGCGAAGGCAGAAATGTGGCCTGCCTGAGATGCATTAGCTCTCCTTGTACTGTTTTCATCACTCAGGCTATGGGAGCACAGCGCATTGTTTGCTAATTTGCCTTTCACAGCTATTGTTTGGGATGCTAGTGGAGCCATCACCGGGGATAATTGTGGTAGTGCGTGTGTGCGTGCGCGCGCCTGTGTGTGTGTGAAAGCACCTGACATAGTCTGAGCTTGGAGTCTTTATGGAGAGATCATTCGAGGTAATGAGGCTCCTAAGGAATGAATGGTGCCATTTGTGTTGATTTAATGCTGTGCTGCCGCCGCCCCTCCATTGTCCAAAACCTACAAATATGGAGCCTACACACCATAAACTAGATGAGTCCGAAAGGAGACTTGGATTGGTTGGATCTTAATTCATTAAGCTTGTCCACGTCATGAAGAGAATAAGACAAATGGTGATTTTGCTATGTCAGTCGCTGGCAAGCCTCCCCTCCCCTGGTTTCTGACAGCTCTTTGCCAAGTAGGACATTAAATAATAATCTCCCTGCCTCTTCTCTCTTTCGCCCCTCTAGGTTACTCTCACTTTCTCTCCCCTATGTCTCTCTCTCTCTCCCTCTCCCTCTCCCTCTCCCCCTGTGTTTGTCTGACTTACTCGGTGTCTTTCTCTGTTATAAATATTTAGCTAGGAACGAAACACTGGCAGCTTTGTGCGGAGTAAAACATATGCCCGCACACACATACAGTGTCTCTCCGCCAGTACCCTCTTAAATACGGCAGAGCTGGCACTTGGTATAAGCCCCCGCACATCAGGCCAAATCCATTTTGTGAGTGCCAATTTCATTCTTGGGATGTTAAGCATTTACACCGCAAGGTCAAAAACATTCCAATGAAAGCCAATCTTGCTCCATTGCAGAATTGGATGAGAATGAATGTTATTTCTTATCTTGAAATAGCCATCCTGTTTCACTGGTTCCCACACAGTAGGCTGGTATATGCTAATGGACTGGGTAAATATTCATACAGCTCGACACCACTGGTGCGCTAAGCGCACACTTTCTTATCATTTTGGGGGCCCCTCTGTTTTGCTCGGAATCATATTTGTACAGCTATGCATGAGTTTTATTACTCTAAAACGTATGCCTATGCTATGGAGGTGTAATGTGGCAGTTGGCAATGTTTTAGTTTGCACATAGGGACGTCACACATCCACAGTGCTGGAAGGTGCAGTGGGTGTGGGGACGTGGGTGTTTGGTCGCTTTAAGCTCTCTGATCACGTTTATGAGGCCCTGTGTGACAGGTCGCCTTCGGAGGTTGCCGGAGACCACAGAAGGGGCCCCGAAGACATGCACACTGTGACATATATAATGTGAAGGGGGAATCCCATTAGTTTGAAGCGGACTGCAAACTATACCATGTGAAAAAAAAGAAGAAAAAAGGCAGCGCTCAAAGGCATGATGATATGGTGAACCAAGGGACAGTAAATTGACAGTATTGTGAATGCGCACGTGATTGACTTTCTTTCATTGTTTGTCAGCACAATGGTAATTGTGTAACACGGGAAGTCCAAGTTAAATAATAAATAAACAGAAGTAGACAATGAAATCAATGAAATGGAAATATTTAGTTTCATTAGTCAAATATTGGTTTCGGTATTGTAGTTTGCAATGGCAACAATCAAGGTTTTCCTCTCAGATCATTTCCTTTCCTTATCGAGAGCCATAACCCTAGCAAATGCATTTAAAAGCAATCCTGAGATGATGGAGTAGGGGAGATGTGGACCAGTGGCCTGGTCTCCTCTAAAAACTGGTTGAGTAAAGCACTAGATGACAGAGGAGGAGTCTGTTTTTCTCTGTTCCCACACTTTACATTTCTTGTGGCTGGAAAGTGCTTTTATGGAGATATTTATGGAGAGAAATCTAGACGACTTGAGTTATTTGGGCATCAGTCGTAGACACAATCTTTGTTCCTGCCCTTTGATTCCTCTTTAATGAGGACACAGCTGTTAATATGCGGTGGAACAGACCGACACTTTGCCCGGGATTATCCGAGTGCATTCTATTAACTTAGTTTAATTGTGGACTTAACCGGTTGCCGTCGCTTAATGACCGTGCTTTTGATTAAACTTCAAAATTAACTGAGAGAGATAAAAGGTGGCAGAGGCCCCCGCGAGGAGGAACAATAGATGGGAGAGCAAGTGCGGCAGCGATGGAAAGACAGAGGAGAGAGGCTCTGTCAAGCCCGAGGTCTTCAGATAGCTCTCGCATGTTTGGCCCGATTCTCTCCGCTCTCCCCGCGGCCATAGATCGCCGCTCCCTCCGTATACTGCTGGAACAAGGGGAGCAATGTGGAGAGAGGGAAGATGAGGGCCGATGCATACGTTTCAATCATCTGCTCAGCTTTTAAGAAGCTTTTCGCCCGGGGGTTTTTAGTTCTCCATCCATTTTCGCTCTAATGGCGTTTTCATCTTCTTCCTTTCTTCTTGCCTTTTCTTCCACTTCTCTGTCTCCTTCGATCTTTTTTTCCCCCCTCCATCATTTATCCTTAACTTTACATTCTTGCATTCTCACTTTGTCAGTCATGCTGAGCCATTCTGCGTTCAGTTCCTTTGCTTCTCTTTTCATTTCTGCCACGGGCCCCCTTTTTTTGTTGCTTCCCCTCTTCCTCTTCTATCTCCCCCCCCCCCTTTCTTTCCCCCTAATTCTCTCTCCCGACTCACCATGGGGACAGTAAATCCCTTGGTGGTTGGGGCGCATAGCCACAGAGCTCTTTGATCGTTCGCAGGGAACCGACATCCCGACTGCCACTCTGGACAGAGTTGTGCCCGGTGTCTGCTCGGTGGGAGGAGGACCCACAGACATTTTCTCTTCCCAGAAATGCACTCTCGTTTTTAGGAAATTGTTGTCCTGTGTGTAATTACATTTCCTATGGAGCAAAATAATGACTTCAGGAGGCGTAAACCAAATATCTTCCGTACCCATGATTTCTTCCTCGCTCCTCTATCTTGTCTCCTCTGCCATTCACTCCGCAATGCTTTATGGGGTCCTTTATCAAAAATATGCTGTTTAATCTGGCGAGATGAGAAATTATCATCAAACAAGAAATATGGACTTATGAATACTGATATAGCATGTGCCGTTCCCTTGCAATGACTTGAAATGTAATGAAATGATTATGTCGTTTATAATGCATGAGAGCACGGCTTGTAATCAAACGAAATTGTGTTGTTCACTTTCAGGGGAAAATGAAATAATGATGATGTTCTTCAAAATGAATGCTTTGTGGAATTTAAATTCGGTAGGCGTGAGTTAGGGGAACTAATCTCATTGACTTGGCCGCAACGCAGTGGGAAAATATATAGACTCTGCATGTAATGTAAGCTATTCCACCGTATACTGGAGGAAAGAAACACAGAGGGCAGTGGACTATTTTAGCTTTTTTTGATTGATTATTTATTATATAGGCAACAATCCCTGAACACATGCACTCTTGTGCACCCCAAATGATAGGCACACTGAGAGGGCCATAAAGAGGCAGATGGGTCTGGTAAAAGCTTTATGGATTGTATGATGGTCCACTGGCCCACCGATTTAGTAGGCTCCTGGGATTTATCCCGGTATGCCTGGTTTCCAGTAAAAAAAATGGGTACAGTCTATAGTTCTGTGGGTTTGACCATTGCAAATGAAATCCCATCACCATCAACACACCCCGCCGGCGTCATTAACAAGCATCCACACATGCATCTCATGAGAACCCGCCATGTGTCGGGGGTTTCATAACACACAAAGCGCACGTATTCAAAGAGAATTCAAATCAAACAGAATGGAAGAGATACTTTCCCGTGCAAAGTGCGTTTTATTGCTGTTATACTCTACCGGGTTGTTTTGGGAAACGAAATCACTGAAAATCTGTCAAAAACGAAACTATTTCGTTGTGAATGCTTTCACATTTGCATACCGATGATAAAAGGTGAAACACGTCACTCTGATGCTTTGGCAGTTTGCTTGCGTGCTTGTTTCCCCTCAATTTTTTTGCAATGTATCAGAGGCACCAGATTTGTTTGTGAGACATTAAAGGAGCTTTTCAAAGTACAAACAGAAGCCTCTAAAATGTCACTTCATATTTCTCCTTAATATGAACAGCAAGCCTTTTAAACTATTAATGCTATATACGTCATTTTCTGCGTACGCTAATGGAACAGAAGTAATATGCAAAGGACACATTTTCCTGATCTCAGGGTAGACTAAACACAATCTTTTAATATCTGCTGTCGGGAGACCGAATGCAAGGTAAATAAAGCCCATTCCATCTGATGTCATAATCACATTTATTCATGAATCTGTTATACTGCTTGATATGAAAATCAATTTGTATTTAACTCTCTGTCTCGGTTGTCAGATGTGGGGGGAAACAATATGAACGTTTCGAATCCCCTTGAATCCTTCTGTTTTTATTTGACGTTTCGTTCGATACACTCATTATGACAACGTCTAACATGTGACAAGAGCACCACCCCCCCCCCCCCCCCCCCCCCCCCCCCACAACCCCCACCCCCACCCCCACAACGCCCACCCGACAAACACACACACACACACACACTTCGAGGAAAATGCGTCTCAAGAAAAAGCGCCCGCGCACTCTCACACACACCAGCCGTCATTTGTATAAGCCTGTGGAATTGATGTGCCCCTAAGCCTGCTTTTTCCATGCATTATGCCCGAGGAGGGCGCTTCTCAATGGCGGTGGCTGCCACTCACCGGAGTATAAGCCTTGGGATCCGAATGCCGAGGTAAACAGACTGTTACACCACACATAAAATCACACACACGGCTGGGTGGGGGGCGAGACGGTGTGTGTGTGTGGGGGGGGTACTAGAAAACATTTAACAAGCAAAAATGCAGAGCGGAAAAACCTACATATATTGAGGACGAAACATTCTGTATCAAATGCTTTATCGGCCCTTCTATCACCTCCCTTCTCTCTCTCACACACACACGCGCACACACAAACAGAAGCATTCACCTCTAAGCTAAGGAATGTAACCTGTGTGTCTCCGCCTCATGCTGGCTTAGCCACAGAGCTGAAAAACAGGGAGAGGATAGAAAGTGGAGATGAAGACATATGACAGAAAAGCTCTGTAAACAAGACCCACACAAAGATGGAGGTTTAGGAGCACACACGCGTAGAAACACACACACGTACACAGGTGGGGGGCCTGCTCCTGCCTGCCTCACCCGTCTGCTCCGCCACGGTTAGGTGTGGCGCTTTGTGTCAGACGGGCTGTCACGTGCCATGTTTGTGTCCCCCTCCTGTCCCGCGTTGAGCACCACAGGGCCTGCGCGATGTCGGTTTACTGTGAAGCACAGAACGCGGGCTCAGCGGCTGACTGGCTCTCTCTCAGGAAGGGCTTTGACTTTGTGTCTGAAGATGGTACCTGTACCGGTGCGCCCCTCGCTGTGATGGAAGAAACCGCTGACTTTTGGGTAATAATCACTGTGACTGTGTGTGTGTGTGTGCGGTGGAGGCGTGGCAGATTTCCGTCTTGTGTCTTATCATATTCTACATATTGAACCCCTAAGAAGCCATGCAACACACAGGGAAAAAAAACTACTGCATAGTAAAATGTGCAGTTCATCTTCCATGCAGTGCATGTCTACCCTTTTAACGAATTTTCCTGCAATATTTTGGAACTGGGCTGTGGAGAATTATTTCGCATTCAGCCACAAAAGAAAAGGGGATTTGGTCACAGATGTTGGCCTATAAGGCCTGGCTCACACACTATTTTCCAAGTTAACAAAGGGTGGAATGGGGCTGAGGTCACGGTTGTGTGCCAGCCGGCTTCTTCCATTCCAGTCTCAAAAACTCCATATGATTGTTTACTGTACGTTAAAGCGTCCCCTTACCCGGAACTAAAAGCCCGGTGCTAAACCCGCACGAGTAGGGGGTCGGCTTCAGAGCTTAGGAGTTAGCTCCTTGACACAGGTGGGCGGCACCGGCTTCCTTGCAGTGCCAGTTCCAGAGTTGTTCAGGACTTAGTGGATTAAGTGGGAACGAAGACTGTACGTCGGGCCAGCTGCCATACGGATGGTCCGGCAATTCCAGTTTTGGCAGAGAAAATGCAGTTGTTCGGTGTGCGGCGGTCAAGCACAGAGAGCCCGGTTAGAATATGAAACCTGAGTGAAATACGAAAAATATTTTGCAATCGAGAGGGCTGCTTCTCTCTATCACAGCCACACATACACATGCACACACAGAGAGATATATATATATATAAAGAGAGAGAGCGAGAGAGAGAGCAGTGGGGCTCTTCACTGACCATTACTCTTGGCAATGAGTGCCAAACAGAAAGTGCTTAGTGGAAAACAACGGGATACTTCCACTCCAACTCAAACAGCATCCATCAGCCATACACCCGAGTGTGTAGAGAGAAAGAAAGAAAGAAAAAAAAAAAAAAGATTTCTCTTCTGTCACTTCAGTAACGCAGCCCTGTGCTCTCACAGCATCCCTCTGACCTTCATGCTCAGTTTCATCACACTTACATCACCTGTGTCAAACACCAGCCTTGGCGACTTCTGTGAATGCGTGTGTCTGTATGTGTGCTGTGTGTGTGTGTGTGTGTGTGACTGTGTGTGAGAGAAAAAGGGGAGACTGAGATTGAGAAATGATACGGCTTGATTTTGAGAAGCACACCAGCCTCTCCTGTATCTATTTAAACTTTACATTAAGACATCAGCCGTTTTTATTGGTCTCTCCGGTTTGAGCTGGAAGGCGTTTTTTCCTTTACCTCTTCATGGCTATTTCGTCCCTCTGTTATTTCCTTTTCCTCAGGTATTTGTTTCTGTGCCGTGAGCCGCCTTGGGTGAACTGAGTTTTCCAAAGTCACGCCAGTTTGACCAGTTCCCACATCTTCTGTCAGTTCACTGATTAGTGCCTGGGGCTCGGGGTATAGTTAGGAATAAGTCTTCACTGACACGATTAGGGAATTGTTGGGGATTTTGTTCCGTCCCACCAAGAAGAGCCAAGGGAGGAGTGGATGATACTAATGTCCCCTTGGTCACTTCCCTGTGGAGATTTTCTGACCATGAACGACTGTGCGGAAACCCCGGGATAGACCCAGGACATGCAGGGGGGAATAAATCTCCCAGAGGGCCTCGGTGGACTTGAGGACACGAAAGAGTAAGTGAAGCCGGAGGAAAGGTCTCTTTAAGTGACTTTGGTTGCCCTGCTGTCAACCTAAATGGATGGACACATGGATCAAAAGTGGAACTCCATGTTAAGGTGACGAGACTGTAGGTGTAAGCATGTAGTTTGAATCAGGGTAAACTAGATCTCCTGTGGGGGTATATATAAATTAACATATTTGAATGTTATGTCATGGTATATTTTAGCCCATGAGAAAAACATACATGTTGTCTGTAATATAATATATAATGTATATTTTCAATTGTGATATTTAAGAGAGGTGGCTCTTTCGTGTGCATTAAACAATCTCATCTTCACTCATGGAGGTTTTACATGCTGCACGACACTAAGTAAGAAGTGTGTCAGTTGTGTTCATTTAATCGGCCAAAACTTTGCATGCAAAGAGTAGCGACACACAAGCCTCTCCTGTAGGATGAGCTTGGAATATTAACTATTCAAAGACTACTCATTACTGCCTCAAGACGAGGAGTATTTCAACAGAGGAGCCCAGTAGAATCGAGTAAAAAAAAGAAAAAGAGGTAGAGATGAGAAATAAAGCCTAAAGCGATGCATCTGAATGGCATCTGGCTAAGGCACTGGAGTTACAAACTGTACATGAAGCCCTTGCTCATAAGGAACAGTAACTGAAAAGATTTTGATTGGATTCAACGCTTTCTTGAATCCAAAAAAAGAAAGCCGCCAAAGTACCCCGTATATTATCTCCAACTCCTTTCTTTATTGGATGTTGTTGGATTTTAGCCATAATCCTATTTTAAGCTTCACACAGTTTTGTGATTCTGATGATGCTTCAGGATAAGGGAACACGGGGTCCGTGGGAGTTGAAACGCGGAGGCTATAATAATGAAATATTACGGCACGCTCTTAAAATGGTAACTTAAGTGCAACACGGGAATTTATGGCGGCTCCGGCGAAGAGATTTATCCTCTCACAGACTTTAGCACTCTATATCTAAAGACGCGAAGCTGGAGGTGAAAGTACTGCAGCCTATATTAAAGCTGACCTTCACACTGGCAGGTTTGTTCTTACACCGGCCAAATTTCTTCATGACAACCTCTGCTTCTTAGTCGAGTAAAATACGGTCAAGTCAGTTCTGCCAAAGGCTTCCTCATCTCCTGTCAAAGACGGGAGCTGATTATTCAGCTGAGCTTTTTCTTAGTGATGCAAGGTGGCCCAGAGAGGGGATTCTGATCTTTTTTCGGAGGAGGAGGAGGAGCGCATGAAGGCAAGCCAGTTCAGTGTTGATTTTTTGATTTGATTTTTTTATGGAACTAGCCTAGCTCAGCAATATATTTTAAAAAGCTGAAGGCATGATCTCAGAATAAGGCCAAGTGAGAAGACAATAGCACTTTTTTCTTTTTTCATTTCTCCGTTTGAATTGGATGCGAAGTTGCACTATTATTTGCTCCATGTTTGAACTCTGTGTTTGTTGTTACCTAATTTAGAACTTGACCCTTTAAAACTGTTTTGTTGGGACAACGGGGAACAGGTGGGGCACTTTATTGTCATGCGTTACATGCTGTTTCTGGTGGGATTATTTGGGAGTTTGACAGTTATCCCTTACATGTTCTATGTACATCCGTTCATTACATAATACGAGGGACAGCCGTGCTGACTGTGTTTCACGGGCATTGTTGCGAATTATCGCTTGAATACACCTTGAATAAAGTGAGCCTATAATGAGGAGCTGCAACATGGACGACAGGACCCGAGGATGCTTTATGAAGGCCAGAGACTAAACACAAAGTCTGCAGGTTTCCCCCCTTGTTAAGAGATTAAATGCCACATTCTCTGTTTAATAGGATTGCTTGTCAAGGGCTGCTGGTGTGTGCGTGCGTAAGTGCATGTGTGCGTGTGCGTGCGCATAAATACATGTTTTTGTGTGTGTGTGTGTGTGTGTGTGTGGTGTTGTTGTTGGGGGTGGGGAGCTTTAACAAGATTGCTGGCGCAATATTAATTATATTTTCTGCTGGCAGCACAATGCACTGTCTCCTGGCCATGATGTCTCTCTCACAATGTGTGTGTGTGGGTGTTTGTTTTTGCAGTGTCCCCTGATTTCAAATAAGGAGAGAATTCCAAGTTTATACCAAACTTTGCCGTGTGACAGACGCAGTAAACGTCATTATCACCATGTCATCATACTCACTCATCACCACGACTGACCCTCTTCACTTTAAATGCGTTTAATTTGATTCAAATTGTATGCATTATTAGGAATACTGGTTAATGGCACTCCTTCGAAAAATAAATAAATCTTGTTTTGAATCTGACTGTACCATTATAATAGTAAGCTTTGCCCCCTGATTATGGTCTATTCTGAGTTATTGTGCGCTGTGGAGCGGAGAATGTGATGAGATTGTTGCTTACAACAAAGACATACAATAATTAAAAAACAGAACTATCACTATTCTGCATGTGTTCTGCGACCCGGTGAGATCTGCAAGAACCGCAATACACATTCTGATTTTTGGATTTGAATATATTAAGAGAGCCAACAGACTGCAGCTACACGTTTTGGCCTTGTGCAATGACCATCCCTATCGTGCCAATTAATCACGTACAAAAATGAATATGAGATGGCATTTTGCAAGGCATTGCTGGTGATGCAATAACTAAGTTACATTTATTACCTTCACTTAAATATATTTCAAAGTGTTTTCTTTCCAAGCTTGATTTGCAACTCATGCTATTTATCATATTTATCATTTCCATTTTAATTTCATATTTTCTTTAGTTTTTGGAACAATCATTTTAATAGTTGGGACAGTGGATTGGACATTCATTTCAGCTCTGTACAACATAGAATAAGTAAGTCCCATAGTTTACATTGAACTTGAAGAGTAAGCACGATGTCAAAAACTAATAGTACTTTGTATTTGTATGCTAGTTTTGCTCAAAGTATAATGGTTGTATGAAAATGAAAATACATTCAACAACACAACAATGAAAACACTGAAAAGGTGAAGAAAAAGGTGTTGTGCTGCCTGCAACTTACATATTCTCCAGGCAAAAGCGCTTTCACTTTAATGAAACGCTGAAGCCTGCGTGTTTCTGCTGCAATCAGCCAGTGCCGAACAAAAGCAGGTATTTTTGCCTCTATTCCAGCAAGCAAATTGTCCCTTGCTTACACCTGTTTATAATGCATGATTGGGAGCATAGGCAGACTGTGTGTTGGAATCTAAGTTATAGTCCTACAGGAGTGCGGATTCAGAAGACGAGGTCTGTGCCCAGTTATTGCTTCCATCAGGCAAGCCATGTCGTTGTAGGAGTCACTCCAGCACTTAGCAACGTTGAACCGGAGTGAAGTCAGCGTTACAAACTGACTCTGAAATTCACAGCAGAATAATTTCCCCCGGGACGTTTGACCGCAGTTGGAAGCAAGCCAAGCAAAGTGACATCTGTCAAAGTTGGGACAGCGAAGCGTGCCTTCTCCAAATTTAAACGAATCAGACTATACTCTACTTGCAGAGCAGCTCAACCTGAGAGATGGTTGATCTCTAATATTTTGCTTATATTTACAGGTGTGCACTCGCCCAGGTCAACACCGGCAATTTTCGGATTGGTTCGAAGAAGAATAGCATTACAAATATAAAGTTATGTAGAGCAGTAAAACAACCTCCCCCCCAACTCTTGGCAGGATGATGCTATTCTCTCATTTCAATATAAAATGACACCCAAAAACAAAAAATCTCTTTGAATATTCCCCGGCCTAATATGCAAGGGAGGGTTGGTCTATGTACACACCTTCAAAGGGATGAATTAAAAAGAATCCACTCCTCCCTCTGTGTTGCCCGTCCGTCCCCAGTCTACTACACTTCTCCGTTTCCCCGAGAGACCTCAACGTACTAGTTTAAACCCGTAAAAAATCGTGTAAATCCATTATGCAACATAGCATAAATCTCTCGAAACCCCCCACACTCATAATCCTAATCCCGGGTTGCAGATTCATTTAATCCAGTGTTTAGATCTAATCCAGCAGTCTCGAGGGGGGCAGAAGAGACGGAGCCATGAGATGTATAATGACTGAAATCTCCCTAATCAAATGTATTGTTATTTTATTTACTTGGTGGTGCTTGCCTTCGCTTCTGCGTCAGCCTGGGCTCACTTCCCTCTCGCTCTCTTTACTCCAGCCCCATAGGCGGTCGCCCATAGGGAAATATCTGAGATGTAATTATGCAGTCTGCTGTTCATAATTTGAACGTTTACACTGCGCGGTTGCATCTCTCGACTCAATCAACAAACACAAACAAATCAATTAAGACAGGGTATCGGCCGCGTTTACTTTGCCACATGAGCAGCAAACTTTGCTGGCGTGCCGAGAAAATCCGCCGCTCCCCTCGCCGCTCTGCCTTTCTGCAACAACCGAAAACAAACTCCAACGTTCGGAGGACACGCGACTTTGACAAAAAAATGGCGCAGTAAGAAAGCACACAAGCCCACTTCAAAAAAACAAAAAAACACACAGTGCTTGACTGCTTACACACAATGGTAGGGAAACAAAAACACAATTGCGTTACCACTAATTGCATCAGTTACACGAAGCCATTCTCGGAGAGCCGTAAAAACAAATCATTTTAACACTTTGCATCTCTGCGTCCGCCGCCTCAGATACTCAGAATCGATTCCACGACAGAGGGACTAGATTTACGCACACACATACACACGCGCGTGCCAACAGTAACTAGTCGGAGTCGGTGTCAGCAGTGGTAAAACTTTCAGAAGTTGCAGGGAAGATTTTTTTTTTCTTTCTCGCATTGTGATTAGATGTGAGCCGAAGCGGATAAGAGAGGGTGAGCTGGAGATAGCGGCGAGAGGAGATGAGCACGGGGTGAGACGGGCTTTGAGAATGCACTGATGGATTTTGTTGTCAGATTCACACATTTCAGATTTGGCTCATTATGTGGCTCGGTCCCCGCAGGCTCCTGCAGGCCTCTGCCTTGATACGTCTTCTAAATTTTCCCAGCGTACTGGCGGGGATTGTGTGTGACCTGTGCCTGGAACCATGTAGATATGTATTCAGTCTCCTGCCGATTGTCCCCGTCATAGTTTTATTAACGCTGGTCTAAGCCAAACCTTGAAACACTAATGGTCATACTGATTTTGTGCCATACATCAGACATATTGCGGAGAGATAATTGTTCTAAAGACGCTTGGCCAAGTCCTCTATTTTGTGAATCTGTTCCCTACCTGTCCACCTGAATATTTATCTCTTTGTGGTTGTGTGGGATCATCTACCCGACCTCACTTCCTGCCACACTCATTACCACACATCCAGGCTTAACACCTGCCAGCTTTTCCCTTAGATGAAAACCTCGCTGAACTCTCGACCTGGATTCTGGAAACTTCATTTGTTGCCCTCTGGACTTTTTTACTCATCCACTCAATTGCAACACTCTTTACGTTCATTTACATGCATTTTCATGCGGATGAAAGTACAGGTGTAAATAAACCCCGAGACACATCGAGAAGGAATAAATATCATCTTGATTGGCCTAACCACCGACGGACGTGGACAGGCGTGAATTTGTTACCACATCGCACACAAGTGTGAATGCAAATGTGAGAAAAAATAAATGCACAAACAACTACGGGGGCTGGAATAAATATCACATGTTATTGTTCCAAATGGTTGCCGTTCGCAGCAGCCAGAAAAAAAACAACATGGAACAGTCCTCTCCTCAGTCCTCAGGGTTTACAGCGCTGATGCGACCACTCTTAAAGCAAGCTGCTGGCAACAATCGAATCTCCCTTTTTTAAAAATTATTGGTTTTGGACCTGCGCAAACAGGAGGAGAGGACATAATGTGTGCTGAACAGATGACCAGATCTCGATCAGAATCTCACTGTAGACAGATATCAATGCCAGGTGTCAACATAGTCTCTCTGTAATCATATCTGGATACATCATGAAACCTATTTTAATAATAGTTGGAATGGAGTCAATGTGTCTTTCCGCTGGATTCATTCAGGTCTTCCATCTACAGGAAGTGTAGCTGTGACTCAAACAAGGTTGACGACAGAGAACCCCAACGCTGCACACTGTCGAAACAACAGACTGAGGTGAAAGATGCAAATTCTCTGTCGTTGCGTCATCGTGACCCCACCCGTTTCACCTTAGACTAAGCATTCTGACTAAGTGACATACAAATACAGATGCACCTCTAAAACCTAGTTTTTTTGGTTTTTCATTTTTAATTTAATCAACCCACTGTACGAACGAGACTGTCAAGAGACGTGTTATGAAGTGTGAGTTTTATGTAAATTAGGTCACAGGAGGCCAATGTGTTGATATTTCAAATGATAATTAAATCATTGACGTCCTGAGAACCATTTACGGCTCAGGTAATCATCAGTAACACGGGAGAGGTCTGTGCATTGGCAGCTGTAGAGCATTAAGCCGAGGCAAGTTTATTCCCTTAAATAGAGAATACCCGGCCTTTTATCCAATTTTGTATTCCATATCCGAGAGTTTGTGTTCGACTAAGTGTCTCTGAGTATACCCGAGCTCACTTTGAAAAGAAAAAACGGTGGTAGAGCCGTGGTGTTTTTCTGCAGGGCTACCGTTTTTTTCAAAGCAAAATCATTTAAACATTACCGTCTTCTTCACAAATCTCGCCTGCTTACAGCAGGAGGTTGGCTCACCCCACTCTTGCAAGTGTATAAGAAATGGTCTGGTAATGCTACCTTGTATTCTTTGTGCGGATTAGGTGTTATTGTCCGAAAGTGGTCCGTCTCAGAATGAGTGACACTTTCAGATGAGCGTAGGTCAATAACGTCTTTAGAAGACGGTGGTGATTGGCAGATGCCTGATCCAAGTTGAAAGAGTAAACTGTGGCATGTATCCTGAGGCCATCATGAACTTAAACAAATGATGAGTGTTATTCCACAGTTTACTATGTGTGTGTACATGCTGCATGGGGTTTCTCATAGTGCCTTCAAGCCTTTGAAACGTTTCCTCCCTTCTCAAGGCGGCCGACCGCTGCTCTAAATTCATTACACATAAATAAATCAGCGCACGTGTCTTCTCGTGTCACATTGATGTCCGAAGTCAAAACAGCGAGCGTGTGATTTCACGCTCAGGTGCGGGCAAAAATGACGAAAGAAAAAAAGACAGAGAAAAAACGAAATCATCTAGCCCGTCATTTCGACGGCCGGTATCTAAACAGAATTTTCCCTCTTAAGAGAGCAGGTGGATGGCAAACGGACAGAGAGTCAGAGACAGAGAGAGAGAGAGTAGAACAGAAGCCCAGACAAGTAGAGAGACAGATGGACACAGAGCGATACACAACCTGTCTCGAGACACTAAAATTGAATCCCCTTGATGACACTGAAGTGTGAAGAGACATGGGGGGAGGGGAGGGGCGGGGGGGGCGCAAGTGGAGAAAGGTTGCCCAAGTCCAGTGTGTGAACGAGACTCCCTGGTGGACAGCTGTGGACACGTTGGCACGCACGCACGACTGTGTGTGCGTGCGTGCGTGTATGGTGTGTGTGTGTGTCTGTGCGTGCCCGTGCACTACACCCTCCAACTCAAGGTTTCCCTCTAGAGCAGAATACAGAAAGTCCACCGAGAGAGCGCTGAGCGTGTTCCAGCCAAGGATATCCGACTTTGTGGTAGACGCCGTTCAACACCTGATGTCCTCTATCGCTGTCAACACTCTCCGTCTCTGAATGGTAATGTCCTGGTGTGCGCGAATGCACCTTTGAGTACGCTGGTTGTTTGTTTTTGTCTGCATTTTTATGAATTGCACAGCGAATGTTTCAGCACTACGAATACAGACAAAGGCTGGTGAATGAATTCATCATCTGACAAAAGCTGCAAAAAACACGTCAGGCTAAACGGCACGGCTAAATACACCGATCGTTTCTGTCAAGGCCAAGTAGCCGCTCATGTTACGCAGGGTTACAGGTAGCAATTAAAGAAAAAAACTAAACATAAATAGGGTTTACTATATCTCCACTGTGCAGAAGTAGGCCCTGGAAGATGTAAGCAGGGGAATATATTCGCAGGATATGACTTGATTTTTGGGAAATTCACGCTCCAGCAACCACATCCAACATGGGGCACTGTGTTCAAACATGTGGCCCGCATTCCCACGAGACTCACTCACTGGGTGCGTATGCTATAGAATCTACTGCACTTTCCCTGCTCTTTGACGTTTTCGCCGCCGTAGAGCGCTCAGTTCTTGGTCCGTGCTGTCTGAGCTGTCTGCTTCAGTGACGCACGTGTGGGGAAAAACAAATAAAGACAAGGTTGGAACCAAATAAAAGCGGTGGTCCTGAGTGCCTCCGATTCAATGCCGATACTGAGAAGAGCCAATCAAACTCCTCAGTAGTTTCAATACATTACGGCGGCCAAGCCGTTGTTTTAATGTGTTAATGTATCATTTAATTTGCAGATAAATCAAAAATAATAATACATATACTGTATATCAAAACATTGTTGATGCTAAGGTTAAAGAGTCTGTCTGAACCCCCCGATTAGAATGGAATAACTGCTACATTGTTCGTCCTGCAGGTGGATTTTAGGCTAAGGTTATTTAATGCAGGAGGAATACAAACACTGGATATTATAAGATTCACACATAAAGAAATCCAGGTTTTCTCGTGTTTTTTCCATGTCCTAAACATGATAAAAGCCGGGAACGACTTATAACAGGGACACAGTGCATCATCGGGGACCAGACACAGATGCACACTCTCATGCGGCCCATCTTTCCCTCACTCTCCCTTATCTTCCCACGCTGTTTTTGTTATGAAGAAACACAAAAGAGCTTCGCTCTTAATAATTCATGAAACAGACGCAAAATCGCTTGTACGTCAACAGTGGGAATGCCTCTCCGTGAACCCATGCCATTCACCCATTGTTGTCAAGTTTTTTTTTTTTCCTTCACACATTTCTTTCCTGTTCGCACAGCACCTGTTTGTATAGTAACGCGTGCAGACACACATCCAGGGCCTTGAGGCAAAATGTTCCAGCAACGTGTTCACACAGGAGACCAATTACGACACCGTCAGTGCGGGTGACCCTTTAAGAATGAAGTTTCAGACCATGACATAGCACAGCTGCAGAGTAGTTTGTGTCTCTCGCAAAGGTTTTCAATTCCTGTGCACGGCTGGAAAATATCCTCTGCACTGTACGCTCTCTCTGGCCTTCTTTTCTCTCTCTCTTCAGTTGTTGCTGCTCATCCTGCCTGGGCTCTCCCCGGGGGCTGTGGTGGGAGTAGTTAAATAATGCACCCTGCCATCCACAGTTTCAGGGTCAGTTATTTTTATGTTCCATTAACAATCCCTCAATAGGGGGAAGTGTAATCAGAGAGCACAATCTTACTTAAGAACCAAGAGGCACCAATCTCTGAGTGCCACTGATGAAATTGGAGGGAGGCCTTAGCGGGGCTGCGGCGGCGAGACAGGACAGCACTTTGAAGTGAGGCATTTAGAAAAAAGAAAAAAAAAAAAAAAAAGGTGCCTGCCACTGATTTCACGCAAACAGGTCTGGGGAACTTCAAAAGGCTAAAGAAGGTTTTTTCCCGGGCTTTGAATTTACTCACCCCTTAAAAAACCAGAGGAATCAGAGGAGGAGCAGGTGGAAGGAAGGACACGATGTTGCAGAGCAGAATGTGAGTCGACAGATGGTGAGGGGGTATAAGACGGGGGAAATTGGACCCCCCCCGACCCCCCCCAGTAATGGGTCTATTGCAATTTTGGGAACATTTGAGAATCTCGATTTTTGGACAATAAATACGATAATCCTACAGTTTCAGCCTGTACAACACAAAACACAGAAGTACACAAACACGGCCACACACTGGTCTTTCCGGTGCCAATATTGGCTTTGCTACAACCCATTTCCTTAAGCCACAGATTTCTGCTGTAAAAAAAAAAAAGGTGCCTGCCACTGATTTCACGCAAACAGGTCTGGGGAACTTCAAAAGGCTAAAGAAGGTTTTTTCCCGGGCTTTGAATTTACTCACCCCTTAAAAAACCAGAGGAATCAGAGGAGGAGCAGGTGGAAGGAAGGACACGATGTTGCAGAGCAGAATGTGAGTCGACAGATGGTGAGGGGGTATAAGACGGGGGAAATTGGACCCCCCCCGACCCCCCCCAGTAATGGGTCTATTGCAATTTTGGGAACATTTGAGAATCTCGATTTTTGGACAATAAATACGATAATCCTACAGTTTCAGCCTGTACAACACAAAACACAGAAGTACACAAACACGGCCACACACTGGTCTTTCCGGTGCCAATATTGGCTTTGCTACAACCCATTTCCTTAAGCCACAGATTTCTGCTGTTAGGTCCTAACTTTCCAGCCGCCCCCAAAACAGCTTTCACTTCTGTGACAGGCCTGTCAATTAATCCAGTCAAAATGCAGTCAAAGAGAGAGAGAGAGGAAAAAAAAGTGGCCCATATCACCCAGGTCCCTGAAAGCCTGGATTATAACCTAAACCGGGGGATTTTACCCTTCCTCGTGATGGATTTCTCGCCGTCTCCACAGCCGGCCATTTTGACAGCTAATTATTTCATTAAACATCTTTCGATGGTTCTCTCTTTCGTTTATCTTACGATGACTTCCCACCGACACTCACACTCCCTCCTTCTTTAGGTAGCTTGATTGTCAAAAAGTTGGCAGAATATATTGGCCCCTGTACGACTGGACTGTGTTTAGGTTTCACTTATTCGTCTTCCATTGATTCTTTTTCTTTTTCGGTGTGGGTGGGTGGGTGTCTGCTTTCGTTTGCACGTGTGTGGGTCGGCGTGTACGTTTTATAAAGGTAGAAGGGAAAGCTTCTCATATCGCTCTGCGTGCAACGGCTTTGATGGTCCGACCACAGCCAAGCCCCCGGAGCCCCTCCACGCACACTGTGCACCGCTGGCCGTGAATGCTCCTGTGCAAGTCTTCTCATCTTTGAATGAACACGGGCAAACCCAGGCTTTACAAAAGCACCGTTACGAGGGGTTGTCCTCGCTTGTCTGAAAAGAATGTGGAGTGGCTGTGCACATGCGAGAGAGAAAAAAAAAAGCCTCATATTCAGACATATTGGGTAAGACTTTAAATACTTTGCAGATGTCACGGCAGCTGAAATGTAATGCAAAACAATGCTTTTGTGTGTTTCACGAATGTACTCAACAATAACAATGTCAAAGACTAAATAATTATGAAAAGAATATTAGATCAAAACCAGAACAAAAACTAGTATTGCAGTATGAGACTGTTTGAAGGTTAAAACAATGCTGGATAGTGAATAATCAGCATTCCAATAGCGCACGCGTTTTATGGCCCTTCCCATGGAAACATGCCCCCACCTCATTTACCAGCCAATGTGCTTAGCCACTGCTGTATATATGGATATAAGTCCAAAAAGGCTGCTTTGGCATCCGTCCGTGATGTCCTCTTCCATCCTGACCTTGCGCGCCCACTGCCAGTTGGAGATATTTAGTGCATCTTACACCCAAACTAATCCAACTACCGACTTTTATCATAGAATGGATTCAGTTAATAATGGTAAAATGGTGAAATGACGTTCCACACTGTCAGTGACAATAAAGAGAACAGGGGAGCCAGAGTGAGGATGGAAATTCACTTTTTTTGGTCTATTATCATATCTCATGACTAGCAGCGTACACAAAAAAATGGTTCATGTTACAGCATGGACATACCTATTCTTAAACACCTCTCGGGGATGTGTTCGCCAAAACTTCGCCAAACAACAGTTGTTCAAGCAAGTCACTAAAGCCTGTTGGTCGTGTTGGAAATCCCAGAGAGCGAAGGAATCTCACTGCTGACTAATGACACGTTTTAAATAAGGATGACTGATGGCTTCCACAGCGACACAGTTTACAACATTAACCGGACACCCCCTTTCTAAAAAGGTATTACTCTCTCAGGCACTCCCATGGAAATAATGGCACTTGCACACACTCGCGCGCGCGCACACACACACGTCATGTTTTCAATCTGTTTTGATTGCCTCTCTCCCTCCAGTCTGTTTGACTGGCCATCACTGTCTTCTGTCTCTCCACGTTGCATGTTTCTTTACAGAAGAGAGTGTCTCTTTTGCTTCATGTCTACATTCCCCCTGGACCCTCTCTGCACTCCAATTAGGTTTGTCACTCAACCACTGTGGATGGGATTAAGGGAGAGAGGGAGGGGGTGAGAGATATAGAGTTGGAGAGTGCGAGGCGAGTCGGAGCTGCCGATTTCTTTACAAAAAGGGTGTAAAAAAATAAAATAAAATAATTTGAGTCGGGGCAATAAAAGAAATAGAATGAGAGCAAAGGCAAAAGGAGCATGCAAGCAAGGGGCTACGAGTGAACAGCTGGATTTGGCCGGGAGGACTTCTAAATAATGTGGTACCATTAGAGCAGTGTTCATAAACCCACTGTCCTCCCCTCCCCTCACTGCACATTGTATCCCTTTGCCTAAATATTCCCATCACATGCATACTGGATACCCATGCATATTTTCTGCTACTCAAACCACATGTGGACAACAAGCTGCAATGCAACGCAGCTAGTGTATAGCGTTAAGAACAAATAACCAAGGGGTAAACCCTTCCCCATGAAGTTGTACGCTCCTGTGGGCTAGAGGCAGACCTACAGTACATTCAGTAATATTGGATACATATTTCGTAGTTCAGATGTTGCGTGTGATAGGCTTACGGTGTTGTTGTCGCTGACGCAAAGGGAGCAATGGGAAAACACAAGGACCAAGGGGGGGGGAATTGACAGGGGCCCCCGCGCTAAACTTTAACCGGGGTCATAGCTAACCGCAACCCATTTCTGTAGCGAAACGTAATATTGCGCCAAAAAAAATTATGAACAGTAGATGACGAAGAAGACGAAGCAAATACAACACAGGAAAAGCCATGGCAGCAGCGACAGCGAGGGTTCATGCTGTTTTCCACCGATCAGAGCGGTGTCACTTAACCACATTTAAATCTGAAGTTTGAATGTTGGGTATTGCGATGAATCCTACGGGGTCCACGACTTTCAATCCATCCAATGTTTGTAAAGATAGTTCAGTGTGAACAACATCGCAGTTAAAGTCGCTACTAAAATCGCAGTGTGGTTTAAATACAATGTGGACCATGATTGTCTGTATATGATTTTCATGTAGAACCACTAAATTGTTGTGGGGATATTTTAGTCCAGAGCAAATTGGTGGTCAGGCCAATGGACCAAATAAAGAGTACAACAGGGGGAGACACTGAGGAAAGAGAGTTAAGCCCGAAGAGCAAATTGAGCCTTCAAAAAAGTGTTTCCTCCTCATACGCTTCTTTTTTCCCCCCCAAGTCTCCCAGACTGCTCCACCTTAATTAAGGGAGGGTTCAACAAGGCAAGGCCGTGCAATAATTTGAAACTTTAAGAAATATTGAGGCATGACCCATTTAGTGCGTGGAGGCGGTCTGCAGTGGTGACTTCAAACAATGTTGTATTTTTTTATTTGAGTTTGCTCCGTGGTCTGCTAAATTGCCTGCAACCTGTTTCTCGGACAATGATTCGCCAGAAACCGCTGAGAGACTGCGAGAAGCAGAGACTAAAGAGACTTTTGTAATATTTGATCTTTAGATGTTTGATATCGAGGTAAACAGACTCAAGCTATTTTTTATTTTTTTTGCTGAAATCGCTGTTTTGTGGTTTCAGAGAGAAACATCAAATACATACATCAAGGATTTATTTGAAAAAAAAACATGTAAGAGAGTGTAAAGATGCCCATTAAATTTCCGGTGTTCAATTGATATTTCTATGTTGCAAGGTGACGCTAGTTAAGTGACACTAATAAAAACTAAGGCCTTGTCATGTTGGGAGACATCCCTTTGTCTTTTTTTTTGCTGGTGAAAATAAAAATGATGAACAATTATCAAAAGTGACAAAAAAGCATCTATGCTGTTAACATAAATACTGTAGATTCCCCTCTGATCCAAGTGACGCTTTACTAGATCAGTGGCTTCCCATCCAACAGTACATATAACAAGCCCAAGCAACAAGCACAAATAAAAAATAAATATAACAGCCAAGATTTGGAATTTTCAGTGAGTCATGAGATGTGTGGTATGTATATATATATTATTTTTTTACTGCTCAGCTTTGCTTTATCTTTCAGAAAGGTTTGAGGACACAACCTTTATTTCTTTGACTTTGTGGTATTCAAGTTTTCACATCCCAGATGATTAGCATATTAGATGCCAGGAAAAGCAATAAATGTGAGTTTTATCTGACATTTAGGTTGTTACAGCAGTTCAGTGTCGGGCAGGTGCTCTGCACTGTCTGCTGAGCTATATTTTTTTTTATAATAATAATGCATTAATAATATTAAGTAGCTACTTAAATGTGTGTGTGTGTGTGTGTGTGTGTGTTAATTATCGAGTATAATGTAAAATGTACCAGCGCCGCCTGTGATGTGATTTAATACAATCATTCTTAGAATGTAAATCACAAAAATCATACTCAAAAGGCAGCCTAAACCTGATCAACAAATAAAAGGAGGTGGATAAAACACAAGTGGGTGGGTTGGTGCCCTCAGACCTTCCTACTCGTTCCCCTTTTGAACTCGTGTTCCCCTCAACCAATCTTCAAAAGCCTCTTCTCCACTTCAGGATTTAGGTGTATTTGAAAGTATATGTTCAGGTTCAGTAAATATTTCTTTATCCAGGCTCTAATACTGTAACCAGAGCGACTGCCTGCTTGAGAGATAGGCTGGCCCACTTTGAAGTGTGTAAGGTTCTCAGTATGCGGAGGTGAAACTGTAAATGTGCTTATCTCAGGTGTCCGTGTGTGTGTTTGTGTGCCCGTGTCGTCTTTGTGTTTGCGGGTGCAGTTCAATGGACGACGGGTATCCAGAATAGGTTGAGTAATAGCATAAGGATGTGAACACGTTCATGTGAGAGCGCTATGTTCTACTCGAGTGTGTTGGTAAAACATAGTTAGTGTGTACAGTAGAAGTTCTATAAAGGCAGACCACGGTAAGGGACAGAGAAGTGTGAGTGTGTGTGTGTGTGTGTGAGAGAGAGAGACAGAAAAGAGAGAGATGGAGAGAGAGAAAGAAAAGGGGAGAGAGGGGAGGAAAGTGAACTACTCAGTGTGAAAAACAACCTTGGCTGAAACAGCATGAAGCTTTTAAAGCACTCTGAATTCTATATTGCGCCAAAGTATCCAAGGACAATCATGAATCCTCCCTGCCACACACACACACACAGGAAAAATCGCTTAGCTGCTGTGTTTTTTTTTTTGTTCTTTTCTGTCTGTTGCAGGACCTCCTCGCAAGACAAAACCAATCACTCCATTTGACACGTGGCCTTTTCACCTCGTTTAGCGCCGCAGCCCCGATGACAACCTTTGCGCAACCGAAAGTCCGGGCGCGCCGATTGGAACACCGAGCCTCTAATGTGATAATCAATGGCGAGAGATAGAACAGATACGCAAAAATACCTCGCGGGCATCAAGGTTCGACCAGGGCGGGCCTCACCAGAGACCTTGAACGGAGGGGTAAGAACAGAGATGGAAGTGTGTGAAATGAGAGTTCAGGAGAGAAGAGAGTATGAAAAAGAAAAAATGAGGATGAGTGTGAGGGGGCGGTGAGGTGTTTAGGGGTGTGTGTGTGTGTGTCTGTCTGTGTGGGGGGGCGGGGGGTACACAAGGCTATGAGAGGGGGAGAAGGAGCGAGGGTCCCAGTGGCAAATCTCTGAAGAGAATATGATGTGATTTATGGAGGCCATTACACCGAAGGACAAACAAATGGGGATTATTAGCGGCCTATCAACAGATGTACATGCACACGCACACTCCCACACCTACTGTCCACACACACACACACACACATATATAAAAATGTATATATACGTGGAGAGCTCAAAAGTGAATGTGTGATGAATGGGGATTCAGATTCGCACACGGGAACTAAAAGCCTGCTGCTTTTAGCCACCGACGACCTTACCCGTTTCGAATCGAAACGGGCCCCCGCGTGCCCGAGGCAGCCTCTGCTTTTAGCAGATACGTGACAATTTGCAATGCAATCGCAATTTTTTTTTGGCGTCGTTAGTAAATAGCTGTGTCGGTCTGGTGTTGTATCGCAAACAGAGTGTGGGCAACAAGTGGGTATGCAGTGTTTGGGTTTTTTTTGGGTGTGTGCATCATTTGACATTATGTGAGCGCCTGAGCTCGCACGTGTTGGCAGGGGAGAGTTAATAGTGTTGTCGTTTTCGGTACCGAGGCGCATCATGGCAGAAAACTGACTGAACCTGACAGTGAAGGGGGAAAAAAAAAAAAAACGCAGACAGAGTAGAGAGAGGGAAGAGCAAAAAAAAAAAAAAAGAAGAGAAACGGGGGAGGACAGAATTGAGGCAAACATACAAAATAGGAGGAAAGACAGAGGCGGACATAGAAGGCATAGACAGAGGATGGGGGGGAGAGAGAGAGAGAGAGAGAGAGAGAGAGAGAGAGAGAGAGAGAGAGAGAGAGAGAGAGAGAGAGAGAGAGAGAGAGAGAGAGAGAGAGAGGGAGAACAAGAGGTGCCTGTTTGCAGATGAGAGGCTTGGAAGCCAGAAGGCAATTTAAACAGGCTTGGCTCCCTCTCAGGCATGACAGACTGCTCATTCCCCATCCCCTCTCTCTCACACACGCACGCACACACACACAAACACACACACACAAAGCCACCCATGCATGCTGGCATACAAAACTACTAAGAAAAAGTTAAACAACCAGCAACACTCGAGAAACACAAGTATGCAGGCAATTGTCACCCCCCCCCTTCCAAAAAAGGACAAAAATGTGCAGATGCATATGCAAAACGCTGGAGCCTTATGAAAGTGTGAGCTATACAGTCGACCAACTCCTTTCCAACCCCTCCGCCCCCACGAAAAAACTCTGCACATATACCCAAATATGTGTGTGCTCAAGCAAGGAAACGCGCATATTGATTGGTTGTGACGAACAACGCGTGCACTTACACATACTGTACATCCGCTTAGTCGCTGTGGTTCCCCAGCCCAGGACCGGGGGAGCGGATTTGAACCAGCGATTTTGCGATGCCATGCATACTAATGATTATGACAATCAAAATCTACATTCCATGCACTCCCACTTTCTCATTGAGGGTGGCTTGCCACTTCCTGCAGCCTCCACAGAAAATAACAGGAATTTTAGGCTAACCGCGCAGCTGCACTGTCTTCTCTGGCAGACAGAGAAAGGAAAGAGATGGAATCCGTCCCCGTTCCTCCCCTCAACTTTTGACGTTGACTGACCAAAGACGCTCTTCCATTTGATTGACTTGTACTCTGCCGCTCTGTCCCCTGCACGTCCGCTCTTAGCTTGGATATAGTCAAAGTGACCACTTACTGTATCTGTCTGCTCTGTCACACATTCGTGGAAGGCAAACACGGCCACATTTCATCATTTAATAAATAAAAACCAAAGGCAGCAAAATATCCCTCCATGTTTAGCTGACAGTTATAATTGCTGTGTGCTCCCGGATAGCAGCTAACTGATCATTCGTCATGTCAAATTCCTTCAGGATATTTACAAGTACCTGTATATAAAAATAAAGAGTTGTGTGCAAATGGTACCCTGAGTAGCTCATTTAATTAAATTGTATTTATATTGGTATTCTTGCCTGTTTAGTACATAAATGTTTAATTATTACACTTTTATACACCTATATATTCACATGCACGCTGCATGAATGCCTACAGGTTTGTGTCCTTGCAAATCAAACGGAGCTGCACACTCAACTTGACTGTGATGAACGGAAAAAGACGGACCATATACATTACTTACAAAATGTGCTACAATGTACAAAATATGACCCGTGTGTTCCCTGGTTGAAGTGATATGGAAATTACACTACCATATGTCCCCCAACTGTGGCAAAAATGTTCAAAAGGTTCGGTCCCTACCCCTCCCTCCCTCTACATAGCCTCTATAATGGCCACTGAGGTTCCATCATATTACACTCAACTTTTTCCCATTTCCATTCAACATTCAAGAACTTGTCATACCTGTTAGTGGGATCACACTTGTGCAAAATAAGAGGGTTGAGCGTAAGTATGTAAATTGGGACAAAAACAAAAGGCTAATTAATCTATTTAGTATTGTCAGTAACCGGATGGCACACACATTCCCCCGCGCACACTAAACCATATTTCCTTCCCCCCAGCCGGCAGCCATGTGGAGTCCACCGGTTCATTAAAACACGGCCTGTCACTACTTACGCACTGGCCGCTCCCCCCATTCCACGTGCCTGTGCACAAATGAACGCCAGTCGTTCGACTTACACCGGGAGACTCAGAGCTGTGAGTGTGCGAGGGCGTGTGCACGAGATTCATTTGCAAGTGTTGCATTTATGCAGAGCACTAACACGAGGGGCCCGCAAGGTTAATGAAAACAGGTTCCAAACACATTCATGCGAGTGGCATGAGGACAGAATTATGGATTATGACTGCTTGACTGGCTGACAACTACCTCGTGGTCACCATGTATGAAAAACTCTCGGAGTGTGTGTGTGTCTGTCCGTCCGGCCGCTCACACTTCAGACCGACCAATCGAATGCTTCCTGCCCAACTGTTTGTGTCAGTCCGGCGTTAGCTTCACTGTGTGAGGAGGTCTTCGCCTCAGGCCTGACTCCCTTCTCCGTCCTTTTCTCTCAACCTTCGTCCGATACACCCCCTTTTTTTTTTGGATCTCCTGCTCGTACAACGGAGCGACGCACCTTCGTTGACCAAACCTTCCGGAGTAATCTGATGCGTCTTCGTGCAGAGTCTGGCTGCATACTGAGATTAAAGCCAGCAGATGGAAGGAAAACAATGTGAGGAAGTAGACAGAGCCTAAGAAACTGTCCAAAAAAACAATAGCTCACAGTTCTTCCTCAAGTGCAAGTAGGAAGCACTTTCCTCTCTTTTACATTAGTTCCCTCTTTTTGTATGTGAATCCACAGGTAGTCTTAAAACCCCATTTCCAATGGTAAGCCTCTCAACTGTAATGGTCTTGTACTCGGAGCTCTTTTGTGCATGTTAAGTGTGTGCGTGCTTGTGTGAGAGAGAGAGAGAGAGAGAAAGTGAGGGAGGGGGGGCACGTTCATACTGAAAGAGGTGTAGTAGCGTGCATGTACATATTCCTCTGCGCCATGTGCATGCGTGTTGGTGCGAGAAAGAAAGAGAGAGACTTTTCACGGGTGTTTGATAATGTCATGGCCAACCACTTTCAACACATTACAGTGCACCCTGCACCTCCACAGCATCACACCCGTGCACGGAGCGCACAGTCGTGTGAGCCACCACCTCCATTCGCCTTGCGGTTGCCATGGTGACCATCACCACACCGTGGAGACAACAGAGGGACGCTGGGGCGGGGGGGGGGGGGCGGGCAGCCCCCGGAGGGGGGGGGGGGGGGGGGGGGGGGGGGGGGCGTGCAGCACCTTGGGATGAAAGAAAAATTATGGATGGAAGGCAGGGGAGATGATGGTTAGTGTACGCACAGGAGAGCGGACGAAATGCTAAATGTCACAGGTGCTCTGCAGGAGCACTCTGGGTGAGGGGAAGGAAGCGGCGGAGGCGAGTGAGACTTTGACACAGGAACACACAAACAGAGACCAAGAGACAAAATCAGAGGGACTGTCATGTATGTGTGCGTGTGTGTCTCCGTGTGTGTGTTTGTAACCATAAACTACTACCCAGGTAAGAAAAACACCTTTATGATTTGTGTGTGTTTTCCACACGAGGGAAATGCACCTTCGATGTGAAAGCATGTCCTTTTTTCGGCGAATGCTAACCTTGAAAACTATTTCAGAGACGCCATTATTCATCGAACCTGCCCCCAAGTTCAATTTCAAAACTTAGTTCTCTCGCAAGGGGTAACTCCGGCGAAGAAATATTGCATTAGCTTTATTTACTGTGTGCTCTTTCAGGAGACAATTACAATGTGGGCCAGGAGGGGCGAGGAAGAGGAGGAGTAAGAGCAGAGGAGAGTGGATTGGGAGAGCAGGATGCCGGCTGCTTTGGCACCGACTAAAAAGATGCATTTAGCCCAGGTAAATTATAGGGGCCCATTTCTGCTGTGAGCCTGTTATGACTGCTCCAGCACCTCTTTTATGCCCGTGGCTGTGTGTGGCTCTGTGTGTGTGTGTGTGTGTGTGTTCCCATCCCAGGGTAAATGGGAGCGCGAGATGCGCTCTCGCTGAGCGTGCGTATATGTATGCATAGATATGCATTTGTGTCTTTGCACACCGCCCACAAATAAACCTCACACGCCAGAGGGCCAAACATCAAGGCGCTGTTGTTCCTTATTAAGAGTCCCAGTGGCTTTTTTACGGAATTAGCGGAAAGAAGCGAGCGGTGCCGCGCCCTCAGATGGGCTGATCGCGACACTGATACCTGTCACATTCGGAAGCCTCAGCCCGCGCACTGTGGAGAATCGCATTTATATATGCAAAGGGCAAATACATTAGCAGAAACACAAACCTGTCAGTCGCATTTCCCAAGCATGCTCTGATGACAGGGGATTCGCAGAGGGGTGGGGAAATTCCTGCACAGAAAAACCAAAACTGTTTTTATCTCAAGGTTTTTCGCTTCAAGATTAAACCAGCCTCCGAATAGTAAACAAGGCTCAATTTTTCCTTTCCCCCCCATCTGCAATCTAATGTGGTGAATTAATCTTAACATAGGGAGTCACACTGCATTGCTTGTGGTGTCCAAGTAAAGCACATATTTATCAGCGAAAGAGAGACGGAGAGAGAGCGCTAGATTCATAAGGGAGCGCGTGATAACCAATATTTTAATCTGCTTGGAAAAAGCCTTGTTGTTTGTTCCCTGACGCCTAAACCCAATCATCTGTTTCACTGATGATGAAGTTGGAATCTGAGCTGGGTTAAGCGGTGTTGGCAAAATACTCCATGTATTGGCCATATCTCACATGGGGTCTGCCTCCATCAGTTACAACAAATACATGCAAACATGTGTAGTGCAATCTATCAAATAAGCCAAAAAGAAAAGATCATCTTATTTTGCATCAAATATGGCAAACTCTTGATTGGTGCACAGGTGTGTATGACATCACCATTTTTGCCCTCCTAAAAACAAGAATCGACAAATTCGTTACGTGTAAAATTGAAAACTATATATATAAATAAAAATGTCACACCTCATTATAGAGTAAAAAGGCCCTGCTGTGGCCCTCCTCACACAAAAAAAAGAAAAAACAAAGCCTTCATGTCAATATTCCTCTTCAGAGGAGATATAAGATGATGAAGATGATGATGGGGGTAGTCCATCTGCAGCAGCCTCTGGAATAGCAATGCAAAGAACTCCCATGATGCATGTGGAGGTTGGATGGGGGTGAATCATGCTGCGGGAAATGTTTCATGCGCTCCCCGTGACAATTAGAAGTGGAACACGCTTTTTCTAAAGCCATCCCTGACACCAGAGAAGAAAAGGAACCCGCCTTACAGCGGTGCATGGTGTCGGAATTAGTTAAATTGACAGTTGTTGGTATATGAGCCTGATGTCAGCGAGACAATGATGTTATTGGAAAATAAAGGACATCATTTGACAAGTGGGAAATGCTGGTTTAGACCCCATGTGTTTCTTGGCGAGAAGGGACGTGTCAGTGACAAGCTGCACTGATGCAACCTGCAGAAATAGGAGATGAAAAGCACACTTCCTGTGCGGCCCTAATCAGGTTCCTGTCTGCCACAGCAACTCTCTCTCTAACCCTATTATTTCAGACACAATCCCTAGATGGGGGGGGGGTGAGAAATGGGAAAGAATGAACAAATTGCTGTCTCCATACCTTGTCCTTGAGAAAATAATGGAAGTATAAATGTATAAAATTCATAATTCATTCACACCGAGCTTTTTCAAAACGGGCAATCAAAGTGAAAAAAATGTTTTCAAAAAAACGAGCTAATGCGGCAATCAGCGTCAGGTGATTTGTCAATAGCGAGTGATTCAAACAAGGGGACGTTTGAGTGCGATGTACCTCGCACGCAACACAACACAACAACATCTCAGCTGCTATTGCCAGCATGTTTATCAGGCTGTGGCGGAGTTGTAACCCTGGGCCCTGTGTGATGTAAAAAAACACAGATAGCATACATATCTCATTTTAGTACTATTAAATGACTAACTACGTTGTCTTCCTCCCTGATGGCTCAGAAAGTTGGTGATTAAGTATTTATGATGTTTAGTGTTCAACAAGGCCACAATCCCCCAGATAGCCAAGCATTACATTTTCAAAAGAAAAAAAAATGCTGCTACGAGTGCTGCTGACCTTTCGGTGAGAGGCCATCGGCGCTACACGGCTGGCATTCGAGACGAGCTCATTGCAGCTTTGGTTTTTAATTGAAGCTTTTATCCCAGGTCTAATCAGGTCTGAACAAACAACGCTGGAATAAGCCAAGACCCAATTAGGCCTGTAGGGAGAGTTGTGCGAGGGGATGCAATGTGCTGTTTCTTCATAATCAACTGAAGCTAATAGTTGATGGGAGACTCTGATATCTCTACCTGTCTCTTGAACTAATGTTCTGCATTTAGTACAAGTCAGGGGTAATTGGGAAGGGTGGTGTTATAATGAGAAATATCATTGGGCAGAATATTCAAATTTCCAATTGTGCGAGCTTTGAAAAAGCACCTCTTGAACAGCTTTAATTGCTGTCATAATGGGCAGTTTCACATGGGAGTAATACAATACGTGACACACATTAAGACCTAGTGACAAGGTATTTGAAATAAGGCCTCATTACGGGGATTTTTCATCTACTAATCGGTGCTGAGACGGAAGATTCCACAGCAGTTGACGGGCTTTAATCGTCACGTGATGCCAAACACCTCCAGATGACTCCACACCTCTGTGGGCAAGAGATAAAGAAAAACGGAGTCGGAAACGGGAAAGACATAGCAGTGATACTCCTCTGTAGTTAATTAAGTGACGGAATGAGCTCGGAAATCCCCTGAATCAAATTACACAACGGAGCGACGCACATAGAGCGAATACACCCGTGCTGGTGTGTAACAAATGGGCTTAATGCAATCACACATCTTTAATGAAATCATGTGAAGTAATGTCTTAGATCTTTGCTTTTATGAATTTGCCTCCGGTGGCCAATGCACCAGGAAGTCAACGGAAATTATTCAGCCGGCGCTCTGTGGAACAAAGTCTGTGTGTGTCAGCACATGCCTAAGAGGAAACTGGGAAATAATAGGACAGTGAGAGATGATGCACTTATTCCTTGATATTACGACAAGTGTGTGTGTGTGTGGGGGGGAGGGGGGCTAAGGATGTATAGGTTCACTTTTTATATGTTAATACTTCTATTTCAGCGACAATTTATATGTAAATGAGGCAATTACTGATTCAATCACGATTTTTTAACATATGGAGCAAGTTGTCTACAACCGTTTATATCCTCGATGTCATGACACCAAAATGGATCACACGTACTGTATATGGGGAGGAATGCAAGCTGTGATTTAATTTTTTTTTTTACTGAATGGAATTCCTATAGCTTCTCTCTTATTTAAACACAGCAGCGTGCAGCTCTCACACCAAGTCACTGGCCAAGGCAGACTCATCCAATGCAAATCTGTGTGAACCATTTATAGACGTCGGCTTCTAAAAACTTAATATATGTCGGTCATGGAGGCTCAATATTTTTACCATTTTTGCATCGTAAAATAGTCCTTAATATTTTGACATGATGATTTTCAACCGGATACAGTAGAGTGAGACAACAACGCTGGCCGCAGTTTTCTGGGAATTAAACATGCAAAAACTTAGGCGGAAAGAGAATCCAATGCAAATCTGTGTGAACCATTTATAGACGTCATGGAGGCTCAATATTTTTACCATTTTTGCATCGTAAAATAGTCCTTAATATTTTGACATGATGATTTTCAACCGGATACAGTAGAGTGAGACCGCTGGCCGCAGTTTTCTGGGAATTAAACATGCAAAAACTTAGGCGGAAAGAGAAGGGATGGAGAAAGTAAAAATATGCAGCTGAATAGCTCTGATAATAAATAATAAGGTAAATTGTTTAACGATTTAATTGTTTGCTGCTAAGGACAAAACCTCTATGTCATAACTTTTATTCATCTTTCCTTTATACAACATTTAAAAGTTGTATTGTGACTATTGGCCCTTATATACATTTCGGTTGTCATCCATCATCTGTTTTTCCCCGTTTAGCTCTTCAGACCACCGTGGATTCTTGTCCAATGACTTTTGAACCAAAATTCATTAAAAGCGTATTAACATAAAGACTACAGACTTTATTTCTGTCATTTATGAAGGACTTCTTCACATTAAACACTGGAAATTAGCTTCTTAGAATTGGAGAGGTTCTTGACCACTTATTAATTACTCCGGCTAATGATGTGCCAGCCTGAGATCCTGACAATCCCAAAGTAGTTTATTCATGTCTTGTAACCGAGAATCATCATTACGTTATACATTGCCCATCATGAGAAATGTCATTTATAATTTATAAACCCCTATATTTAAGTTATTTTATCTCATCTCATAGGCTCATTGTTTGTACCCTCTGAACACGTTGTGGGAACAATGACAAACATGCAAGTAAAGTGGTAAAACAGTCTTTAGATGCAAGATTTAGGCTCACAAAGTACTACGTTTAGTTCAGGGAAAGACCCTGTGGTAAATGTAAAGGAGGTTGAGGTTTTGGATAAAAGGAATAAAACACTTGGGGTAATAACAGCTCCTGTGTTAAAGTCACGACTGCACTCGATGCGCCCATCATTTGCCTACCTCCTTTGTTACACATACACAGAATACACGTACTACACAATTACTGCTGCTCGAAGTCACGTAACAATAAAATATAACTACGATTCACGTTAAGCAGCTTGATCCTGTCAGTTACCTTTTTCTAGCTTGAAAACTAAAACAAGTTGGGTCTTGACGCACTACTATTGTTACTATTAGGACTAATTGCACAAGTGGAATTAGGTTAAAGGAGTTGGGTTAAGGAAAAACCAGCACGACTTGCCACAGCTGTAAAAAAATACATCTGCGGGGGCAACATTGAATCAATTCCATGCTGTGTTTCGTGTGTGTGAACACACGCACACAAAATGCTTGTTTCTTTCTTTACCTTTTTCATACATAAATCTATATGGGTCAATATAGTAACACCAAAGACGTTGCTATAGTAAAATTAAGTTTGAAAACCTTGGCCTATATAGGGAATATAAAAATAAAATTTATTCCAAATTTAAATAAAAAATATGGGGTGTAATATGTCTTAAGGCCAAAAAAATTGTATTGTTATGAATGCATTATAAGTGAGTTTTAATATAGTAAAAAAATATTGAATGTTAGTTATTGTTTTTGAGCATTTTGGACTGAGTTAAATCATGGCACGAAATTGATCCGCCAACATGAGGGACAGAAACAGCCTTTGAACAAAACACATGGGTACATTTAAGGTTAAGGTTCACATTCAGTCATGAACCTACAGAGGTTTTCTCTCTTCCTGTGTTGCTCACCACTGTTACCTAGAAAAATGCTCCTTTGATACTGAGTGGCCACCAGACGCTGAATCCTGGCCACCCTATTGGCCACCCCAAACACCCACACACCACATCATAGCCGTCCACTGCCCTCATTACTCTTCCCCGCACAGCGCACCGCTTCGCGAAGCCCCTCCCTCACCAACACACACGAGCCTCGCTTCACGTGCACCCGTCATTATCCCCCCTGCTGACAGTACGGTGTGCCACCCCAAGACTTTCAGTGGCCCCTCCCAGGCCACCCTGATAAAAAATGTCTGGCTCCGTCACTGCCCACAACTTCTTCCGTCTGATACTTGATTTCTCTCCAAGGCCGCTGGCAATGTGTTGTAATTTGTCTAATCAAATGTGTTATTATTTTTATTTTTTTTGTCAAGGAGAACAGCATTGAACAAACAACAATACATATATTGCGCTTTAGAAAAAGAAAACTCATGCCCTGTTCTCAGCACTTGCTTGACCCTGTGACTCATTGGAAATGCATCGGGAGGTAAGTGGATGTGGAGTTGACTTGACACACACGAGAGTGACTGTGAGTGTGACAATGATAAAAAAAAAAAAAAGAAAGTCAGCAGCTCATCTGATACACGGTAACATGGCTTAGTGATCGACTCGTCTACAACCCCACAGTGGTTGCGTTGCCGTGCTCTTTGTTAGCTAAATGTCATCGCCCCACCTGGCTCCTATCACACAATGTCTGATACCCCCAGGCAGCACTCACAGAGTCCACAGGTTCAAACTCCCTCTCTCGGTCAGTTTAAAGGCAAATGCTTAAAGCCAGGGCTGCACATCTATCCCAACGAGGTCAGGGCGTAGACAAGTGACAGCAGTCTGCTTTTTGGCCAGACGTACATTGAAGCTTATCAGGATCAACGAAACAACTCCTCAGCTGCCCCCATGATCTTTGGAAGCGAAAACACAGGTGACTGTATTTAAAGATTTCTCCTTCTCTCCGGCAGCGCTCAGGGTGGTGAAGCATCGGTCGCTATGCGTGCAGTAGAATGCCAGCCGATAATGTTAAACCTGCGACCGCTTTTATGACATCTCATGTTTTATTCTGAGACCATGAAAAACTGCAGGGACCGGCAACGCCCGATTAACTAGACAGCATGCTGCGCAACACCCCAGAGCATGACAGTAATTTACATCTGATATGCTACTTATTAAGTATGGAGTGCTTCATAAATAGATTTGGTCAGACTCGACATAAAGACCGATTGAAATACATTTTTCAGAGGCTCTTAACTCCTGCGCATCTGAGCGGCAGTGGAGTTTGTGTTTCGACGCACAGATCTTTCTGGCAGGTTTGAGTTAAGCCATTCAGATGAATAGTTGAGGAAATATAACTCTGGCGGTTATTTGGAGGCACAACAACATTTTGTAGTAGTAGTTTTTTCGCGAAATGATGGTCCAAAATGGTCTAATGATGAGTGAGTGCCTCTTCACTCATCTAAAACACAGCGCTGGACTGTGTGTTTGCCTACATTTTCGGCGTTGGAGGGAGGAGTGGAAGTGGAAGCTTAGATGTGTGTGATTGCCTGTGTCAAAAACGTCCCATCACCACTGATAGTCGGGCCATCAACCCCTCGGATGAAGTGCTATCATAGTGTGCTGCATAAAAAACGAGAAATCCACCAACCACACACTTATCAGCACTTAGCATCCATCCCGTGAACAATCACTCACTTTGTGTCTCCCTGGGAGCAACTCGTTTCATTAATGCACTTAATGTACAGCGTTGTTGCGCGAACTGAAATTTATCAGTAAAATCTGATACAGAAATAGGAGCTGTATTATCCTGTGGTCCCTTCCCTGTCATTAATTATTCGTCTTAAAGGTTTACCTGGAAGTGGGCCTTGATTACAAAACCCTCTGTCCATCTGCACCAGCACTGACCTCATCATACTGTATCTTCACCAACCCTTAACGGTGCCTAAGAATCAGGGGCACATATCCGTGACCCATATTTCACTTCTGCCTGGCTACCTCCCTGAGATAATCCTTTGGTAGACTATTAGGACGCACTGCAGCTGTAATCAACTTCCAATAAAAGAGGCCATCTATTTAAGAGCATGCGTCCATTGCTTTGGTAATGTTTGCATTTGCAGGTTAACAACTTCGACGATAAGACAAGCGCCGAGCTAACCGAGTGTCTGCCCGTATCCATGGTGACGGCTGTTTCCTGCTTTTTATGGCAAGAGTTCAACTATTTATTTATACTCTCCCACTGGCTAGAGATTGTACTCCGCAGCGGTGCGCCTGACTTCATGCGGAGTGAAGTGTTAAGTGGGGAGGGACTGATTTGGAAAAAGGGCACAGACATCTTGGAGATAGTGCACTTCCTAGGAAACTATCACTCCGTCTTGGTTGTGGCGGTACGCCAGATGTTGTTACGAAGCGGTGTGGGAGATAAGGAACGCTCTTTGTGCAGACAGCCCATATGGTGTTAAATGATAATCAAAGCGGTATTGCTATGGATCAGGATGAGTTGTTGTGAACCAGCTAATAATCGGGTAGGGAAAAATTGACAAGCTACCCCAAGGTAGCTTGCATATACGCAATGTAACTCTAATTGCAGTGAAACCCCAATAGTTCTGCAATACTGTGCATCGGAACAACTGACATAGGCCATTTCCTGTGGTCATTTCTAAATGAGTAGCCTGCCAACTTTTAAAGTACACATTTTAATCAGCCAATCTTTCGTAAAAATGTTATAATAAAAAAATAAATACATGATTTTCAACTAACTAACTAAGTTCTTTATCTAGTCCAGTGCTTTTCAACCTTTTCTGAGGCACGGCACATTTTCTATTATAAAACACCAACCAAGAATGTTACAAAATGACACATTTTGGCTTATTACAGTATATATCATTGACAGTTAAGTCTCTCCACTTGTATATATTCCCTCAGTGGAGTCAGAGCCTGTAACTACTTTCTTTGGACCAATTAAGTGAAAATGGATAATTTCCCAAGGCACACCTGATGATCTCTCAAGGCACACTAGTGTGCCTATGCACAGTGGTTGAAAATCACTGATCAACTCCATGTCCCCTATGACCCCAGCACAAAAAGTCAAACTTTTTATTGACAATACTTTAAAGCGGAAAGAGTGGAGCACAAATGTCCTTTTGTTTGATGTAGATGTTTGCGCTTCACTCTCAGTAGCCATGGCGATTATCCTCGTTCATGGTCTACTTTGGAGATCCGCGTAAGGTATTTTCTTGCCCAGCATTACGCAGCATTTCATGGGAAGTTTAGGTTCACATTCTGCCATCACCTCACAGAGGTTTTTTTTCTCTCTCTTCGTGTGTTGCTCACTACTGTTACCGATTGGCACTTTGGCAACTCAGCCCCCCTGCATATCTGCACCTACAACCTCTTCACTTTGCCATTAGCTCAACACTCTAAAAGTCCCTACAAGCCCAGAGGCCAAGTGTTTCACAAAGAGGCCACTCAGGCTTCCTTTTTTCCGCCCCAACAGCACTGCACAGTTGTATCAGAGGAGCTTTGAGTCGGCAATCTGTTGCCAGCTTCGGATTGATTCCACAGGTACTACCGCTGAGGATGTGTAAAAAGACCTGAGGATGGTGGTGTGTCCAGCATAACCCTCCTCCCACCTTCCAGGGATATCAATAATTCAAAAGGACAAAGTGTCTGATACATGAGAGCAAAATGCAGTGTGCCTCCCCGCGTCCTCTGTCAATATTTTGACAGCGGGCGCAAAGAGGGGGAAGGAATCAGAGGGGACTGCCATGTAAAGTGTTCTTTCATGTTTGGCAAAGTGAGTGCTTCCTCTTCCTCTACACCCGTGAAATGGAGAGTTAAGAAGAAGCCTCTGTGAGGGTACAGTCTGCTCTGGCTGACTGAATACCTTAACGACTGAGTGGCTAGGGAAAAATGACTGAGTTTCATGCCGTCTCTTCTTCCCCGCGACTGATTCCTGCTTCCAGCGTCTCAGTCCGTTTCCAACATGTCTGTCTTTCAGCTTTTCACCCCTTTCATACACACCCTCACCTCCCACAGCCAAGAAAAAAAGAAGCCAAAAGAAGGTCATGCTGACTTCAAAAAAAGAGCTGCACACACGAAGGGGGCTGAGAGTAAAACTAATTGAGAGGAGTGTTGAAAAATATAATGAGGCCAAATGTAAGGGGGCGACTTGAAGGAGCATGATAACAAGATAATGGGCTACTGCCACTGTAGTCCAGATTTACAACAAATAGCTTATATCATCCTTTGCATTTTTATCTTGTGCTTGAGTTTGAGGGCATCGTGAGCTGAGGAAAATGCTCCTGTTTGATTTGAAAAACGATGTTGCATCACCTAAAACAGGGGTGTCCAACCCAATTTAGTTCACGGGCCACATACAGCCCAATTTGATCTCAAGTGGGCCATACCAGTAAGATCATATCATAAAATCCTATAAACAACCCCAAATCTTTCCCTTTGACTTAGTGCAAACAGGTGCAAGCACACTCAGGATTCACAAAACACTATGAATAACCTGAATTTTTAAAAAGAAAAATAAGAGCAATAACTAATTGTTAAAAGTCGTCCCGCGGGGCCGGACTGGACCCTCTGGCAAGCTGATTTTGGACCACGGGTGGCAGGTTCGAAAGCCCTAAACTACAGCAAAAATTCATCTGGAATTAAGGCCAGCAACTGAAGCCGGTAGAGAGACATTGTCCACGTTCGGGTTGCGCGTCGCAGCTAATGACTTAGCTCTTCTCCCAACGGTATCTTTTGTGCTGCGGCGTTCCGACTCGCACACACACACACAAGCTCAGACGGTGTGAATGCCACATACACTCATTTAATTATGCTAGGAAGTTTTCTCCCCGATGCCCTAGTTATTCCGGGGATCGGGGATGCAGCGGAGCCTTTGGGGACAGACAACACTCCCTAAAGTGGGTGAGGGAGGATGGCGAAACATCCCTGGTGGCACCGAGGGACTACCACGTCGGTGCTCCCTGGGGGAGGCGGGGGGGGGGAATTCGGGTACCTTGTTTTCTCCTTTTTGTTCCGTCTCCAGTGGATTAAAAGAAAACAAGACAACATGTCGGCGCAGCTTTTGTCTTTCCGGGAACATAATGATACCGATCAGATGGGCTATTAGGTTTTGGAGTCTTCTTTTTTTTATTAATATCGTGACGGACTGATACACAATCACTGCATATTTGCCAACTGTTCATTTTAAAGGTTGAAACCCCCCAACAAGTCTCCAAGAACATGACATAAAACCAATGAATCTATGGATTCTTTACCCACTTGGCCATCATTGGGCCTCAGTCGGGAAAAAAAGACTCTCTTGCTCTTTTAACTTTGGGTTGGTTCTTACAATAACTCTCAAAACAATATTTTTCTAAATCAAACCAACCACGTAATTTCCGTACCTTATCCACAAATTCATTAGTGTACACATTTTACATTTCAATTGGAGCTGGGATTTTTTTTTACTCTCCAAAAAGCCGTCACACCTTGGTTGCATCACTTGACTTGACTTGACTTGACTTGACTTGTTGTGCAGGTGAAACACACTGACAGGATACCATCACCTGTAAGGGAATGTGTTTTCATGACTGTTATTTACAGTAGAAACGCTACTGAAACTAGTGAATTTGTTTTGTCTCCATCTTATCGTTCCTAACTCTGAAACTTGCCAAAAAAATTATTTCTGTCTTGGATGACAGTATTTGTGAGTGAAACCTGGCAATAGAAATTAACAGAACAGGTGGCTTTATAGAGCATGTTGGATTATGCTCGTGATCAATTCTTGCACACCTATTTAAGTACAGGTGGCATGCATCTCATTAAAATGAGCAAATAATGAAAGGGGTTCTGCCGTTTACAGGGATCGCTGGATGGGAATCATTTTTTTGAGCAGCCCTACTAGACAAAAAAAAAATCACAGGTAAAAAATTAAAAACAAATAAACATCCATGCGTGATCAAATTTTTCCTGGAGTCCTGATGTCTTGCACTTGTACTGTAAGAGTGCTTGTTGTGTGATTCCCTCAGCCACTCTTCCGGCACTACAATAGAAAAATGATTTTTGCGTTGGTTTCCAGCAAAAATGAACACAGTCCTACGTGAAACTCTGTGATTCCTGTATTTGATCACCATACGCTCACTTTGACAAGCTCCAACTTGACACTAAGGATCTAACCCTGTTCCCGTTCCCACATCAGGTGACGGCAACCCTGTAATTGGTACTGCGGCCTGGCTGCTGATGCCAACCACCATTCATGGCGCTGGATAATTAGCGGGATATTATGGCTCCGATTAAAATTAATTTAGACTCCGGCGTGCACTACACTCATTGGTGGAGAAAAAAGAAAAGAAACGTTTTGCATCTCATAACTGTGGCCCCTTTTCATTTACGTATTCTTTCCTACCTGTCTCATTACTTAGTAAGCTGGGCCTAATTAATATAGTCTTTGTGGACCTTGAGCTCTTCTGAGTGATGGTCTTAGTGGTAATCAACAACTTGTTACATTAGCAGGCATTCAACAGAACTACAGCACTCTATTATTGCCATGTGTCAAGTTATTATTAATTCTGCTGATATGCAATAGATAAACGATACATGAAAACTACTGCGTATTTTCCTCCCTATTATTTTATTAGATGTTAAAGGATGTGCACTAACATCTTATCAATTTGCGCATAGTAAATCTGATGAACAGTATATGTCGTGTAAATCTAGTTTTAATTCATATTAAACGTTAAAATAAACTCACTACATGGTCGCAGTCAGCAAAATTAATTAAAAAAATAATAAAAGTAAAAAATAAGAATTTCAAAATTCTATATGTACAAACAAATAATCACACCTTTGTGATAACGTAGGATTGGTAAGGCAGTGCTGCATATCAAATTCATCAGGACAAACAGATGGCACGGTACTGCAATGCTGAGAATTCACACTGTGTATATTTACAGCTCCAGTGATACCTATCGTCATACAGCGGAAGCCCTGTGGTGCTGTGAGCCAACCACAGACCCCTATAAAAGAGTAAAAAAATAAATAAAAAATGCATATTTTTACCTGAAGCAAGCATTTAGCTAAAGGGCTGTTGTCAGCCGGGGATGCGGTAGCCGCTCCTATCATTCCTCGAAGCTCGTCGGAAAACAAGCACATACATTTCATTACAGAGCCTTCTTGTCGCATTCGCCGCAAACTCTGCCAAACATTTCAACTTCAAACGGCTTTCCCTCTTCCTAATTAGAAAAGGATGCATCCTGTTTTCAAATGAACGGGGCGCCAACCGCTCTGAAAAAGCATTTCCCTTTCTCCATCTTCCAAACCAGCCCCTTCATCCCTCCACCCCGTCGCAATCGAACTCTGAAGTGCCAGCGCGCGAATCAAGCGCTAATCCATTTGAGGCTGACATGGCGTCCTGATTGCGGGCGGGAGCTTTCTTCTTCAAATGTTCCATCACCGTCATCTGTCCGGGAACACGTGTCGAGACATGAAAGAAGCTACCGAGTTCAATTAGCCGATCAATTGTTTGTCGGATGTGACAACAAACGGGGGGCAAATTGTCATACACACACCTGAGCCCCAGAGTTCAAAGCCATAGAGTTTGCATGCAGGCACAGCCTGAAATTAAAATTATGAACACCGCTTTGTTGGGGGGAAATCATCCAGCGAATGCACAACAGATTTTTTGCTGTCCCTTTTTCTCACGTTGAATTACTATTATTTAGATATGAAAAGTTTGCAGAGCGAGAAAGGGAAAGCCGGGTGTATAGATACGAAAAATGGAAGATTGAGGGACAGTGTGAATCACTTTAATGATTAAAGTGTATTTTTTTTCCTAAACTGCTAATGAAGCTGCAGCAAAAGTTCACTTCACTTCTCGAAAGCCCTGTCGCTTGGCACATGTCTAATAGGATTATGGAGTAGAAGTACTTTACATTGCAAATTCCCATTTGAAAGTTTTCTTTTAATGATATCCTCAATGTTTCTCAATGGAGAATCAGAGTCAGGGTTTATGTAAGGTCCATTAATTCTAATTATTTCAACTTTGTTTGTGACAAATTATAATTTTTTTGCCTGTCAGCTCGGCGTGGCAATTAGCGTGGCAATGCTATGAGCTCCGACTGCCGTTGCTATGGAGAAGATGCCAGGCAGAGATGCAAATTTGCGTCTCAACGTTGTTGCTGGTGGGTAAAAAAAATAAAATAAAAATAATGACAACAACATTTGAAATCCCTAAGATGAGATGTCTCTTACTGAGATTTGAGCAACAATAGTTGCCTTCTTAGCACTGATCAGTCAGCAGAACTCATTACAAGCTGAACATGGCACACATGTATCCTCTGGCCTTCTGAAGTTGTTACGGCTCATATTTTAGCCAACAGACGCCGGATTTACACATTGCGCAGTGTCTACATCAGCATTCATTTGAAGTGCCTCTTGAGTTTTGATAAGCGAAGCCCAATGCTGAACCCGCTGTTCTCTTTTGGTCTTCAGCAACTCTTCTGAGAAAAAAACTTGAATTGTCCCACAACGTTCCCCGCACTAGACGCTGACATTGTCTGCGTGCCAGTCGGTGCTCAGCAGGTTGGGCGTTGGTCGGTTTTAGAGCCTCCGGGCTGAGAAGTGCAAACTGAAACGAACCGGCTCAGTGGGGCTGGCGAAACCAAAACTATAACCTGAAAGACACCAAAACACTCAGTTGATAAAAACCCCCCCAAAAAAAGCAGACTCTGGTGAGGATACACAATGACTCTTCCTTTGCACAGGCTGTGAGTTGTCACACTTGCGACACTGGCCCACTGCGAAGCACTCTAAGCCGCGGACCACTCCGCTTTCACCCTGGAGCTACGTAGATATAAACCGTGGCATGTTGGATGACCACCTCCCCACCACACCTGGAGAGTCAGCAACTCATTTGATTCCAAATGCTCACTGGCTCTGATCGTGTTGCTCAGGACAAATCACAGTGCTGCGAAATGTTGTCGGCATTTGTCCTCCGCCCCCCTTCGCCTCCGATATTGCTCCCCGCCGTCTCATCACTTCTCCCATGACTCAGCCGCTCTCCCCATACCTCCAGACCTCTGTCTTTCATTGCTTCCTCACTTCCTTCGCACCTCTCCGCACCACCCCGTGATGAATTCCTCCCTCTCCCGCCACGCTCTATCTGTGTCTCTCTCTCTCTTCTCCTTTCAACCAAATTTTCATTTGCTGCCATTCCCTCTCATCTTGCTCCAGTTCCTTCATGACTCAGCTCCTCGTCCCCTCTCTTTACCTTTCTCGCTTTCCCCGACTTTTTCTTCGCAGGCATGGAGTCACCGAGATCAAAGGGAAGAAAAGATGGGACGAGGCAAAAAAGCGAAAACCCCACGCATATATCTTCCCTGCTCCTTCTTCTCCTTCACACTTCGGCATCTTATTCATCCCATCTCTTCCCCTGCTCTTAGCCTCTTTCCCTCAAGCTTTCCACCCTACCGTCTCATTTGCACTTGTCTTTTTCCCAATGCACCACAATTATCTTTCTCCCCCCCTCCCCCTTTTCTCCTGATTTCACTCCCCTGTGATCTGAATATATGTTTTTTCAGCTAACGTCAGTCCACGGAACCAATCCAACATACACGTCGAACATGCACAAGATGAGCAAGTTCTCTCTCGAATCACTATATAAAGGTGTAAGGGAGAAGAAAGGAAAAAATGCCATGGGGGCCACTGTTCTCTTCACAGCCCTATTAGTGTTGTTTTTTTAAAACCATGAAACAGGGTGATTAGCTGTTAGCACAAACACCTGTTTGCACGTACCATGAACACACACCTGAGACACACAAACAAATGGCAACGCAGGTGCACGAACATGTGCAAAGGCACTTACCCACATGCGGAGATGTGCGCGCGCACACAACTCCACACCGCGCACCTACGTACACTCAAAACTCTTTATATGTTAATAAAGTCCCTCTAGACTTTCTTTGTTCTTCAAGCAGCTTCATCTATCCCTTTCCATTTCCCCTAGAGTGTTGTATAGTCTCCAAACACAAACAGAGATACGCACGTACCAGTCATGATCAAGAGCAATGCAAGCAAATATGTGTTTGTGTGTGTGCGTGTGTGCGTGCGTACGTGTTTCTTGGATGTCCATTTAATGGATTCATGAGGGCCTGAGAGCGTACACTGTTTGCACAACTTCACAAAAAGAAATATTAGGGCTACAGCCGGCTGACGAAATTTCCAACACAACGCTGCAAATCTCTCCAGTGCGTTGGAGGGATTGTACTTGATAACTCGCTGAAATAAGTCTCCCACCCCAACGCCACCCCCATTCCGCCACGAGACGCACCATCAGAGCGTTTAGAGAGAGCTTTGTTAATTTATGATGTCCCCGTCCTCTCCGAAGGCGTACCGCTGGGATTTCCCCGGTAAGCGCCCACAGTGTGGATCTGCGGGATATTCCTCGCCTGGTGTGCCGGCTTTGATCGCACTTAAAGAGGCCCAACAGGGAAAGTCTTGCAGGTGGACCCAGTGAGCGGCTCCAATGCTGAGCCATCTTAAAATAGAGTCGGGCCTGTAAAGATGTGCGATGAAAATTGATTTGAACCGATTTATTTCGAGATTTAAGGAGATATGGCTTTTTAATGGTGCTGGGATAGACCTAAACACACACAAACACACACTAAAGCTATGCCCCACCAGGGTTTTGAAATGACACAGCATGATGCTGTGCAGCTTTGCTTTACCTGCTGTTGTTTGGAGCCCACAGTTGTTAGCCAAGTCAAAGAGAACAAAAACTCAGAGAGCTAAAAGAAATGGAAAAGAAGACAGAGAGAAATAACACTGGCCAACAGTTTTATTTACCACTCTTCCCCCTGCTCCCTCCTCTTCCTTCTCTCATTTTCCCCCCTTTCCAATCAAAGTTTCAGGGCACAACAATAAGACTGCTTACTCTCTCAAAAGCTGTTTAAGTGAATTTCACTGGCTCACCGGGGAATCGCCCCACTGAGGCTTTTGAAGGCATTGAGGCAGGGAGAGAAAGTAATTACTTTTTTCCCTAAACAGAAGTGGGGCGCGGCATGGCGTGTATGAGTGTGTGAGTGAGAGAATGAATTACTGTGTGTGTGTATATGTGTGTTTATGTTAGTGTGTGTCTGTGAATCTGTGTCATGTGTTGTGTATATGTAATGGTGCAACATTGTGTTTGTGAGTGTGAGACGGAGACGCAGCAAACCAGACAGTAACAGAGCAACAAGATTCTCACAGTCAAGCTGGGCAAGCTTTTTAGTATGGTCATGAGGCACTGCTAAGTGTGTTTGTGTGTCTGTGTCTGTCCACATGCTTCCACTGCACTTCGCTTTTGGGTAGGAGCAATGTGAATTGACCCTGAGAGGAAATGTTTTCCTCTTCCAATTATGTCTCCAGACAAACTTTATTTGTTCGGTTTTGCTTTAAAATTGAAAGGAACAGAAAATGAGAGAAATAAACAAGAGAATGATTTTCTGTACTTTTGTGTTAGTGTTTACATATTTGTATCCCAAATGATATGCCATTGCCCTCTCAAGGAAAATGTCTGGGGGTCTCAATAACAATTGAAGAACTTCTGCTACCTCCCACAGAAAGAAGTTAGGCAAGGTCCTTAGAAGTTTCCTCAGCATCCCAAGGACAAAGCCCTTGCCTTCTACGCAGCTAATTGTGCACCTGGGGCAGTGGAAAATACTCAAAAGAGCCCAAAATTCAGCTCCAACAGTTCTAGGTTAGAATTAAGTATTTAGACGTGGTGTTGAGGTGCTGTTGAATGAGATGCAAGATATACATTACTACTTATTTAAAATGAAAATATTTATTTACCATGGCGGTCATTTTAATACCTAATGTATTTGATGTTAAAGGAGGTAGAATGGCTTAACTTCCATCAGTTTTTGGTCAGTACTGTAATCGTTATGCCTGCTAATCTACCAATATGCAGCAAATGAAAATAATAATAATAATAATAATAACGAAAAGGTAGCAAAGCTAACGGAACCGCCATCAGTGTTTTTTTTTTGACTGTTAACATAATTAGCTGTCTAAACTCTGCCTACTCTTCTCCTTAAGCTTGTGGGTGACTTTTTCCTTTACCAGTTAACAATCTGCATATTCTTAGAAAATGTCAACATTTTAACAGATTGTCTTAATGTGTCATTGGTAAAAGCTTAGTTCTGAACCACTGCCATCCGTTGTTTGCATTTTGGGTTGGTCAGGTGAACAATATGAATCAATTTAACCTGTTTTTACTTTCTTTGTAGAAACAAACCCCCTATCAAGATTTGTTTGGTATCTTTAAAACATTGTCTACGAAGACAGCACCAGGACGCTAGATGCTGGAAGGATCCACAAACCATAACTGCTGCTTTTTCATATCAAAAGAACTAGGCCAGAGCGGTCCAGCCCTCCCTTTAGAGACTCTTGTGGAAAATCCATTGAAATGGGTGGAGACTCTACTGAAGACCCAGTGCCCATTGGATCCCCCAGAAGTAGCTTGAGAGAAGAAAGTTCCGGCTACCTCGCTTAACCTGCTACCTCCGTGCCTCGCATGAAAGTTTGAAAATGGGTAAATGGCTGGATTGCAACTGTAACTTCACGCCGAGCACATCCACGTGGAAGGAAAATCTGGCCGATTAGTATCTCTGAACGTCCCTGGCAGATCTGAAGGACGTAGCGGGGGGAGAAGGACGGAGATGAGAGACCAAAACAGATGCAGAGACAATGAGATGTTGAAGGACCTGATGGGGAACGGTGGAGGGGTAAAAGTAGAAGGCAGCGTAATTGGACTTAAAGGATGCTAAGTACCGTAACACCTGAGAGGAGAAGATGAAGAAGGACAGCTGGGCCGCTTTGAGCGGGCCCTCTACAACCTCAGCCTGAACATGGAAGCGAGCCGGAGAGATAGAGGGACGGATGGATGCGGTAGACGTAGCATAAATACATTCCTCTCCCTATGTACCACTTTCGTTCACCCATCGTATATTTGTGCAGAGGCGCTTAAAAACTTCAGCATGGAACGAGGGTCTCATGTCATGTCATGTCACTGAGTCCCTTCAGTAAAGCCGGGCTCTGCTCTTAGATCACTGTGCTTTATATGTAAATCCCTGTGACACCAGCACGGTCTCCGACATAGCCCTCATTTTCCCTGCATCGCAAAGCCCTGGCTCTTGCACTCAGCCATCTTGTCAAATGCTCCTTTATTATTCCGTCCTCACCGCAAGTGGCCAATTACTCCGTTGATCTACTTTATTTGTCTTTCCGTGATTTATTTTTGTTTTATTTTAACCTTTACTCCGAGCGTACCATCTCATCTCCCACTGGGGGGGGGATGTCAATGTGCTGATGGTAACGAGTAAAGAATTTCAATTAGAGGTCAAGGAAAATATTGGATGGAAAACTGGTGGATGACAAACCACCCCGATGAATCATAAGGGCCCTCTCTGAGAAGAAAGGGACAGTTTCACATTTAGCCTGCTACACTTTAACACTGTTTCACTCACTGAGATTAAAAGTCAGTGTTTAGTGTGCCAAATGCTTCTGGACACATTTCTCAAAAACAAACCTGTGGCGGACTGCCACAGTACGATCTATATAGTAACCTTGTAAGTCGGATACTTTAATGTTTTCTCAGAGGGACAGAGTTGTGAGCTCAGCTGGCACTGATCTTAAATACATACAGAAAATATACTCCGATTTCATCATTCGGGAGCACAGTGATGACACAAACACATATCTGCTATTCTCTTTCACCTTTGGGCTGTGGATATTTTTTTTCTCACCTGGAGCCCACATGTAAAAGAATATTTTTAAACATTTTAAAATTCCACCCCTTGCATCATGACTGATTTGCATCCGGTATTTCACTTATAGAAATATGAAAATTCTGTCTGTCTGGATATGAAAACTAAAACTGTTGTGATACTGCAATAGTACCTCTGTTCAGATGAGATAACTTAACTTATAAATATATAAAATTACATTTCTGCTGGAGCAAAATAAAATTGCCGTTTTCTGTTGTTGCAATTCATGTGTCCAATGAATTATTTCCACGTCATTTATGAGCGACTGAGTCTTCAAATCACATCAGACCTCAGCTAATGATGCTAATGTCGCCCAGAGGGTACTATTGTGTTAGTGCAATAAATTACGGACTGCATCGCTTGTGACAGATATCTGTGAGGTGTCCCATAAATAAAACTCACTCTACTCGTCTTTAAATAGGAAAGAAAACCCTTAAAAATGTCCATGGGGACATGAGGATGTCATAGCAGCGACAGCAGGGGAAAAGAAAAAAAACAGCATAAGCACATAAATAGAACATACATTTCGCAACACCAGAGAGAATTTGCATGTAAAGCACATTTTAGTGCTCGGCTGAATTAGACAAATGCAGGGGGGAAGCATCCGCACTCAGACTAGGACTACCCCAGAAGTCGGTGATTTAGAGTAATTTGTTCAGCCACCCACCTATTTTTTCCTGGATTGTCCAAGGACTTAAACAGACCACCTTATACTCAGTGCAAATATACTTGTAAAACCACAACACCTTCCTTAGCTGTCTGCTATTGGCAAAAAAGGGCAAGATTCATCTCCTTCACTAATGGGGGGGATGCCATTCGCTAACTTCATGGGGTTGATACCTTAATGGATATTTCCATTCAGCACAAATCAACATGGTGCCATAGATCTCACAGTGGGGCTCTACCCAGATCAAATCACAAGGAGTCAGCTCAAACCATTTAACACAATAAGCAGACAAAACCAAAATGCCTCTTCCGATCCCCTACAGTCATACAGTATATTAAATATTAAAAACAATCTCCCACCAAATCTGAACCGTTGGTGAATAACAGCATCATTTAACATACATTTTGCCGTCGTTTACCGAAACAGTTGTTTCAAACAATGTGACAAGGCCTGCTCACATATCCAATTCACTCATGACTTGATGACAGTGAAAGGCTGCGCTAGTTTTCATCGCCTCACCTTTCTCCAAACAGCATGTCATCAGAATGAGTTTAAAGACGTGACAGTCATGCACAGTTCGGATTAATGGAAAAATGGCTATAAAAGGAAGACATTCCTTCTGACTGCAAACCCTGAGTGCTGTATGGTACGCTAAGTTTTGACTAGTTAAACTCAACTCAAACTGAGTGGCACAGAGCCATGCCCCCTCCACTTAGGCATGCCTCCCACTCCGACCTGTCAACTGCTTCTTTCTCTTCCTCCTTGACAATTGCTCGCTTGGCTTCCCTTCTACTCCTCTCTTTATCCTTTCTCACATGTTCGGTGCATGACAATATTCCCACCCGCATCGTCCTCTGACAAAGATGACCTCTTTCCTCTTCATTTATCCCATCCCTCAATTCCTCCTCTGGTTAAGATCTGTGCCATCGCCCCAGCACACGGAGAGGCTAATGTTAATACAGCTTGTGGATCCGGCGGGCGAGGAGACAGGCGTGGACACAAAAACGGCGATAGACTTGGCCACATGCATATGTATGAATACACACATATGCATAATCTCAGAAAGGAAATGGTATAAATACACACACACACACACACACACAGAGCGTGCACACAAACACAAAGCCAGTGCAGAGCTCGGGGTGCACGCACATCTAAGAGGACAGATAGAGAATGTCACTCCTTTGCCATGTCAGTCACTCTTTCAACGGGTTGCGCGAGTGTTATCTCTCACTAGCGTACCAAATTGTGTGTTTCATCGGAAATGGTATCCACATTTTTGGTTGTCAATTCATATCTCTCCATTTCCGAGGGTGCTAATTAACCAGATTACCATTACCCCAATCAGAGGGCAAAGGCGACATTAACGGCCACGTGCTCTGAAATAACTGCGCCTCACGGTAGCGGCATATTTTCCCTTCTCATATGACTGGAGAGAGTTGGTCAGATGAATCTACACTTTCAAACGGGGAGGTATTTGCACAGAGGATGAGCCCCAGGTCTCGTCAAAGATGACTCATAAATATATTTGAATACAGTCTGAATGGTTGGCCTGCTCGGTATGATAGCCAGAGGTTTGAGATAATAAGGGAAAAAGAAAGAAGATTCCTGATACACGCCATTTCTACTTATGATGCTTATCATGGATACATTTGATTTAAGCACTTATTTTCTCTTCCTCTGCTCTTTAACCAAAGGGGTAACGAGCTGTCAGTAAAAAAATGGACAAGATTTTGTCTCTTGACCACCTAAGGAAATAGCTCTTTAGCTGGCGCCCAATGAAAATTTGGAGCTTATTTACTGAACACGGCCACCCAGAACACAGATCAAAGCAGCCCATTTGCAGATCATGAACACTTAAGGGAAACAGGATAAATTGCTCTATAGATTCATGGAAGGGAGGGCAACAGCAGTTTCAGGTGTGAATTATCCTTGGGTTTAGCTTTATGCATCGCCACATACGCGCGGCACGTATCTGTTGGCTCATCTGTTGATATACAAATATCGATTAGCGCAGCTTTGAGTAAAGGGATTTTTTTTCCACTGTTGCTTTTGACAGGCAATCTGAGGTGAATTTCCCTGGTGGCCTTTTTTGTGGTGGATGTATTATTTGATTTAATTCTATCACAGATCTCCTATTGTCAGACTGTGGAAACACGACTGTCGATGGTTTCAGATATGCCAGCAGTGCTGTGGTTTCTTGATTTTTATCTCTTTGGATTTTTTTTGTCACTGCATGCTCCACAAGGTTTTGCTCGCCCAACCACTGGGCACAATTTCAGATCCAGGCATTCCCATGTCTCAACATTTTCCACAAATCATTTCATTTTTACTAGGTTTGATAGTGAGTGATCTCCAGTGATGAATTCAACTCAGTGTAGTGTGACAGTATCACAGAAGCCCCTGTTTCATAGAATGGGCTTTCAGGGCTCTTTTTTTCTCTCTCTCTCCAACCCACCAGTGGGATACACTGAACACAAGATGTTTTGATGATATTTGTACATTTCCCACTGTTGTGTCCTCGCATCCGTTTGATTCTCTCTGCTTCGGGGAATGCCAGTGACAGGCATTGAGAATGAATTTCCCAATATGTCATTAGATATTTATACAATCAGGAAAAACACTGGGGCTGAGCGAGATGAAAAAAATTAAAGTAACACGTATAAAAAGGAGGAACATAATGTTAAACAGCTACGTTCCTTTCACCACCTCTAATGACACATCGGGGCCATGAACTGGGTGAGATATTGCAGTTGTGCTTTTATGATAGAAGAAGCTCTAGAAGCAGGGGTGTACTTCAAAGAAACACCCTGTACTTGCGATGGAACAGTTGCAAGTCTACAGCTCGTACCAGTTCTCAGGTCCCTTATGAAACTAAAATGAAAATTATTATGAAGTTACCTTTTTCTTACTTGTTCTTGTACTTTTGTTTGGTTTGGCGAGAACACAAGCTTACTTTGCATCAGTCTATTTCAAACCAGCACGCTTTCACACGCTAATCAATCAGACTGGTTAAACCACCGGTTCACCCTTCACCCCCACATCTCCGGAAATGTTCACATTAATTACTCTTTAGAGCTCCTTCCCTTTCCTCCTGAGTACATTTACATTTCAAGTCCATTAAAGCATGTCACATCGCTGTGACATATGGCTATTCTACCTGGGAGAAAGAGTGAGGAAGAGAGACCCAGGCCACCACATGTGTGTCGAGGTGATGTGCGCGAGTGTGTGAGCGTGATGGTTTGCGCACCAGTGTGGTAGAATCAAGCCAACCCTCTAATTACATAGTTAGTCATTAGTGCCCAGGTGCCAACTTGCAATTGGCATAGGCTTACTCCATGCAGGCAGCTGGGTCGACATGCTAATGGTGTAATTGTGCTGACCCATGTTCCCTGATGGTTGATAATTACCCTCTCCATGTATTTATAATGTGAGGGATTAAAAGGAGAAGGGATGCTTAAAAAAACGGGGTAGGAGGGGTCCCGAGACCCCGTGGAGACCCTCTGGGAGGTGCACAAGCTGCAGTTTAATGGCCATGGCCGAATCAAAGTGGAAGGAGAAAGCCTGGTGTGTGTGGCTATGGTGGTGCGAGAGATGTCACAAGTGGTAATTCCTCAACAGAGCGGCTAGGCCTGCTTGGAGACTATGCTAATGCGGTTTCACTTTACATGCTATATATAGTTAGGGGAGGAGAAAAGGAAGTGGAAATTTGGATTCTCTTCACAGTTTAAAAATACTGGTTTCATTGTCACGGTTATTACTGTGGTTAATGGAAACGGGGTGGCTGCTGGCATTGCTAATGGCTAATGGTAGTCATTCCCATCCACTGAATGTACTATTTTATTGTTGCTTGTAACGCAACACATTGTTATGTTTCCCAGTCAGGCGTACCTCAGTGGCCAGTTGCATCACGCCATAGTGGAAATCACACTCCCTGACATTGTACTGGTTTGCTAAGTAGCACTGATTAGGTATTATAATTCTCTTTGTAGGAACAAAGGCAGAGCCCTCAAACTGGGCTTTATGGCTTTTAACTCTCGAGCTCACAGATTTACACATTGAAAATCTGAATAATGCACGGTTAGCCAGCCAACCCGCGATAAACCCACAAATTTGAGCCCCATATAACTAACCACCGTATCCACAGAAGTTCAAAAGCTAGACTTTACGGGATTAGGGGGTAAAATTTGACACCTAAACCCCCAAGCTGTATTCCGGTAGGGGAAACACTAAGACCAGTTCAAAATGCGGACTGAGTGATCAGATATTTCATGTGTCCCCCGTGCATCCTGTACATCCCAGGTTTAGAGCTGTCCACTAGGGTCTCCAGATATATATGCCAGGCCCGAGCAGGGAGGGCCTCTGTGGCACATGGTTGACCGCTCCTGATGTAAAGTATTAGGCAAAGACAATATCTGTGCTGTAATAGTGATGAATGCTGGTCACCAGGCTGACCTTGATGAGCAAACAACTGAAATTACAGACCTCTGCAGACCCTGAGTCACTGGTAATATTGCTACCTTGCTCCAAGCCTGTGCATGCCCAGGTCTTGTTTAAAATTAACCTGGCTATGAGTATTGCAGGTGGTTTCCAATTGCTGCAAATCTTTTTTTGTGGCAGTGTAACGGGGGGGAAAAAATGAACACTGCTACTATACAGCACAATATGGTGTGCAATTAGGAGCTATCAAAGTAACAATCAAATGCAAATTTAAACGCAGATAGCAAGTGTTCTTTGATTAGTGTGAACAAGTCACAATTGTTGGGACACTTTGCGAAAGTGTGGGGTCAGCAGAAACACCTGAATGGTTGCGCGCCACATCTGTTGGCTAATCCCTTGAGGGCAAAAAACAAAACACAAAGTAGAGAGTTTGTGTCTTGGTACCTGGCAACAAAAAAGTACGATTTTCTCATCTGTAGATGCAAAATAGCTTCCGGCTTTACGGTTGTCTTTCTCAGCAACTGCGTGGCCCATGAGGGCCAGGAAAGACGAGGCTGTTTGGAGTGGATGACCAGTGAATGGTTATCAAGTATCTGTGGATTGCTGTTTAGTCAATATATTTTTTCTTGTAATCCCCAACAGCTTTCATTTCAGAGAATGAAAAGAGGTAAACCAGACACTTTGATGCCACTGTCTTCGGCTACGTCCTGCAATCCTCAGTTATGTCCTCGGTTGATCTGGTTAATTAATTGTTTCTCTAACGGTTGACAAGCCGTCAAAGATGCAAAGCGATGTTGCTGTTGGGTGGGCCTGTGCACAAAGCAAACACTCCGAAGACGGGAATCTTAGCTACACGCAGGGATGATACCTCAGAGTAGTGGCTCAGCATCCCTCTGTACCAATCTACACCTAAAACCTATGTCTAACGCGGTACGGTAGGGAGCTAGTTCTGCTGCAGCACTTATGTCAGACCAGGGAACACCTGCAGTGTGTCCCTGTAACCGCGCTTGGTCCACGGCAACCCCCTCTGGTCCGGGTTGCCAGCTCCACTTGGTCAATGTAGATGCAGGAATAGAAAAGAACAACAGATATGCTGGATTGAACATTCTGAGATGGGAATGGTAATGTTGCATTATGCTACATGAAAGTGAGTACGATCTTGCCCTACAGTTCCAACCTGCCCCTGTGCGCTCGTGTGTTTCATTGCTGTTCCTTTGGGGGAACCTTTGACCACAGCTACAGCCACTCCGACAGGTCATAGAGTCAGCGGGCACCAGGCACAAGCAGGGCCTTAACGGCTGTAACACCCTCCTCCACTTTCAGTTTGTCGTGTAATAGAGAACAGCGATACGACTGGCCGGGGGCTAACACCGCTGCCTGAACGCTCGTAAAGGAAACAGATGACGACCATTCAGGCACAGTCATTTTGGCTTGAGAAATGGTGGCGGGGTTGCGTTGCCGTTTGCTGGAGCAGCAGTTGGAACAGCGTACACAAACAAGCGTGCGGGGACCGTGTTCGGACAATGTTCTCATGAAGTCACACACACACACACACACACGCACACACACACACACACACACAACAGAAGCTTCAATTGGCATCAATATTTCATATCACCTCAGACAGTTTATACAAAAAGCAGTTCCGAAGTGAACTTAATCAAAGTTTTATGCGCCTCACTATTTCATTTTTAATAATCTACATTATAGTTTCTGTCACATGTTCGATGTCTCACTCAGTAACGAACCTCCTCTCTCGGTACTTTGGTATACTATGCACATTGTTTTCGACTCATTCAATAAAGCCTATTGTTCCAACAAATCCCTGCTTTATATTCCTGAATAACCTTGACTGCCTCTGCACTGAATCCACCACTTGGGGATCCAGGGACTCTCTTTGTTATTAGGAGCTGTTACACAGTAAATCTGGAAACTAGATTGCGGGGCAGTGAGCTGTGGCAGGGTTCGAGAAGGTAGCGGGATTGACAGCACGGCCAGTTAAATCGAGCAGACGAGGGGAAAATACAAATATTTGACTGAGATTCAATTGCCTTTTGATCAGACCCAATAAGAGGTGTTAAAGGACGGCCGGCGGCCCTCTGTATTACCATAGTGACAAAGAAATTCCAGTTTATTAGCAGATAATGCAGTGGGTGGTCGAGGAGCCAGCCTAGAATGAAGGAGATCATTAAGGTAGAGAATAAATAATGAACGAGAAAAGTCAAATAATATATGCAGATACAGATTACCAGTGGGAATGTGTACTGTTTTGACAGAGAATCAAGGTGAAAGCCGATTGGTTCAAGGATGGCGTAGGTGACAGCTCTGAAGCAGCCTCTAATCAGGTGGATTTGTTTGTAACTGACTCCTATTTTGACCCTGTGATGACGAAGTCACTTACCGCATAAATGAGCTTGAAACTGCAGCACCAAAAGGTGAATTAGGGTGACACGGGGACAAACAGTGGGAGAGAATTATATCGCACACTAGCCCAGGATCAATGAACAGTGGCGATTGATTTAACAAGTTGGCAAACTGTCATGTGCAGAAAGGAAAAAGAGACTGATGAGGTTTACTGCTAAGCGCTTGTTGTGAGGCCCACTTTGCCTCTGTCTCTGAACAGGCAGCCCAAGGCCTATTTCTACCAGGCTGTTAATTGTTGACACACACTCTTTTAGAGAAAAGGTGCATTTAGAAAGCCATGTTAGTTCTTTATTTTTTGATGGCCGGGAAAATGAAAATCAAGCAGTGTATTGGAAAAGTAGAGTATGCTGAATATTTAGGAACGTTCAGGATGCTTTCAAGCCAAAAAGCAAAAATCAAAGGAAATAATACAGCAATGTTAATAAAACAAAAACTATTTGAAAGATCCAAAACATTGGGAAAAAAAACAAGAAAACATATTTCTAAATGAGTGGCCCTGGTTGTAACATAATAGAAATAATAATATTGCCTTTACCATTATGTTATTTGTTTTGCAGTAAACTTGTAATTATTGATGAAAATAATGAAACATCTGTATGCTTAAGGTTCAAATGGGCTGTTAAAGCCAGTCTTCTTTGTTTGATTCTAAAAACGACCCCCCACATGGGACTGGGGCTCACACTGCTATTTAAATTAGGAACACCTCCTTCACAGCGGCTCTGATTGGATGATTAAAACAAGCAAAGCTGCTGCTGTGGTGCTGTCATCGTCACTAGTCCATCTAAATAAAACTCGATCTCAGCAAGAACATTTTCACAGCTCTCACAACCGCTGCTGGAACTACTCCACTGCAAGACAATTAGGGAAAGGTCATGTGATCTCATATCATAAGCAACACATGATGAGGATATAAGGCTCCACTACCAATCAGTGTATAATTGAGCTCGGTGATTAAGAAAATTTGCCCTTAGAGAAGGAAAAAAACAAAACGACAATGAATCCGTACATGATTGAAATTGCAATCACATTAATGGCCGGCCTCGGTCTTAATCACGAAGGCTCTTTTTCCACATCCATATATCATTATTTTGTTTCATTTGTTGGTGGTGTATTGCAATTCTGGACCTCGCTTGTCTTCAATGAAGGTGAGGAAGCGCTTTTCAGTTTCAAAAAAGCTCACTGCAGATGATCAGAGTTCAATGCAATTAGAGTTCATTCCCTTACAAGAGATAAACACCATCTTTTACACACACTTTTTCTCCGAAAGAAAGAAAGAAAAACATTTTTTGCAAAACATAATGGTGTCATACTTTCTATAATTGGGCACGTTTCCATTCTATTCATGTCTAATTATCAAATATTTGGTGTCTGTTCATCCCAACTCTCTTTCTGGAGAATAACCCTGAACCTGTCTGAGAAAATTGCTCTCAGCTCTGCTGAGAAAGTCCCTGTCAGGTCCTGACACTATTAGTGCCAAGGTGTTTCACACTGTATTTAAAAAGAGAAAAAACTTTAATATTTCCAAACTATCAAGGATGGCAGTCGTTTGTTAACGAAATCCAAATGTCCCTTCGACAAATGCAAATGTTTAATTCATGGGTTAACGCTCGATACATTCTGGCATATAAAGAATATTGATAACATACTTCATGTATCTTACCATACAGAAAAAAACATTTGGGATTTTACTACACGCACATTCCATAGCAAGTGGCCTTGTTTCTTCAAAGATACACTGCATGAGCTAAATGCATACAAGAAGACATTTAAAACAGCCATATTTGAAACCTGCTGCTACTCTTCAGCAGAGAGACGGATCTGCAGGCTCAAATACTTGAAAAAGACAGGAAATGAAAGAAAGTGGTTGTTTTGTGCGCTCACAGATGTAAAATGTTTGTAACTACGGATGTCAAACAGACACTTGCAGCACTGGAATATGAGAAAAGAGAAATTTAAATTATGATCGGTAAAAAACAAAGACAAGCTTGTTTATTCATGTATCTGTCAAGCTCCATTCTGGATCTGAATAAAAACTCTTTCATGTTTTAAACACATTTTCTGCAGCCTCTGATTTTTTTGCAGTTAACCCATTATATATGTACATTTGTAAGGGTGTAAAGTCATCTTAGGTGGAACCCGACACCTGCTACTGACCTGTAACGACAGACCATTTCATTCTACGACTTGCACACTTTACATCCCCGACGGGTGAAGTCACTTTGTGGCTCGGTCACACCGATCTCCAGTTTGTCACACATCCACACGCCAGTTTCTCGAATGTGTCTGAGCATTTAATCCCAGAATGTGTGTGTGCGTGTGGCAGCCAGCGGCTGCTCGTTTCCAGGACCAGAGATCACAGGGCCAAGTTAATGTGTTTTTGGGGCTGTGATATCAAGCCGCAAACAAACCCCACACCGAAACAATAATGTGCCTGTGAACCAACGACGAAACATTGAGACCGGTTGGCCTCTGTGTCCCATTAATGACCAATTGCATGCACCCACGGCGTTGAACCAGGCAAACAAACTGCTGCAGCATGTAGTCATGAGGTGCAAATATGATAAAAGGTTTCTGCAGCAACATTCTTATGGATAAGTTGTGCGTGTTTCATATTCTGCGAGGGGGGGGTGGGCAAAAGAAATAAAAAATCCTCAAAGTCACATTTCGTAACAGTTTACTTTAGGGACAGTTTGGTGACTCATAGTGATTGGACGGTGACAGAAACAAAGCTGGGGCACACAGTCATTGTTGTATGCCGCTGCTTTCGACACATTCTTCTGTTAACTTAAGACGAAAAGCAGAAACCAAAGAAAAGTTATTCCAATAATACCAAGAATCACTGCGGCCCTTTGGACCTACCGAAATTTGTCGGGACATTTTCAATCTTTCAAAGAAGAACTCCAAAAGCTGTGATTAGAGACAGATACATAGTCCTGCAATCCATGATTGGCTGTATCTATGTCAAGAATGTTGAACCACAGAAACTCTACTACCACTGAAATGATATTGTTGCCGTATGATCAATGAGCCTCAATTACCTTAATCAAAAGACAGCATGGTCCCTCTGAATTGGAGAACAGATAGGGGCACACTTTGCATAATTACATACAGTTTGTTCACAGCAGACTTTGGCCATAATTTATGAGTAGGAGGTGGGAGGGGGGGTGCGGGCACACTCACAAATATTTCTGATCAATTTCATTAATTCCTCCGTTAACTCAATGGAGGCGGAGATTTCGAGCTTTCCAATCAGGCAACACAGCCCACTTCTCTTTGTGTGCTGCCAGTACTCTAATCTCCCAGGCACCCTGACCTACATACCAAGTGCTACATGATTGGTTTGGTTCCTCCATGACCCAACAAAAGGTGTTGCACTTGAAGGGTGGAGGATGTGGACGTGGATTTCTTTTTGCTGCTGACGATGGAGACCAGCTCGCTCGTTTGGTGGAATTTGTTGTTTACGTAACCACTTTGGCACAACGTCATTGTAGTTTTGTGTAAAAATAAATCCATAAACACAGTGTTTCACTATATTTGCCCAAATCCATCAGATTATTTCATGATTGTGCAGAACACAGATTACGTTCCGTGCAGGTGTGGAAAACGTAACAAATTGAAATTGTGTGCATGTTAAAATGGAACACGTATCTTGTTTGTTTTAAACTTTTTAAAGAAGCTCAATTTATGAGAATTCATAAACACATCTTTTCTACAGCTTTTAGATTTGTTTTGATTCAACATCAAACGTGCATATGACAGCCATGTGAATATTATCGCTCGATTCATTCGAGGTTAGCGAGATATGGGACCGTTGTGTGCTGTTACATAACAAAAATAAGAAAGCGCCACATATTAGGTGAAAACTAGTTCCATATTTAGTCTATGCTGGTTCCTCTTGTTCCTTGTGCCTACCTGTAAGAACCAACCGAGGTTGCCATGTCTAAGGCTGTCTGGAAAAGACAACCTTCTTTGCCAGCGAAGAAGGGGGATGAAGCGTGATAATCAACACTGATATTGACAGTTTCAAGGGCTGATTTAGACCCTTCATGGCCCTGATGGGAGATGCTGTTATCCGTCAAGTGCTCAACATCTGCTCCCCATGAAAGGAGAGACGAGACGAGGAAAGAAAAGAAGGAGAAGGGGTGCAAAGTGGCAACTAGACTATTTCATCTTGATGTGCTAGTTAATTCAAAGGACCATCGTGGCGACACTCGCCGTTTGCTGGGTCTTTAGAAAAAAAATCAATAAAAAAATCTAAGGAAGTCATTCATTTCACACCAGTCATTTCAAAGGAATTGTTTAGACGTAATTCCTTTCCAATTAATCAGTCTGTTTACTACTGTAGTCAGGCAACACACTGACCAAATGGAGGCACTGTGTGGATTGGAAGTGAAACATTACAGGAATACACTTGTTAGACTGGTATCGTTTGTTTGTCTGACATAGGATGTCTTTTTTTACCCTTTTAATGTCTTAATAGCCTACATTCCTTTTCTTTTGATTGTGTTATCCTGGTCCTTCTGGACTTGAGTGCTCACTTTCAGCCAACGTGTCCAACCGTGCTGATTTACAGCAGACATTGTGTTGGACTGATATGTCTCTTTTCTCCGCAATAGACTACTCTCAGCCAAATAACTAACAAACCAATCAAATATAATCAGTCAGAGTGGTCTGATCCACTGTGTCAAGCAGAAAAATAAAAAAAAGCTGTTTTTCTCTCCGCCATGGCCCTAACATGATGTATTTTAGCTCCGTCACTTTTAATTACTTTGAAAAAGCATGAAGCGTTTGATGCATTTCATATTTAGTCATGGAGTTTAGCAGTGTCCGGTAAAGAGGCGATGTCATTTTAATTAAGGTTAAAAGGAAAAAAGATAATAAGATTCTTGTCGCCTCAGTCTGTCAACAGCTTCTTCTCAGATAGCCAGCTGTAGCCACAGCTACTGTGAAATGTATCCACGGAACAAGCCGTAATATTATTTGCTTGACAAAATAAAAATCTGAAAAAAGGCATTTTCCGCCGGAAACCAGTGGGCAGCACAACTCGGAGCTGGTCGGCCACACCGAGACACGATCGTGTTCAGAGCTGGGCTAAGTGCATCTCGTGTGCTTCCGCCACAAATGTCAGCGCTCATAAATGGTAGTTAATTCTGGACATTCCCTCTCTGAACAAGTCCCCCACAATACATGAATAGAAAAAAAATGTTACATAGCAATGCGGGCGGCGCTGTGTTTGACTCACATCAAGAGAAGGATCCGTTTGAATGCCAGTTTGACTGGGGATCATTCCGTGTGTTCTTTCCGGGTCAGCATGATCATTGGATCTGCTCCAATTTTTTATGGGTTCTTCCGTGTGTTATGCTCCACCTCCATTTTCTTTTCTTTTTGATAAAGACTATTATTTACTATTATTCTACAGGATCTATGCAAATGCAAGCTTTTTAGCAGCTGTTAACCCTGCTAAAAAAATCTTTATCATGCGAAATAAACTGGTCGTATTACAAAATTAGACTCTTGCGCACCTCTATTTCAATCAGTGTCCCAGGGATTTTTAAATGGATTTTTTTTTTCTGGAGCATTGCCTTATCGTATTCAATACTTCTGAGAACACAGGAGAGTGAAAAAGCCTGTTAACAGGGTTGGCACGGTTAGGAGACAAAAAGAAAGAAAATATCATACGTTATCAGAGCCATTGAAGTGTGTCTTTAACCGGTGAGATTACCAAGCTGAAATTACCTTTGTATAATACCTGATAACTGCAGGTTCCTTGGTGTAGCGCTGACCCGTGTACATGCTCGTCTCGCCCTTTTGGAGCAGTAGATGATAGCACACCGCTCCTTTTTGCAACTTTCCGTCTAGCGACAGAGATCACAGGCACGCCGCCACAGTCTGCCGAGACGGCTCTTGTTGTCATCGGGATCTTAAGGTTGACTGCTCATCTGACGGAGATTCAGTCAGTGGTATAATAAGCAGCTCGTCTTTCAACTTTCAAAGTCTCCCGGTAATTCAAGCTGAGTCTGAACTAACTGCACAGGGGCTTTTTGCACGAACCACATCTGAACACCTCCACCTTTTCCCTTCAGCTTTGCACCAATCCTTCGATTTTCCATCTCCATCTTTTCGCGGCCCAAATCGACAATTTTCGACCATCGTCCTTTGCCTCGACTTCTACCCGTCAGCTTGTTATACCCAGAGCCCATCACTCATGGCCCCCAGTGTCATTTACTCTCCACCAACAACTTCAACCTTTCAGAAGTCATTGCCACCCGGAGAATTACAACCACCTGAGGATGAACCCGCGCAAGAATCAGCCCGGTGCTTTTGCATCGACAGCCCCGGGGCCTGTTGGGTAACCACGGGGGAAAAAAAACGTGATATTGGAATCAGAGTGAAGTGCCTTTCGTTGTGGCTGGTTTAGGGCTCATTTCGTGAAAGCCTCGGGGCTCTGTAAACGCAACAGGAGAAGGATGGAGGTATTTCTCCGGCACAGACCTTTAGGGGTTAAAAAATTCACTCCGCTGAGGTCCAGATTCGGGTTTGATTCGTCTCAGTGAGCTGGTGCGAGTGTATGACTGGTGATGAGTGTGTGTGCCCACTTTCTCTGCGTATTTTTGCCAGAAAAAATATGAAGTCTATCTGTGTGTGTGTGTGTGTGTGTGTGTGTGCGCGCATGTGTGTGCATATGTGCGTGTCTCTGTCTGCAATAAATAGACAGACACTTGAGCATCGCCCCCTGGCTCTTCTCGCTTTAATGCATTTCAGACTAGCTAGCCCCTGGAGCCAAACATCTAACTGGATCTGTCAATACTGACACAGACGAAGCACACTTTCTCCATACGCGCATTTAAAGAATATAAGCCATAACTCAGTGATGGAATAAAACGCTTACATCTACATGCATTCTTATTTCCCAATATACAAATACTTGACCCAACTAAAACTGTCCAAGGTGTGCGCCCGAGGAACAGAATTCCTTTATGCCGCAACAGTGCCATATAGTTGTCGTAATCAGAAGAGAGAATAAACGTTGTTATTCCTATTGCACCTTTCAAGACAATTACAAAATGCTTTTATAGGATGAAAATGAAGAATGCAGGGCAAACAATAGGAAACCATTGAAAGGGCTCAGAAAGGGCTTTTCATCGAAAGAAAATGGTTTTCAAACTGTGAGGGGAGACGCGAGGCGACCAAAAAAATTACATTAAGGACAGACACAAGGTTGGAAGGAGAGAGAGGGATGGACACGCGGACCAAGGTACACACTCATCACTGGAACCCTTGCATTTAATGCCACGGGCACACCAACAGGCAGCTAGTTATTGCTGGACACAGCTCATTCAAGCAATTAAAGTACTTAAAACTGCTTTTATCGCAACACATAATATGCCCATCAAGTCCAAAACAAATGCCTTTCCTAGTTATTGCAATTGATGTGTATTTTCCTGTCCAGTGCCCACATTGTTTAAATAGCATCGCCCATGGGCACATTGATCTCCAGACAAGGAGTGGTCAGATGCAATGTTGGTGAACTGCTTACTCGCTGCGGCAGAAAGCGACTGCAGAAAGTGGTTGCACTTGATACCCTCTGTGATGGTCTGCTCATGCCCCGAAGTGAAATCCCAGACTAGCATTGTTTCTCACTATTCTGCTTCAGTACCTGGCACATCTTTTGTTTACGAGCCAATCGTCCAAAGTGCGAGCACACCTGGCAGTTAAAAGGAATGGAACATGGCATTCTGATTGGTTTATTTGGCAGTTACATGAAAAAAGGCCACACATTTCAAAAAATGTCTGGGTGGTAGTGTTAGGTCAAAAGCCAATAATGAAATTCTTATGCTTATGTAGTACATACATTTGTTGAAATACACATGAGTTCATCATTCAAAAATCAGTTTCATTAATGATAAATTGAACCCAGCTATAATCGGGTTATAAAGTGGTGCTTGTGACTGAAACGTCGAAGAGCACTGAGCCAAAAATCCCTCTTCTTCACCAACCTGAGCTTTTTCTCATGTCCTGATTGTAGCTCCACCTGCACCTGTCACCCTCTCCCACTTTCTTTTGAAGAAAGCCTTTTAAATCCACAGACTTCCAGACTAATCTCAGTGAATTAGAATAAGCCCGCTTGTTACCTTCAGAAGCACACAATCAGAAGTAATTAGTGCTCTCTCCGTCTCTTTCATGTCTCGCGCAAAATGTGCGTCCAAGACGAGAAGAATGTAGGGATGAAAACTCCTTGCAACAGAAAAAGAGATAGTTCCTGGTGAGATTTCTTACAGTATGAGAAATAATGCAGATATATCATCTAAACATGGCTATGGAGAACAAAACCGATATACAGATGAACATAATGTAATTGTTCTCAATAAACAAGACACGTCTTCAATAACACATCCGTAATTCGTTAGACTAACGAATCGAATGAATTGTGCCAGCACACCTCTCATTTAGCAACCCTCCGTCTTGCGACTGGGATCACAGACGACCGCTACAGTCTGCTGAGAGTGGTGTTGACTATCCCCCAAATGATTATCGCAATTGTACTTCCAAAACGGGACCCCGGGGCAGTCCCAACACTTGCTGGAGGGTTGACACAACCCAGCTGGCCTGGGTCAGGCCTCGGGACGCCCCAGGAGGAGCTGGGAAGTGTTGCCAGGAGAGAGGGCTTTGGGAAACTCCGCTTAGCTTGCTGCCACTATAAGCCGACTTTGGATCGCGGAGAAAAAGGATTGATGGCCTACTTAAAATGATTATTTACCCAATGGTTATTAGACCACAACAAATAAGCCATTCATTTGTCTCATGCAGAGAGCAGAGATTTGGTCTGGACTTAAAAATCCTTCCAATTTGGGCAGATGGTGTGCACTTAGTGGCTGAAATTATAAACTGAAATTTCAGCTGTGACAGTACTGACCCTTCCTCATTGTTTTGATTTTCTTTAAATACAATGCAATCAGTTCCGAAATTAAGCTTGTTCTCCAGGGAACAGATAGCATTAAAAAAAAAAGGGACTAACGTGCAGACTAATCATTGGTGTGAAGTATATCAGTACGCCACGTGTGTAAAATGTTGTATTGAGTAGCCGCAATTCGGCACATAAAAAGAGATGAAGTTACACGTGAACCCACTGGAGTAAGTGCTCATGAAATAGACTTTACAGCAAAACGATAGCTATCCCGTTACGGGCCACGTCCGAAAACAGCGGGATGACATTTACGGTCGGTCGGAGCATTATCCAATCAGACAGTGACATATGGTGAGAAATACGGCCTTTGTCTTTGGAGATCTGAAGATAAGATTTCCATTAAATCAATGAGCTGTGTGCTTTACTGCCATGAATAATGCATCGGCCCCTGAAACCAGCCTCCTTCGCTCCCCTTCGTTTTCTCCTCTCTCACTCGGTGTTTGCGATGCTCGCCGTCGCACGGTGTCTCAAGTGCTTTCATACCTCTGCACTTCATAATAAGCGGGAGGTCTCGATCCCTCTCTGCGAGCGCTACATCATTTTCCCTTAACGATCCTCCCGGGGTCGACTGGTGAGGGGCGGCATGGGCGGGCACCAGCGACATCAACCCGGAGCCCTTTTTACGCAATGACCTGCCCTTTGAAATGATCCACAAACCCTGAGCCAAAGCCAAACACTTCATTTATTTGCCCTCTCCGAGACACGTCTTTGCAAAAAATAAGGGGAAAATAATCAAAAAGAAGCGGGGGTGTGAGAAGACAACAATCATACAGTACACTGGCGCTCCCCAAACCTACCGCCCCCGTAAGCGCCATCACTCTGTCACTCTGTCATTCTGACTTCCTGATCAACTGATAACTCATTCAAAGGCGACGTCGTCATTTTGGGCCACAAATGAGTTGATGATTAAGAATTCATTTGATTTGGGGTTCAAAATGAATGCAGTAAAATGTGTAATATGTGTAACTGGTCAAATGACTAAATCATATCCGAAGACAAAGCAGATGGGAAAGGAAATTGAAGAAAAACTTGAAAGGACCACTTTTTTAAGCGGCCAACTAGGTATTTGTTGAACTTGTGAAATGGCGCGTGACGTCGCCGCTGCGTGTCATTTGTGTTTACGCTGGCTTCACGTCGTGTGTCTTTAATCCATTGAGATGTTTTGCGCTGTGTTTACTTTTGAACGTAGTTCTCCACGGCGCGTCACAAGACATTAGCCCCAACTCTGGTAGCTCTCCTTCTCTTGTCGGCCTCCTCTTCAACACTCCCACGCATCCCGCAGCCATTAGCTCCTTTAAGTCCCATTCACAATCTCCCCCGCTGTGAACTTAAACCAAGCCAACATCCTTTACGCCCGTTCATCCGGACAAGGCCGCCGGAGACACAATAAGCCCGGTCTCACTTCCTTAATAACTCCCTGTATGGAAGTGTACAGACGCGTGTAAAGCCCTATTGATCCCCTGGAGGGAAGCGAGGCTAGCATTCCGCTGGGGTGCGCAGCGTTGACCTTGCCTTGCTCTATGTAATTAATTAAAACTTCACAGCAGGGCTGACAGCTGATGGATCGCCCGCTCGTTGATTGTTGCCGGTGTGGTAATCGCACAAACACACACACAAACACACACGCTGAGGTGTGTCCAGTCACACCATGTTGAGACAGAGCAGGTCGCGCCCGGTGGAAACGGTGATTGCTGTATTTTGTTAACGGGGACACTAGCGTCGCAAAATGTTGTGCATTATGTGTTGGTGTGTGTGTACGATGTTGTAATTGTGTGTTTGATTTGAAAAAAGATACCCACTTGTGGCCCCCTAATGCCTCCCCTATCCTTGACATGTTGCTGAGTGTAGTCATGAAAGGTCTGTTTGTGTGTGTGTGTGTGTGTGTGTGTCTGTTTGTGTTCCCGTTTTTATCCTTCCCCAACAGCCCTGTCTACCTGTGTCTTTGTACTCTATCCTTTCTTTACCCTCCCTTCATCCTACTCAGCCAACCAAAACTACAGCGTGTCAGTCCCGTTTCATCATTTTCTGTTTACTCCTTCAAAGTAAGATCCTTTTTTGTTTTTTCTTCCTCCCTCTCTTTCGCTCTCTCAGTCTCTCTCTCTCTCCTTCTCTCTCTCTCTCACCCTCGCTTCCCGGCCTGAGCCGCACTGAGGCCATTAGCACCACCACCTGATTTGATATCAGCCAAGCGAAAATCTCAGTCATTGGATTAATGTTGCATGTGACACGTTTAACATTAGTCTTCCGCTATCCCGTGTGAGTGTAGCTACTCGTGTGAAAATAATGATTGTCGATAGAAATTCATGGGCGATTCCATATTCCATACTCCTATGCTCTTTATCGGATGTACCTGGAGAGGAGACAGGAGCCATCGTCCTTTTTGTTCCCCCCTTGCAGTGTTGTTTTGATAAAGAGAGAGTGAGGGTATCCAGATCCAAAAGAAAAGTCTCTGGCAGCCCACCGGCTGACTTAAGATCCAACAGCTGTCTTTTGGCTTTCCTCTGAATCAAATTATTCTCACTGCCACCAATCCATACTAATCGACTGCCTTTAATATAGATGTGAAAAGAGAGATTATGAGGAGGACCGTTGCCAGTCGTTCTAATGTAATGATTCTGTTAAAGGCATTAACTGAGAGTACTTAGACCGCTCTACTTCTAAGTTAACAATACGTAATTGCCTAATATGGAAAATTATCCAATTTACAAATTATATTGTAATCCAATTAAATCTATTGTGCTGTTGAAGCAGTACTAGTGATTGTTTTGTATTCTGACTCGCATTGACGGTATAAGGAGAGCCGCATCAGTGTGGATGTGACCTTGCAGCCTGCTCACCAAACAAAAGGATAAAATCGGATTAGCGTGCAAATATCCACATTAGTCTTCAGCTACATTTTTAGCTGCCTCGTGTGCTGCCTCGAATGGGAGTCATTTATTGAACGATTTATCGGGATGATATATGTCGGCGACTATTTGTGGGAACATCATGCAGTTGTATCGCAGCTTTTGTTAGGGGAACTTTGAAACTCTGTGACATGACCAAATACTTTCAAAAGCCTCCCTGTGCAAACATGCAACAGAAAAAGAAGAAAAGCATGTGGACGCATTTGGCAAATCCAGCAATGTTAGCGTAATGGCTAAAGATCAATATTTGAACCATAGGCACGAATCAATCTCCGTCTTGCTGTGCAGTGTGAACATCACACACCGACCTGCAGTGGAAACGTGGAACTCTCCGTTCATGCAAACATGATGTATGGCCTAATAAAGCCCACCCCCCCCGTGTCAACATACAAACAATGGGTCATCAGATGTTTACAGATCACTACTTTACATTGTGGGACAAAGGTGGGCATATTTTAGATTCAGTGTGCGCTCGTCTAAAAATAATACAAACCCATTTAGTGATGACACTACGGCTTGTAGAAATTCCTGTTGGTGGGAGCATTCGGGCTGACAGTGCAGAGTTGACACTTTCCGTCATTAGAGACTACGTTTTTTCCTCGCTGTTGGCATGTATCTGTTTAACAGATAACCTACTCTTCAGCTGGGGAATATATCATCCTATTTTGATTCATTTATTTTGGTTTCAGCTGACATAAGTGAGATTTCATTTTTGCATGCAATGAGGCCTCACTTCATCCCACTGCAGCTTCCCAAGAGTCCCTTGTCACCGCGGCACATATTCGCACTTAAAAACAACCCACTTGAAAACAATTTAAATGTTTACATGGCCAAAAAAAAATGTTTTTTAAAGAACTTTTGCCTTCCTTTATTTGTTTATTTTAAGTAAACAGGGACTCAAGAAACTGATTTCTCAATCTTTTGTAACATTTACAATCAGTTATAAATGGACTGATCATCAAGGAACATGTATTGCTTCACGTTTAGAGACAAATAAAAGGTGGATCCTTTTATTTTACACAGCACATTTTGCATATTAAAAGTCAGTATTTCAGAGCTTCTTAGGTTGTAATAAAATTGTAGATGCCTGGAGATATTAGACACACTGAATATCAGCAGAAACGTGTAGCAGGCTCCAGAAATTCATGCAAACTACAAAATATAAGGCTACTACAAAAGAAAAAGTCATTGAGAGTAAGGTGTGAGGACTACTTGGTCAAAATCATTCCAGTGGCAGATATCTCCCGCTCGGGTCTGCAGTCCAAGCCATGGTGCCTTACAGAAAACACAATGTAGACCTGCAACGGGCTTTTGGATAGCATGGCTACATCATTCCGGGGCGCAGATGGTGTGACGGCAGTTGGAAACTGCACGTGACACCAGTCTTAACTTTTTATCCGAGGACGGTATACAGTATATTGTGCCTTCTGATTGTGAATGAAACATTTTCTTAACTCAATCAGCAAACTATTATAGGAGACTATGACTTATTGGCTATGATTAATTGTCATAAATCCTCTCCCTGTATATATGCCCTTTCTATAAGGACAAGCAAGGCAGGAATACTGATGAAAGCTTCAGGAAACAAATTTAATAACCAAAAGATTTCCAAACCAGCTCCAGCTTTTTTTTGTTGAGGAAATGAGAGGATTAGGCCGTACAGAATGAGAAGATTCTGCCTAGAATGTCAGGGAAACCACAACAATACCTTGGTGTCTCCCTCACCGTCTTGGGGGAGCTGAGTTGAGCTAATTAGCCATAATATCAGCAAGCAAACTCTCCTCGCTTCGTTGACATACACAACGGCCCCTAATTGACTGCCAGGAGTTTTGAGGCTTTAATACAGCGAAGAAGCAAGCTGTACCTCGGTGATTATGAGGTTTGGGGATATAATGAATAACATACAGCACATTCTTGCAGAACCAATCCAATGTCACGAACTTCCAATTCAACACTGCTTGAATAAACAAAGATGTTCTCCAACATTAAAAATAAAGCCCCAAAGGAAAGTGAAAACATTCAGCATTGAAGTTTGAGGCTAAAGGCATTTGTATTTTGGTTGATCCTCTGAATACAAAACACACAAACACACACCTACACACCTAAACAAACATTGGGCTAATCTAAATGCTATGGCACTACTGTAGTTTTGCACATCCATTAGACCATGAATCCTTCAATTATCACAGCGGCACAGAGTGTCAGTTATATTTATTGTTCTATCTCCTCGTCCTCCTGCTGAGATGGAGTGTTTAGCAGATATTGTATAGACAGACACATGCCCCATAGATACACACACACACACACACACACACACACACACACGGCACATGCACACACGCACACACAGACACACACACGCTCACCAGAGATCAATCGTAACTTATTATGCCAACCACATAACAAAACAATTTCTGAATTGAATGAGACTGGGGTGGGGGGATGAGTAGGGTTGCAGTGAGGGGAAAAAATAGCAAGGATATTGAACATAAACATCTATTTTCTGATGGGGGGGTTGGGGCAGGTGGCCTCTTTAGTCATTTAGACGATTCATCCATTTTTAAAAGGGATTTCATGGAAACCAACCCCCCCTCCCCCCCCTTTCCAGCGCCCCCCCCCCCCCGGCTCTGACTATGACAGGGACCCCCTGCCTGGCTGTCAATCACTCCTGAGCAGTGCGCGCACATCACTTTGTGTCTGCAGGTGTACAGTGTGGCTGCAACAACTCTTAGCATTGTATTTGTTTGTGTCAGCGCCACCCTTCGCCGAATTCAATCTTTCATTTTCTCAGAGAGAGAGAGAGATAGAGAGAGAGATGGAGCGAGTGGGAGGAATATGATGGGGGCCTCACCTAACCTCTGGGGAAAGGCCAGTGCATTAGACAGAGAATAGATCAGTTCCAGCTAAGATGAATATGAGCACATAGATTGGTCTACTGTCTGGGGAGACTTGGAAATGCAGTTTTGTGTACGCCGATGCTGCGAGACTCGGAGGCAGCGAGTGAGGAGGGCAGGGAAGGAGGCAATCACTGCATAACCAAACAGACCCCGAGCGGAGCACATCAGAGCCACGGGCCAAGCTGAGACACATACAGATTGCTTATTGAGCTGTTTTTAGAGTGACGGTATTAACAGCATATGGCTGAGAAGAAGTGTTTTTCTCAGAATAGCTCACGCTCTATGGCTTCGACAGTATACCACAGGGAAACGGGGCGGATTGTATTGCCCACTGTTATATGATGGCTATGATGTCATTGTACATTTCTTTTTTTAATTAAGCATTACTCATGTTCTATACTTTCCACATCAATCTTTGCTGTTGTCATCGTTGTCATCATCATCATCGTTCGTTTCGAGTCTGCTACGCGACACGAGGTGTCCATCTGTAGCGTCACCCCTTCCACGTTTGCCGTCATCATGGCCTTTTGTCATCAATATGTCACTACATCTGTGTCTTCTTGCTCTTTCGATTGGCATTAGCTGCCCTGTTTATTGGCGCTGAGTCTTTTTCATACCATCATAATAGGCCTTCGTTTTATTGCACATGACTTAACAAGGTTAAATGTCTAATAGAATAAAGACATCAATAAAACATCTATAAACCCGCAATAAAAATGAATTTAACACATTTCAATTTACAAATAGATTAAGTGCTTTTTTTTAACGAAAGGATTTAAAAGCAGTGACTGTTCAAATCAAATCTTAACCCCTAATTAATTCCAGATTTTTTTAGGGCCACACACACACAATAGACTTTGATCGCCAACTGGGCTCTGGGAATAACTACAAGGCTGCTAGGAATGAAATAGAAAGTCCAAGTTTAAATCTTGAACACCACTAACTACAATTCTTGATGTTGATCTTGATGTTGAACATCCTGTTTTCAACTTTACGAGAAAGCATTTTCCAGCCCATCCTAGTCGTGCCTATGGGGCATCATCAATTCCGGGGGGATTTTAAAGCTTACCTATACATTTATATTTAGAATGACCAACTGTGACCACTTTAAAGGTGTTGCATGTAGCGAGGAGCAGCTCCACCGGGCATTTTTGCCGTCTCTCAGGTGATTTGCTTGGTTTCATTTTAGGCAACTCTCCGCTTTGATTCAGTCGCACTGCTCTCATTGACCACATTTTCAGCCACAGCAGGAAGCTCTGATTAACCGGCTCAACAGTACCTGTCCAGCCCCAAATGGCAGACAGACATATTGAAAAACTAAAATAAGGAGAAATATTGGAAATGAATTTGACGGGAAGCCAGGAAAGCACTTCAAATGTCTGATTCAAATGATTGATTGATAATCCAAAAGAAAAAATTCCAAGGGCTTCACACATTCATGCTGCTCACATGTTTTATGTCATCACTATAGCATGCTGCTTTGTTGATGTTGATTGAGGATGTTTGATTACGACACAGTATTTCTAGTTTGTGTTGTTTTTCCAACTTTATACGACAACGGCCTTCTTAACGGTGTATTTCTTTTAGAATTATGCCAAGATGGAAGAGTGGAAAATTATCTCTGACAGTTCCTGATGTATTTACAGAAATGGTGATGGATTCTCCCTGTGAACAGAAACCAATTACTTAAAGTAGCACCAGCTTCTTCTCCCTCGTCCTCCATTCCTTATCAGTACGGCTCACTGTAGTGATGCCCAGATCGCCTTTCTTCCCCCATTTTTTCCCTCACCTCCTTTTCCTCATATCATTTTAACACCCTAACCTCCCGTGGTCCCCCGCTCCTCCATCTTTACACCGCCTTCCCCTCAACGCTCTCTCGCTCATCCCGCCCTAATCTGCTGTCCGCTCCTTCCGCTAAGCCCCATCTCTCCTTCCATCCGACACCACCCCTTGCTTTTCCTTGCCCACCATTCCCCGTCCATCCCTCGATCCATCAGACTGAGTAATGGCCGCGGGGGCAGAGAGTCACCCTGCAGCTGTCTCGGACAGACACTGATCACACACACAGTCACTTTGGGCTGAGGGCACAGCCATCCATTTTGTACATGGCCTCGGCCGGCTCACGGCACACTGCACTTTCTAGGCTAACGCAATTACAGGAGAGCGCACGGTAAGAATGAGGTTGTTCCCCCTCATTTGAGGTTAAAGGGCAAATGCTGTATATTATTCCTGTAATACGTAACAGCAGCTGTGCACAGTTTCTCCTCACGGGCCTGGGAGATGGCAGACTAGAATCCATCAAGAGGCAGTGGGACAGTTATTAACAGCAAATTGTGTTTGCCGTCTGTATCGATCAGTTTTCGTCTCAACCTTGATTATTGCAACAGTGAGACAAGCTGACTCTCATTTACATTGTTTGTTTATTGAGCTGTTCTGCTCTATTTTATAGTTTCTACAGCATTGGCGGCCCTGGGGCTTCGGCAAGCCAATGAGTTGCCATCACAGAAATGAACAAGGTTTTTCTCCACTCTCCTCTGATGACCAAGAGTGCATTTAAACCAGGCCCACAGTAATTGTCCAGGAAATCTGCACTTAAATCCAAACAACATAGACTTGTTGACATATTGAAAGGGTCATTACCATTTATTAGTTTGTCATTGGGCTACAACTCCATAGTAGTGCAGTTTTTAATCAGTGGTGGGGGTACAGTGCTATGGACGGGGGCTGTAATAGGTTTGAGGTACTGTATATCCTTTGGGTGCCCCTCCCTAATGATATCCTAATTGCCTTTTTGTTCATATTATGAAATTTTAATGGCCTACTGAGCTTTTACCTACAGACCAGCCTTAGTCTGTTAGCCCCACACATCATGGCTGGTTATGATATCATTTGTCAAAAATGATGTCCCATTTGTCATTTCGAAGCCACTGAATTATGAATGTGCCATGAATGTGGGGAGAATGGCCACTGATCTTGCTCTTACTCATGAGGAAACAAACTCAGAATTAAGTGCAGCTGGTTAACCAGCTTCACAATGCGCAGGAAATATATTTTCTTTTATTTGTTTTAATTTATGTTGTGCCGATTTATTGTAGGATACAGGATTGCTCTAATGTAAAGGCCCTTTGCGGGGTACATTTCTCGGCAAGAACTGGGCCATGAGATCGGTATTACTCTTGTCTCTCCATTAAATATGAAGACACAGCCAGAAGACCATCAAGAAGACATGAGGGTGGTATCGACCTTCTCAGCAAATAAGGTATTTCCCAAAATGACTAGGTTTTTGTTTAAGTTTCGTTCAGATAGAAATGGGTCATGTGACAGGACTAGCCTGGGTTACTTTTCTAATAGTAACACACACATGTTTTCAGTTGATAACACTTGATGACACTTTTATTGAAATGTCATCAATTCGCCTGCTAAAAGTTGCACATGTATTGTTTTTTCCAGCTGTTTTGTCGTCACACAAGCTATTTTGACATATCACCGAAGTAAAAGGGACAGGGGAAATTGTGAAATAAACGGAGGATGGGACCTGTTTATCTTCTCTGGATGTCACAGTGCAGACTCACTGTCACATCGTGCAATTGTTAATGTTCTCATTAAGGTCACCGATACTTCCCTACCACACGCTTAAACACCGGGCCCACATATAAAGTTAAAAGTAGTTTGCTGGGGCTCCTGTTTCCCTTTAACGCATTGTGATGCATGAAGAACAACAAGCAAATGTTTTGCTATTGACAGTTGAATTAAAAGGGAATGAATGAAGAGATCCGCCTCTAAGTCTATAATCCTAGCAATGTGGACAATAAATTGAAGCAGAATTTAGAACATTTCAAGGGGGAGCTAATGATTCACAGGAACACAGTTCAAGGACAGCAGTTTAAAAACATCATAGTGAATGGGATAATGGGTTCTCGTCAAATATGTAGGTGTGTGTGTGTGGAGGAACGATTGGTTACTAATAGTTACTAATTTAGACTGGTGAATTTCTGCTTTTTTTTATTATACTTTTCCGTAAACCTCTACGCCACGACAATACAAGTGGAACTACTTTCCTTTTTGTTTACAAGAATAAAGATTAAAGAATAAGAACCGAGAACTGTAGAACATGTCATGTTGTGGAGGTGTTGTTCGTCACACTGGACATACTTAAGCATGTGTTAAATAATTGGGGCATAATTGTATTTCAGTGTCTGCTCTGTGTGCCTCCGTAAATTGTGCCATTGCCTGTGGGAGGCTGCACGGATTTCCCTGGGACAGGGCCTCAGTATGCAGTGGGTCACTCACAAATTGAGGGAACGGTAGTTCAATCTCCACTAGCCCCTGTCCACGTGTCCCAGTGTCCTTGGTCAAGATACTGAACCCCAAATTGCTCCCAATGGACAGACCCGGGCCTTGCATGGCAGCGTGCTGTCATCGCTAATTGTGTGTGTGTGTGTGTGTGCGGCGTGTGTGTGCCTGTGAGAAAAAAAAGAGAGAAACTGTGTGTAAAGGGAACAACATAACAAATGTAGTCCATTTACAATAGCATCACACAGCTGTGATGACTAAATCGCATATGACCGTTTGTGGTTTCTTTGTGGTCTAGCAGAATACAGATCAATAGTCTTTTCTCAAATGGGACCTGATAATGATGTTTGTTTTGCTGTTACTCAGCGGTTGATGATACGGAGGACCTCAGTCGGAGATATGCAAAAGAAAATGGCATATATTGATCAATTTGCGATGACAATAACTCATCTCTACCATCTTTGGGAGGGGGGGTGCCTCCCTCTGAAGAGACGGCATGACTTACACACAAAAGTATTGTAACTGTGTGAAACTCAAAGAAAGCATTTGCTCACATAAAAAAAGTAATTTAGGAACTTTCAGTGCATTTAGGTTAAAAATGCCTTTGCACCTTCATGCTGATCAGGACTCGAAATATTGTGGTACTGTTTCTTTTAATAAAAAAAGTATTAGAAACGTTCTTCCACCACTGTTCATAAATACATCCGGATCACAAGGGGAAATAACAAAGACCCTGTGCGAAGTGAGGAAATATAAGTGGTTTGATTTTCTTCTGTCCTAAGCAATAATACCTCGTCTTCGTGAGAAGAAACCTGTTCTTCATCTAAGGGAGTTTTTAGAGGTGAGAGAGAGAGAGAGAGAGAGAGAGAGAGAGAGTGGGCAGACGCGAGGGGGCGACGTTGGTCTCTGTAAGACCCTGTCAGAGAGAGAGAGAGGGGACTTGGGGGCGAGAGAAAGAGAGAGAGAGGGAGAGAGAGAGGAGATCTGACTCCAGTGTCAGCTCGATTCAGTCACACATGCTCCGGCTCAGACATGGGTGGAAATCCATCTAACGTCTCCTCATTGTTTTTCCCGGCTCGTATGGAGAGATGCAGAATCGCGTATCGCTCGTCTCTAATCCGGCGCACAATGGCCACGTCGCTGCGCATTACGGCCGACGCCGCTGCGCTCCGTCTTATTCTGGTTGGAAATTAGATACTCGTGTTAATTAGCTCCAATTACGCCCCTTTTCATCTTTTTGTCATCATCCTCCGTATAGCGCGGGGGGCCAGCTAGATGCCCACAATGTTTTCATTTTTTTTTGTTGCGTTCGCGCCGATTTACATATTTAATTTATGTTTTATGAATTAAATTAGCGATAGTGACGCAACGGTGTTACCGTTGAGGCCAGCATGCGAGGGGGTTAATGATAAGAATGGGAAGATAGGGGAACTAATAGGCTCCAGGCTATTAGCAACACGGCAGGACTTTAGTAGGATGCTTCATTACACTGAATTAAAAGAACTCGAGTGTGATCCCGCTCTGAACCCTGTATCACACTGATGCTCACTTTCTAGCGGCGCTGGGGATAATGTTTCATTTTAAATATTTTATTATATCTCCTTCCATTGTGTGTGGATGTGTGTTCGTTTTAAGAGCGAGGGGGAGAGAAAGAAGGCGGGAGAGGGAGAGGGCGAGAGAGAGAGAGAGAGTGGTGGGATGGCCATGGCACTGCGAGGTATTGCGTCACGACTGTCTTTACTTGCGCAGGCTCTTTCCACGGTGGTCTTTAGCTGTGGGCATCCTTACTCCTTATTTCTGACTCATTCGCTGGTATTTCAGCAGAGCTTCTGTTACAAGACTTTTGATTACATCAAGGGCAACCCAATGGACCCCGTGCTCCTTTTATCATACTGGGCAAAAAACAACAACAAACAAACAATAAAGCTACACACAACTTCCAGGAGAACACATATATATATATATAAACACAGACACTTCTTCTCATGAAACACCGGATTGGCATCTGAATTATCCCCCGCGCACAAGCCCCCGTGGATGCCAAGTGTCAGCCACTATTTGTCGGACTTCCTTAATTCAGGGGATGTGTAAAACATTTTAATTTCCCTGTGAGGAGCGATGCAGGGCCTGGAGGAGACGAGGGGTGCGCAGCGGCACCGGGTTTGTTATGAGGGGGCCCGACGCGCGCCCTGGCTGGCGTCGCGGAGCCCCAATCAGGTGCCATAACGCCCGGTGTCCGCGCACGCCATTGGCTGACGGGGAGAGGAGCTGCACGCAAAACCAACCCCGCCGCTCGCACTCGCCTCACAGAAGCCGAGCTGAGAACATCATCCGCTTTGAGCGCTTAGGCGCAGTGATTACATCCTCACACACACACACACACACAGAAAGTCCCGTTATTCTGCCGAAGTTGCTCTGGTCACAGATCCGGGCGCAGCGTGTGCAGGAGTTTCACGTTTTTTTTTCTCCCCCTGCTCGTGTGGAGTTTCCTGTTTTTTTTTGTTTTTTTTGTATGGTGACTTTCTCTGAAGAAGGAGCCGCCGGTCCTGTGCACGGAGGAGTGGTGGGGGTGAGAGAGAAAGAGAGAGCGAGAGAGGGGAGAGCTGGCTATGTGTCCTGGCTCCAACCTGCAATGTTTGCGCTGACGCCAAAAACTCACAGACGGGCGCAGAATTGATTAAAACAGTGGAGCTCGGATCAAATGGCTGCGCTTCTCAAGGCTGAAACGACACAATGTTCCACTGACCCGACGCACAGGAGAGGCTTTTTGGAGTCACACAGCCTCGCTGCTGTTTATTTCACTGCCTTTTCATGGACAGGGGAAACCGGGCATGCCCATTCCTTGTAAGATAAAAAAGGAATAACACCCCGTTGCTCTCCTTTCGTCTCGAAGTGCACTTTGACGGTGAGTGAGCGTGGTGGTGTGGGAAATGATTTGGTTAATACTACTGCTCTCCATCCTGGATGGAGCCGTCTCCCAGCTCCACTACTCCGTGCCAGAGGAGCAGGAGCCTGGCTCGGTCGCTGGGAATATCGCAGAGGATTTGGGGCTGGACATCACCAAACTTTCCGCTCGCCGCTTCCAGACGGTGCCCAGCTCGCGGACACCGTATCTGGAGGTGAACTTAGAAAACGGCGCGCTCGTGGTGAAGGAGAAAATCGACCGGGAGGAAATCTGCAAGCAGACCATCCCGTGCCTATTGCACCTGGAGGTCTTTCTGGAGAACCCCCTCGAGCTCTTTCGCGTGGAGATCGAGGTGATGGATATCAACGACAACCCGCCCAGCTTCCCCGAGACGGACATTTCCGTGGAAATATCCGAGAGCGCCATCCCCGGGACCCGCTTCCCGGTGGAGAACGCCTTCGACCCGGACGTGGGCACCAACGCGCTCAGCACCTACGCCATCACGAACAACAACTACTTCTACCTGGACGTGCAGACGCAGAGCGACGGGAACAAGTTCGCGGAGCTGGTGCTGGAGAAGCCGCTGGACAGGGAGCAGCAGGCGGTGCACCGCTACGTGCTGACCGCGGTGGACGGCGGCATCCCGCAGCGCACCGGCACGGCTCTGCTGGTCGTCAAAGTGCTGGACTCCAACGACAACGCGCCCACGTTCGAACAGTCCGTGTACACCGTGAACCTGCGCGAGAACTCCCCCGTGGGCACGCTGGTCATCCAGCTCAACGCCACGGACGTGGACGAGGGACAAAACGGGGAAATAGTTTACTCTTTCAGCAGCCACAACGCGCCGCGCACCAAAGACTTGTTCAACATCGACGCCAGGACGGGCCGGATAGAGGTGGCGGGGGAGGTGGACTACGAGGAGAGCAACACGCACCAGATCTACGTGCAGGCGAAGGACCTGGGGGCCAACGCGGTCCCCGCGCACTGCAAGGTGCTGGTGAAACTCGTGGACGTGAACGACAACACGCCGGAGATCGGCTTTAGCACCGTGACCGAGTCGGTGAGCGAGCAGGACGCGCCGGGCACCGTCATCGCCCTTTTCAGCGTCTCGGACCGCGACTCGGGCGAGAACGGCCAAATGAGCTGCGAGATCCTGGGGGACGTCCCCTTCAAGCTCAAGTCTTCTTTCAAGAACTACTACACCATCGTGACGGACGGGCCGCTGGACCGCGAGAGCACGGACGCCTACACCATCACCGTGGTGGCCAAGGACAAGGGTCAGCCCTCGCTGGCCACCAGCAAGTCCATCAAGGTGCACGTCTCCGACGAGAACGACAACGCGCCCAGCTTTACGCAGACGGTGTACGACGTGTATGTGAATGAGAACAACGTGCCAGGTGCTTTCATCCACGCCGTGAGCGCCCTGGACCCCGACATAGGACAAAACGCGCTCATTACCTACTCCATATTGGAGTGTGACATACAGGGCATGTCCGTGGACACGTACGTGTCCATCAACCAGGACACCGGCTACCTTTACGCGCTGCGCTCCTTCGATTATGAGCAGCTGAAGGAGTTTAGCTTCATGGTCCAGGCCCGGGACTCGGGTCCCGCCGAGCTCTTCTCCAACGCCACCGTGAACGTGATCATTGTGGACCAGAACGACAACGCGCCCACTGTGATAGCGCCCGTGGGGAAGAACGGCACGGCCAAGGAGCACCTGCCGCGCTCCGCGGAGCCCGGCTACCTGGTGACGCGCGTCGTGGCCATGGATGCCGACGACGGCGAGAACGCGCGGCTCTCCTACAGCATCCTGCGGGGCAACGAGATGGAGATGTTCCGCATGGACTGGAGGACGGGGGAGCTGAGGACGGCGCGCAGGATCTCCCCCAAGCGCGACCCGCAGGGCTTCTACGACCTGCTGATCGAGGTGAGGGACCACGGGCAGCCCCCTCTGTCCTCCTCCGCCAGCGTGAGCGTCATCCTGGTGGACAGCGTGGTTGAGGGCCGCAGCGGGGACCGCGGCTCGGCCTCCAAGGCGAAGGAGACCTCCCTCGACCTCACCCTGATCCTCATCATCGCCCTGGGCTCCGTGTCCTTCATCTTCCTGCTGGCCATGATCGTGCTGGCCGTGCGCTGTCAAAAGGACAAGACGCTCAACCTGTACACGTGCCTGATGGCGGGCGACTGCTGCCTGTGCTGCAGCCGGCATGCCCGGGGCCGCAAGCAGAAGAAGCTGAGCAAGTCCGACATCATGTTGGTCCAGAGCACCAACGTGACGTCAGGGGTCGGGCCCGTGGGCCAGGTGCCCGTGGAGGAGTCCGGCGTGGGCGGAGTGGGAGGAGGCTTCGGCTCCCACCACCACCAGAACCAGAACTCCTACTGCTACCAGGTGTGCCTGACACCTGAGTCGGCCAAAACGGACCTGATGTTCCTCAAACCGTGCAGCCCCTCCCGCAGCACGGACGCGGACCACACCAACCACTGCGGCGCCATAGTCACCGGTTACAGTGACCAACAACCGGACATAATATCCAATGGCAGCATTCTCTCTAATGAGGTAAGAAAAGCCCGAATCGGCTTCCGTGGCCCAGGGGCCCCATCTCCCCATTAGCTGCATTCACAGCCCGCAACGGTGCTATTTAAAGGGTCAAGCCTTATTTTGAAGATCCACCAGAAATCAAGTGCCCGTGGTTCCGCTTCATGTCCAGACATGTTATCCATCCAGGTCACGCAGAAAAAAAGGCTCGGAGAGGATGGAAGCGATATCTGCTATTGACTTGGCTGTCCTGCGATAGTGAGCGGAGGTGTCAATGGTTAAACGTCGTGTGGCCTTTTAGTTGTATTCACAATAGAAATGGGGCTGTCAGATCAGCCTTGCTATCACGCGACAGCGCGTGACAGTGATTCTCAGTTTGATTGTTGAGTGTTGATCATTTTTTCAAACTCAGAGCACCAGGTTTGGAATACATTTATTTCGTGTTTTCAGTCGTGTTTAATCCGACACGTATATTTACAAAAACAAAACAAAAACACACACACACATTCAAGTGCGCACAGATTAAAAGGGGATTTCTTTTTATCTAATGAAATTTTGAAAAAAAAAAATCATTTGGATATCTTTCTGACAAGGCGTGGCCACAACATTGTGTTCAAAAATAGAGAAATTCAACAGTTGCAACGAAGGGGATACATAATGGATGAATGGAATGAATACATTAATAAACACCAAGAGTGCATCAGGTAGTTTGCATGTCACGTTGCCAGGAGCGCGTGCATCCCAGTGCGGTTAGATAAGCAGTTTGACCTATAGCTGCTTCTTTCCTAAGCACAGTGGAGATGACATTTCCCAAGCGGGTCGGGTAGTTTTTCGCGGCAAAGCAGGCGCAGTGATTTAAGGGCCCCGTTGTCATGTCGTCGTTGCGTGTATGTAGTCCGTTCTTACAGTTTGGTGCTCTCTGCCTTTTTTCCCCCCCATCTGTCTTTTTTTGTTTGATTGCGGTGTGGCTGGAACGAAGCCAGACACCAAGTCCCAGCCCTGGCTAAGCTGCGCGTTAAGTATTCCGGGCACGACGCAGCACGGCAGCACCGCGGACAAAGGTTGTTCAGTTTCAGCGTCGGGCGGCTCCATCATTTACGCATTGACTTTAACGCACTCTCCCGGGCTCCCAGTCCCTTCTCCAACGCTTCTTCTGACTGAGTTACATGCTCACAACAAGCCATGCACGCACATAGGCACACAAGCACGCCATGGTCTTCTCATGTGGAAAATAACCTCCTCTTTCGTCATGTGTGTGTTTGGCCTTTACCAAGTGATCAAGTGTGTGTTCCTGCGGCCTTTTTTTCCCAGACAAAACACCAACGAGAACTCAGCTACCTGGTGGACAGACCCAGACGTGTCAACAGGTAGTTACATGCACATTTTTTCTCTCTATCTCTTTCTCTTACTCACACCCCCCCCCCCCCCCCCCCCCCCACCCCCCCCCCCCCCCCCCCCCCCCCCCCACACACACAAACATCCACTAACTCACCCCCATCACACACACTCACACACACATAAATGTATTACTACTAATGTGCAAAGCCCAGTGAGCCACATAGCCATCAGAGGACCCCTAACATCCAATAGGTCTCTTGGATCCATAACAGGTTCACGTATCTGTAAAATTGAATATTAGACGCCTCAGTATGAATCACGCATATTCCACATCGTTAATTGTGGCTTTGAGAGGCTACATGGTTCCCAGTGTATCCATAACGTTCGTCTTCAATTTGGCACAAGTCCCATAACTGACAGAGCAGCAGCCATTAAAGCCCTTATGCTGGATTTCATTACATGCCATGTGTAACATCCAATTTAGACTCCTGACGGCCACCGTGACTGTATTAATGTGGTGTTGATTTCTGATTGCCCCCCCCCCTCTCTTTCTGTCTCTCTGCCCCTCATTAACCCCCTCTCCTCTCCTCTCGCCTTGCACATCTCCTCCTCTCTCCGCCTGGCAACCTCTTCCAGCTCGGCATTCCAAGAAGCAGACATCGTCAGCTCCAAAGACAGTGGTCATGGTGACAGCGAGCAGGGCGACAGTGACCACGATGCCACCAACCGGGGTCATTCAGCTGGTGAGTCAAACCCCCCCCATAATTACAGTGTAATTTGAGTGCTCAAACACTCCCCCTCATGTCCACCTTACATCCAATAGTGTCTGGTTTGCGATCTTGAATGGGATAATAATGCTGCACTGTTGGTGCGGACGGGTGACTTTTTAATTTGCCTAATTTGAGAGTTTGCAAAGGCCTGGGCTGCGGGCTTGCCGGCTGGATAGGGCGACAGTGACCACGATGCCACCAACCGGGGTCATTCAGCTGGTGAGTCAAACCCCCCCCATAATTACAGTGTAATTTGAGTGCTCAAACACTCCCCCTCATGTCCACCTTACATCCAATAGTGTCTGGTTTGCGATCTTGAATGGGATAATAATGCTGCACTGTTGGTGCGGACGGGTGACTTTTTAATTTGCCTAATTTGAGAGTTTGCAAAGGCCTGGGCTGCGGGCTTGCCGGCTGGATGGCTGGCATGAACAGCCCCAGAGGTGTTGATTGTATTTCACACCCAGATGGAGCGGGCTGGGATATTTGGAGAATTCTATTTCCCCCTCTTCCTCTGCTTCTTGCTTTTGCCCTGCCACTTGTTTCACCGAGAGGTGCAGAAAGGACACGTAGCGAGGCAGCGTGTGAGGCCCAAAGTGCTTTAGTGGCCCAAATCAATAGGTTCACTCAAGGGAAAGGAAGAGCTATGGCAGCTTAACTGATATAATGCGATGCATTTCGATCACCTTTGCAGTCGCCATATTGTACTACGCTTGTCACTTTACGGCTGATCAAACGCGCAATGTTTTTGTTTTTTTGCATTTTTTGTCACCTTTGGCAAAATGAAACAAAGGTAAAATGCTGGAATAAGAGAGCATTTCTCCATCGTTTTTTCATCCACACTCTCATTTCAGGTTTATTTACTGAGTCTTGTTTCTCTGCATTCTCCTTTTTACAATAAGGACTTTTTTTTTTTTTTACAGACAAGTTGTTAAGACTTATCATAAGCTTTCCCCTGTTCTCTCTAAAATTCTATTAAACTAGTACCTGTTTATTGATCAAAGTAGAGTCAGACAAAAAAGCGGAGCGATACAAAATGTAATTTCGTATTGAATTGCCCTTTCCTTCTGTGGGATTGCTCCACACGGCTCGTGTCAGACCCCTGCCTAGACCGGAACCTGCCAAATATCATATCAGTGCTGGGAATACAAATAAAGCAGATTAGATAGGTCTTGTAGGATTGCGAATGTTCTTCACCAGGCTTCCCTATCAATGGAACCAAACAACAGTGGAGAGCCAGCCTGCTGCAGAGACCTGCCTCTCTAGGCCCTTGCTGATGAAACTGGCTGGGAAGGTCAAATTTTGCCAGACTGAAATGCAGAATTGGAACAAACCCAAAGTCTCCACTCTATCAGGTATACATCTTTTTATGAAAATAAAATGAACCATGGGTGTTCAAATTCTCCATTCTGTGTCAGATATCCTGCACCAGAATGGGAGGATGGCATATGCTGTATAGTCAGTATAGTCCAGTCAAGAAGCTTTGGCTATGGATATTTGTATTTTTGCATTTAGCACATTCAAATAGCAGGTAACCATTGATGGATTTAATAATGGGATCATGTGTGACCTAATATTCCAGGCCAGGCCTGTGAATGCATTTTAAAATCCATGTGGAATATTGACTTGAATAAATCCTTCCCTCCGGTTTAAAAGGACAGCTAAAGGATCCCATTCATGAGGCTGTAATATGTTTCCTTTAGCTTTATTTAGCTCCGAGGGGATCATTCGGCAGTGGCCTGCCAGCGTGCACCGTGGGTAGTTCAGGCGAACGAAGCCACATTTGTTCCTCACGTTGGATTTTGGAAAGGGGGAACAGCTTACCGCTCCACGGGAGGTAATGCAACACGACTTGTATTTTGGGCAGGAGGGACGCTTGGGTGTCACAGGCAGCACTGAACAAATCTGGACGGTGATGATTGAGTGCACGTGTGTGGCGTGTAAAGGGTATACGGCGTATACATGATACCTGCGTGTAATCCGCTGGTGTGTGCTTTGTGTGGGAGCAAACAAGAGTCGGTGATGATGTCAGAATTGAAAGGGAGATTTCCTCTGAGACAGTGCTCTGGGAAGCTTAAATGAGATTCAATTTAGGAGGAGAGAGTGGTAGCTAGTGCTCGGCACGCCGCCAGGTGTATATTGCGTCTATATGGGCATGCATATTGCTCATTTATGTCTCTGTATGTGTGTGTGTGTGTGTTGCTCTTTTTATTGTGTAAATATATGGGGATGACAATATGGTCGGTAGCTTCACGTGGATTGTGCGCTACATTCGTGTAAGTACATGTCCTTAGGAAGCGAGCCAAAGTGAACAAGCCCGTGCTAAAACTACGTACAGGCCACGTGTATTTTTATCACGTCATTCTGCAGTGTTTGTGTGCATCATAAGCAAATCCTTGTTTGCCTACACACACACACTTCTATTAAGGATGCATAAGCTGTAAATATACTGTCATTCTATGTGTTCGTGCGCGTGTTTGTCTGACACACACACACACGATTCCCTTCCAGGGTTTGTGGCAGGGTCTCATCCTTCATTCTGTCTCCCCCACACGTTGGCTCTCCGCAACACTCGGCTGATCAGTAATTCATTTCCAGAACCTTTTGCATAGCAATTATCAAACGGGGGTTAGAGGCAAGGTTTCCTTGCAGGACCGCGCCGGCACACTCTCCCTTTTGGGGCACCTCGGAATATTTCAAATCAAGAGGAAACCATTTCCAGTTGGCATATCATCAACCACACCTGCCGTAGCTTCCCGCACGCCCGCTCGGCTGACACTTTAGAAAATAAGTCTCCTGACGTGGTTTTAAATCAAAGGGACACTGCCTGTGAGTCTGGGATACCACTGGGTACCTTTAAAAAGTGTGGCAAATGGCTTTTCTGAAAGCAGCGCGTCTGGCGTGAGGCACAGCTGCGTCAGGAGCCAAAGCACTATTGATTGACTGCTATACCCTTTTTACCGCCCCACACCCCCTCTCTTATTTTTACTTTGGGTTGTTGGATTCACATTAGACACTGTTTTCCTCATTATTTTCCCTCATCATCCGAATAGAGGATGACGGGAAGAGTGAGCAAGCAAAACAAAAAAGGTGACACAAAAGAGAGGATAAAATATTTATCACGGGGGGGGGCGGTGTCATCTCAGAAACATTCGATCAGCTGTGGAAGGCAGCGTGACGGGCAGGAGACTGGAAACGATCATTATGATGACGTTTGTTTTGGTGAGAACAACAGCCGTGACAAATGGGACAATTAAATCACTGTGGCAATGCTGTATTAGAGGGCTGATTATGAATTAGTTGTGGGCACCATGTTGCAGTTCCCCATGTCAGTGAGCTGTCAGAGAAATTTAGCATGCAGAGTTTCGAAACATCCTCCTCTCCTCTCCCTAGATAATGGAAAAAAAAGAGAGGGGCAGGGGGGCTGCACGATGAGTGATTGGTATGGAAGTAGAGATTTAGGTCAAAATAATATAGGGCACATACGCATGTCTGGGATTCCAGAGAATATAAAGAACAGGTTTAGTTCAAAAGCCCACAAAGACTCTGGCTCAATGTGAAGGAGAAAGAAAAAAGTAGAAAGACAAAGACACTCAAAAGACAGTGCATTTGTTTACGTGTGGACAAGCAGACAAACAAAAGGACAGAAAAATACCACAAACAATAAGCCACCCACAAAAAAAATAAGATTTCAGTCAAAAAGGATTTTCAGGTCTGCGAGACGTGACAATGACGTGAGACCAAAGCTGTCATTCTCGTCAGAAAATAGTAAAAAGTCAAAGCCACATTCTCACGTTCTCAGAAAAACTTTATTTAATGAAGAGTCCACAATTCAAACATGTTCACTTCACTATTGTCAAAGACAAAGAAGAGAAGCGAACTCTCATATTTGAGATTCTCAAAAGAAGAAGTTTGGTTCTTTTTTTCCATAAAAGGTCCCAAGGAAGGACACAGTCATTCACCAAGGACTAAGGTACATACAAACACAATACGCACCATCAGCGAGATGAGACCCGGCCACAAACCCCTACAATACGTGCGCAGGCTCGCACTCAAGCTTTCAAAACAAACCAGTAGAGGACAGCATGCAAATATCCCAACGTGCCATGAAAAAGCTAGAATCTATAACAACAAACAGGATAAACGACGTTGTCTCATTAGGAAATCAATTTGCATCTTCGCCTGCAACAGGTGGAGGGGTCATCACTCAAAGTCAGTAAAAGTCACAGCAGTTAAAATGGAGATCATGATGAACTAACTGACCAGGCCGTTTAGATCGCTGCAGCCTGCCTTTCTTAGCACAGACTATTAATAAAAAAAACATATAAATACATCTCTCTTTCACATGACCTCTTCAACGCATGGTTCAGGTGCCTTACGAGAAGAGATGTGCCGGAAAAAGGAATCAAAATGACAATACGAGCACGTCCTTCATTTGTTACCAATGCACTTGCAATCAATGCATCTTCCTGAGTGTTTTGACGAATGTGGGTTTATGAATAAACTGAACGGCAGCTTAAGTGCTTCCCTAAGATGGTTGAAAGAGACGACACGTACTCACTCTCAGCGCCGGTGCACATGCATGCATGCCTCCGAAAAATGCCGGCTGAAAAAGATAGGATCAAAAAGTGAAAATGATGCATTTGCGTGGCCTCTGGCGGGGGCTGCGGATATTTATTACTGAAGAGAGACATAAGGCGGAGAGACTAATGGAGATCACTGCAAAGTCCCGGGGAGTCATAAAGACGCTTTGGCCACCAGTAGCACACACGTCATTCTGCCCAGAGACTTAGGGGCAGTTAACATCTGCTCCGGCCAGGTTGCGGTGCCACCTGTTGGTAAAGCTCAAACTGATCGGTGACAAGCAGCTTCACTTCAAAAAATATTCCCTGATTTGATCCAGATCAAACTCTAAGGCACCTCTGTGCACGCGTGGGTTTACGAGGAGGCAGTCAAAGGGGAAATTCCAGTTTATTACAAATTGGAACTCAGTTTTGTAGCTCTGGCTGGTGATCCGAATGCTGGTTGGAACAGTTGGAGGTACCGTGTTTCTCAGAAGTAGGAATGCGGTCGTGGCACAAAATCAATATTGCGGTTTATGAGTGAACCCCCCATGATAGCCAAAACCTATTTAAAAGGTAAACAGAAATGTGTATGATGGCACAGTGTTTTTGCAATATCCAATAATTACCCTAACTTTTACTTATAGCTTTTATATAGGCGAAAGTTGAAGTCGGGCTCTCACGCTGTTATTAACACTCGATGGCAAACGATGCTGAAAATGGAGAAAATGATAGAGGACTGATAATACATTTCCCTGACATGGTGTGGTCGGAAGGCCTCAGTGTATGGACTCTAATGTCTATGTGAGCTATTGTCCGATCAAGGCTATACACTGTAGCACGCTGCAGTGATGAAAAGCGTACACACCGGGGATCAATAATCAGTGGTCATCCAGAAGCTTTGCACTGACAATACATAAGGGGCCGTATTAATCAAACGGACGCCGTTAGGGCAAGCGGCCATCTTGGCTTTGCCTTGCCAGCCACAGCCGTTCGCTGTGCGCGAAACATTGAAAATGGTAGCTGCTTCTCAGAGACTCGGAAAACAATTTCTCCGTCTGTCATCACTGCACATGGGGGAAGCCATCTTGCCCCGTTTGGGCCCTGGGAGGTCTCTGGTTTACTCATCGCAGCCTCACTGGCCAACTCGTGTAAGGAAGCCACGCTGCTCCCCTGCCGTGCCAGCGCTCCTGTCCAAATATTGACGTCTTGCGTGTGCATTCTCTCCGGGAAAGCAGTGGAGGACAGGATGAAAAACAGAGGTATGGATAGAAGACACCCTCTACCTGGGGGAGGTGGAGTGTTTTTTGTAGTTTTTTTTGAGCGAGAACGGCAGAGAAGATGAAACGTGAGAGAAAATAGAGACGGGGGGTGGGGGGGAAGAGAGTCAGAGGGGTCTAATAGAGACAGACACATGAAGGAGTGCAGGGAGGGAGTGACTGTAAACTCGAGTGCGGCGGATATATACCCACAAAAGTGTATTCAAACAGGGGCCCCCGTGTTTACCCAGGATTTGTTTTTCCCCTTCATATCCCTGCTCCCAGTTGCTGGATGCGTGTCAGGCGGCGGCCGCAATTAGTTAAATCACACCGACGTGGGATTTGGGAAACACGCAGAGATGTAATGGAAGGAAGATACAAAAATAAATAAAAAAAAGGAGAAGAGAAGTGCTGATTGCTTTTTAGCCAGTGGATTGTGTTTGCATTATGTAGCTTGGTTTATATCCCCACGTTTGTGTGTTAGCGAGCGAGTGAGTATGCGTGTGTGCGCGTGTGTGTGTTGGAGCATGCTTGTGTTCCCCTCGCCCGATGAGGTCACGATGAGAGCTAGGGCTGCTGGCAGGTTCTGTCATTGCCACTCACCGTTTTGGTTGTTGTTTTTGCCCGGTGCCCGAAGGAAGAAAAGGTGCTCGGTGAGGATCAACAACCACCGGGCGTCACGTGCACGTGGCCTGTCTGTTTGTTTGCTTGTGTACACATTTACATACCGGCACGTCGAGAGATCCTATTTATGCGTGTGAGCGCGGGTGTGGTTACGCGTGCCTTTTGCGTACGTGCAAACATATGTGTTGATTTTGCTCATAAAAATCACAGAGCAGTTTGGAAGCCTGTGACAAGAAAAAAATCCTCCAACCTGACGTACGGCAAACAGTGACTGCTGGAGACTATATTTACACATCTCTCTCCCGAGCACAATGCGCCCGTGTGTCTGCTTAAGAAAAATGGTGAGAGGCGGAGCGCCGTGAACTTTTTTCCCCTAATCCTCTGACATTAACTAGGTAGTTTTATCTGCATGCACGTCTGCGGGCGCTCTACACAGAGGCGCGTGTGTGTTTTTTTTTGTTTTTTTTTGCACCTGCGCTTCTATGGTACCAGCTCATTTGTTTACGCATTCAGAAGCAAATGCCCCGACCGCGTTATCTCCAGAGCAGCACGGAGGTTATTGCGAAGGCCTGAGGTCAACGCCCGAGGTAAAAATTAATTAGCAAAAAGTCTGTTTGAAGGCTAAAGGCTAACACACAAGATAGGGTGAATATATATATATATATATATATATATATATATATATATATATACTATATATAGTTTAAGGGGTGAATTGGAAGTAAATGCCACTCAAAGTCTTCATTAGCATTTACATAGACCTGTCCTTCCACCTGAGCTGAGAGAGCGGAGAGCTGCTGGCACGCGACTCACAAGTACCAGGCGGTGATGAAAACCAAACGCAGCCTTTGGCGGTGAGACTGGTGCCGACTCTGTGGGGCAGCCGGCAAAGACAGGCGGCAACGACACCAAAGAGGCGACTGACACGTCCATAAAAAAAAAAAAAAAGCAAACCCAACGACGGATCTGACGGCTCCTGTACGCACCCGTAGTCTCGCCGCGCTCTTGTTTTCTTCCGTTTTTTTACTCGGGTAAAAAACAGGTTGTAAAGCAGATTGGTGTGAACTCGGTGCATCCCAGAGGAACGCGAGACGGCGCCGTAATCCTCGCTTAATTAGCTCGATCAAAGTCGGAGCATCATTTTACATTTTCCTTGCATTCCCGCAGTTTTATTGTTATTTATTATTATAACAGAGTTAAGGGCTGCATAGATGTTAATAACATTTCTGTGTGTGTCAGGGCCTGAATAGATGGATTTTAAGTGTATAGTTTTTCATTTCTGGTATTATAAATCAACTATATTCTCTAATGTACTTCTCCTATCTTCTCTGGCCTTTTGTTCATGTGATCTGAGATTGCCAGGGTATCCCTTCTATTTCACTGTGGTTCCTGCGGTCCTCGTCTGGCAGGATGTGAAAATTATTATTATCATATTTCATGTCCTTGATTGTAATAATAGTTCATGTTGAATGAACCTGTCAAGGAGGTGAAATTACAAGTTTTGTTGTTATAGTCTATGTGTAGCCTGAGAGGCAAAACCCCTGGGGCGGGGAAAAAAAAGAAGAGCCATGTGCTGCACTAGCTGATGCTCCTTAATCTTATTATTTTGAGTGCACAGTAATGACTGAAGCCCACTCATGCAGGCATATCAACATGTTTATCAAGGCCTCCCTTCTCTCATCTGGACTCTGGTGGTAGCACCGTATCGCAACAGGCTTGGGCAGTAACGGATTACATGTAACGGATGCAAAAAAAAGTAAACTAATTCCATTGAAGTATAAAAAAAAAGGACTTAATCCAGACTACCGGTATATTTTGTCAGAAGGCGGGGGGATTACATAGCAGGATATAGGATAAACAGGATATACTACTTTGCAGCAGACACGAACACGCTGTGCCCACACATTTCAACACTTTACGACACAACCGACCAACATGTGATAACGGGGCGTCCTTGATAAACAAAACAAAAAAAAAATCTTCTTTTGGTTGATAATAGTATGATATGCACCAGAAAGGGCTTTTGGCACAACATCTTTTGTCTTTGTTTGCAAATTTGGTATTGAGGAAGTCGGCAGAAAATCCTCCTGATAAAACAAGCAGGATTTCACAAAGGAAAGTGAACTCGTCCCCAAAACCCCACGGTGGAAATTACTCCTCTGTGTTGTTGTCTTTGTCTAGAACAAAGGATATTAAAACGCCACAGTAATGTAGTGCTTCACCTACAGGGGTTTTTGTTTATCTCCATACATTTTGTTTAAGACTCGTTAAATTTGCGTTCGTATTGTGGGAGCACCTGAAATTGTCGGAAAACAGGGCAAGGCACAAACAAACTAACAAACAGACAAAAACAACTTTTCCACTGTGACGTTTGTGAACAGTGACACCTTCCCCTCCCCTGCTGCTTTGCCTATTTCCCTGTTGGCAAACGCAATCCATAATCCGTGACATGGCTGATATTTTGAGATTTAGTCTTAATGCGCAGGGGGGAAAGGCATTTTTTCTTTGTTCAAAGCTGCGGGTCAAAGAGAGGCCGCCACGGAATAAACACAGGTCTTCTATTATAGCAGACTTTACCTTGCCCTACGACTGGGATGTGGCTCAAGCCAATGCTTTCTTGTGTGTAAAAAAAATCTCCGGGATTCGTCACCTGCTTAGGTCACATGGTTTTGTGTGTGCGGGCCTGCTTTTAGACACGCAGGAGCCGTGGCATTATCAGTGGAGAGGATCAGCAGAATAGATTTGTGTAAGTGGACCCTTTGATCCGCAGCCCTCTCGCCCCTCGGGGGAATTTCAGATACCAGGTTGTCCGCCTTCTTTTTTCTTGTTTTTTTTTGTCTCCTTCGCGCTTCCCGATGCATCTCTTTCATCCTCGCGCGGCCCAAACTGCGTGTTTTCCTGCTTTGATCGCGTCATTCCGAGCCGTTCCCCGCATTGTCCCCGCTCTACCGGGAAAGCTAGAACTAAAACTACAAATCCAATCTGCACACGAGCACAGGGCGGCTGCAGGCTCTCATTACTGCGACGACCCTGTTCGGGTCTCTTGTCCCTTTTTTTTAGCCCCTTTATAATCTCATGTGCTCCTCTTTTCCTCGTCTTTCTTCTCTCTATGATAGTCAAATTAACTTAACTTGTACCTCTTTCATGCTGGCCGTGTGTACGAGCGGGCGCATGTTATTCTATTATGTCATTTCAGATGTTAATTAGATTTTTTTTTTTTTATGCTGATGTGTTATTTTTTGGCAGTGGCTCTGTGTCAATTACACACTTTGCCGGTTTGTATAGGAATGACTGACATCACGGTGTGAATAAGCAGCCGGTAAATAGGTTGTTTTGGGTTTTGCGGCGACTTCTTTTTGTGAGATAATTGTCATTTCTTTTTTTGCTTTTTTTTGGCGAGAGGATGATGGAATATGGATTCGCATTTTGTCCCTCGACGTTTCGGGAATCAATTGTGTGTCTGAGGATGTTGATGTGGGGGTGGGGGGGGGGCGGGGGGGGGGGGGGGGGGGGGGGGAATGTTTTTTTCCGCCACACCACATCACTTTGATTGCACATTTCATTTCAGAATGAATGAGGTGAGGAGGAAAACAAACAATTCGCTTCATCAATGTTGGCCTTGTCTCTTTGATGAATAGCTCCTGCCGCATTTTCTTTTGCTCCTGACATTGGCAAATGATTGCTAACTTGTGTTCTCTCTTCTGCTCTCCTCCTCTCACCCCCCGCACCCCATCATCTCGCCTTTACACTTTCCAAAATATCTATTTCTCTTCTTCTCCATTGCTCCCACCCCCCGCCATCATCGTCCCTTGTATCTGAAATCTTCCAACCTCATTTCAATCCTTCCCGTCTCTTCCTCGTCCACCTCTTCCTCCGCTTCCCCCCTCTCTCTCTCTCTCTCTCTCTGTAAGGTGCCGACCTGTTCTCCAACTGCACGGAGGAGTGCAAGGCGCTGGGCCACTCCGACCGCTGCTGGATGCCGTCATTCGTGCCATCCGACGGGCGCCAGGGGCCGGACTACCGCAGCAACCTGCACGTCCCCGGCATGGACGCCACCCTGCCGGACACTGAGGTACCCGCCTCCGTCCACCTCTCTGACCAGCTCACCGTGACCTCGTCCGCCGCCTCCACCACCGATAGGTCATTCTCCACCTTTGGCAAGGACGGTCAGAGGTCACAGTCGCACCACAGCCTTCACCATCACCTCCATCCGCAGCAACAGCAGCAGCAGCAGCAGCAGCAGCAACAGCAGCAGCAGTACAGCTCCAGCACGCTAGAGAGGAAAGAGTATGATAGGGGGACCCTACCCTACAAGCCCACCTTTCTCTGTGAGTATCAGTACGAAAGCTCCCTGGGACCTTACGACTTTAGTCAGGTCCAGTACAGATACTAAAGGAGGGGACAATGAATCTGCCTCTCGATTCCGATTTGGACTTTTTATTTCTTCTGTTTTCAAGGAGTTTAAAAGACACCGCTTAAAGTTTTGTTGATTTTTGTTTTGTAAATTATATTTTCTTTTTTGTTGAATGTAAAATGTAGCCTACTACTGCCAACTCCCCCTTCTCCAAAACAACCCCTAAAATGATCAACCTAACCTTAATACTGTCTGTAACAATATTGCTTATTTTAAAATAAACACAATCTGAATTGTAATCAGCTGAAACTGCTGTGGCCCCTTTTTCTTTCTTTTTTTATCCCAAATTTTACCCCTGAAAATACATTTTTTACTTGATGCTCATTTGTGAAAGTCACCAACACACAAGCTACCAATGCTCACACCCGTACAGTTAAACTGTATAAGTGTAGTTGAACTGATTTCAGTGTATAGGGAGGAAACAGAAAGCTAGATCGTTCCATGTTGTGAAGGACATCCTTTTTTTCCATTTGCTCAACAACAGAGTTGCGCTGCAGCACAATGACTTCCCTACTGAATAGCGCTCGACAGGTGAAAAACACAGGCCACACTTCTTCTTTTCAACAAGGAGCGAAGGCCGTTGTGTTCTAGGAAGGACGCTTCAAGTATCTATAACCGCTCGCCTGTGGATCCATACCTGACATAAAGAAGAGCAGGAGAGGAGCTCTGTCAACCAGAGGTCAAGATTCCTCAGATGGAAAAGTTTTTTTTTGTGGCAAAAAAGTATGCAAACAATTATAACACGAAGAAAGTTCATTTGGCAAATGAAACATATTCATTTTACCTTGGAGTGAAATTGAATTTTTTTCAGCTTGCATTTCAGAAGAAACCGTGTGGGATTCTTCTGAAAAAGGAGGGCGGGACACTATTTGCCTCTTCCAATTGCTTTCCAAGCTCCCCCACATTACATGAATATTCTATTAAGTCTAAGGGTAGAGAATGGATTCGATATACGCATTCACTAGAGAAGTCATTTCCAGTCAAGTCACCACCATATTAACTACCATCCTCCATGATACTGCATGCTGAATGTGGGCTGTCTCAGGTAAATGGTGAATACCATAACCTGCTTCTTTTTTTTTCTTGTTTGTGACTTGGCAAACAGAGCCAAGCAATATTCCTCTTGCACATCAGGTCTGTGTGAAAAATAATTGGTATTTAGCCTTTAGGTGCTCCAAATATAGCTGCCTGTGCGTTTGCTCATCTCGGGTGCCTCGCAGCGTAAGGATAAATGCACTCCATATTCGCTCTGTCCAAAACTCACACGTTCGTTTCTTTTTTACTTTTTTGATTTACGATTTCTCCCATTTTTTCCTGAGCGGTCGAAATGAAGCGGCCGCACTCTGCCACGGCAAAGGTTTTGTTGTTCATCGGTCTCTGCAGAAATATATGAGAATTGTCCCAGAGGCCGAGGCTTTTATTAACCAATCGGCATCATGTCCCCCTTGTAAAAATAGCACGCCACTACTGGCTATGGCAGCACTCTGATCACCAGTGTTGTCTTGTTAAAGGGTTCGTGAATGTTTAATGGTCCATTTGTGGATAATTAATGAAGCAATTAGTGCCCCGTGTATTTTCCTTGCATGCATTATGGAGCCACCAAATTCTGAACATTCATCTTGGCTGATGGACATGTTTTTCCCCAATTCCCGAAATAGTTGTAGCTTTACACGACCAGCCTTTAGGCTATATAAATAACTTCACAGACTCCTCTGTGGCATGTATCCTTCTAGAGATGGTATTTCAAGCCGATTGTGTCACTTAAAAAAGTCCCGAGGGAAAGGGTGTCATTTGTCCTAACGTGCGTTCTCTTTCTTTTCAGCCCGCAAAAGGATTTGCTAGCTCATTCCACGTGGACCTGTCGGAGACGGCGTGAATTTCCCGTGCCGGACCACCAACACTGAGAGTATAGACAGCGAGACAAAACTTAATAAACAGCCACTTGGACAAAAGGCAACCTTGGTTAAACGTCATTATCTCGGGTGGTGAGCCGTAACAAAGCCTTGGCAGCGGTAGCCAGGGGAGGAAAAGGAGAAATAAATACTGAGTAGCCGAAACACCTCTAGATATTTGAGGAGCAAATCCAAGGCCTTATTCCTCTCAGCGGGACTGAGACCGGGGCCGACACACTGGACATGTGAAGATCAGAAAAATCACGAGCAGAGGGAAGAAAGGAGTGGAGGAATACAAAAACGATGCGAGAGGCAAGACGAGAGAGGGATAAACTCACAGAGGTGGTGTGTGGTCGTTTTGGACAGAGGAGTTAGCCTCTAGAGATCTGTGTGTGCCTGTTTACAAGAAGAAAAACAAACAAACGTTTCTGTACAAACTACAACCAACGTCACATGGAACCCTTTAGCTATTTCTAAGGTCACCGCTAAGCCAACTGTACAGAGATTGTGTGTGTGGGGGAGTGGGGGGGGGGGGGGGGGGGGTCTCGCCGGCGCACACAAAACAAAGGGGGGGGGGGGGGGGGGGGGGGGGGGGGGGGGGGGAGTGACGCCGAGAGACAGACGATTGACCTATGGCTAAGCCCCGCCCTCAAATACAGTCGAGCCAATTGCAGTGAGAATTGGCTTCCGTAGAAAAGCATTGGTGATTTATCTGTGTGTTTCTCCTGCTTCTGAAACGATGCGTATGAAGCAACTGTGATACAAGGTATCCTGCGGATTCAACTCTATCAATCTCGCAGCCAACTTCACGTGGAGGAGAGAAACATCAGCGTCCACATTTCTTCTTAGGAAAAGCAACTTCATATCGCCTCCATGTTTTACTATAATGTGCTCGGAGGCAGCTTTGTGTCACTCTGTGCTAAACAAAAATACCAGCAGCTTTTACTTCGCTACAAAGTCTAGTAATTGTTTTGTTTTTGATCATCGGAAAAAAAGGTCGCATTTTAAACTCGTTTCTGAAATCAAGCCTGCCCATGTGTAAATGGTTTCACTTAGCTGTGGTCACAAAGACAGCGAATGCTGGCAAATGTCGGTGTGTTTGTAGCGGGAGAGATTTGTGACTGCATTAATGGATATGATGTTGACACCGGTGCACAGTCCCACCATCTTAAAAAAACCACTAAACTCTTATTCTGACATACAACTAAGTGCCCTTGTTCCGATGAACCGATTGTTGGTCTGAGCGAACTAAAGGATAAGCGGCTTAGCCATGGGTCAAGACTGAGTGTGAGTGAGGAGGTGTTGTACAGGTTTGAAGAGACAAGAAAAAAAAAAAAAAAGAGGGGAGGAGGACGAGTAGAGCTGACGTGCAGTACTATAAATTCTGTATCTCTGGTTTTTTGACTTGACTGTCTTTATATAACTTCTCTTTTTTTTTTGTTTCCGTTGTTCTTTCTGTGTGGTGCAAGTGTGCAGACTCTAACATACTCCAACTTACAGTTACAGTTACGTGAAACATGAGGTCCGGAGCAGGGTTCAGTCCTCTTTCGACATTAGCCACTTCAGGAAGGTCAACGAATAAAGACATCGCTCCGAAAAAATGATCTATAAGCAATCCTCATGTTGGGTCTGACGATGAATGATCACAGGTGAATGTTCTCATTTCTACGCTCGTGACCAACAGTTCCCACATTCACCTTCCTGAGCTGACTTCAGAAAAAAAGTGAAATGACCCTTTGCCAGGATGCGGTTCCCTCGACGCCATTGGCCGATACATAAACAATCAGACACATTCAGTGGTTTTTATCATGTGTGCAAAGTGTTTACTGTGCTATTTTAAAAAGCTTATAAATGAATATAAATCTATATATATAACTATATATATATATATATACAATATACTTTTTTCTGAAAACTGTGTAACCATTGGTTAGTTTCTACACCTCATAATGTCATTCAATCTAATAATACAAAGTGCTACAAAAATCAAGACTTGTATGAATTAAATCGGTGGAGGAGTGCTGCAGCCTACAAAGCAAACCCCTTCACACCCACCATGGATTGCGTTCATGTTTTCACTCGTTCCTTTTTTCTCCCCACCGTTTACAGATGCTGGGCCTTGTTGTGTGTGTAGCGAAGACACCAGTCGAGTTGTTTTGGCCTTGCTGTGTATTTTCTACTAGCAGAATATGTGTTTGTGTACAGGAAAAGGGGGGACTATCACAATCGAGCTAGAAATCAAAGTTTTACAATCATCCAAGAAAGGTATACGCAGATACGCATTGAAAAAATCACGACAGCGACACACGATGAGGTGCAATATGGCACGTACACAAATGCACACACGCCCGCGCGCACACGCACACACACACACACACACAGGTCAAGTGGTGATAAATAAACAGTGTAATTGAAGTTCTCTAATGTGTGTTTTGTCCCGTTTCGCCTGGGGGGAATAATAGCGATGCGAGCGATCAATAAAAAACAAAGCCAGAGCCCCCAGCCACGCTAGGCACAGGTGTGCCCTGAGCTAAACGCTAACATCAGCAGGGCAACGTGCGCGCAAGGATAATAAAAAAGCATATTGATGCCACGCAGGTGTAATATTTAGCGTGTTCATCATCTCTGAGAGGAGCGTTGATTAAAAATTTTGAGCTGATGACGGCACTAAAAGAGAATTTCAAGGATCACCTGAGCCCGGAGGACCTCGCTGTTTGCGCCAAAGTACATGGCAACCCAGACAGTAGTGTTTGAGATATGAAAAGGAAAGGGGCGGAGGGAAACCTTTTTACGCAACATGGCTCATTTGAGTTTGATCAAATCGCCCTCTGCTGTAAATTATTGTACACTCGTATCGGTCTTTGCTTTGTTCAGACGCGTTGTCAGATGGCCGTGGTGAGGATGAGGATGATGATGATGAGGAGTTTTATGCCTGTAAAATCGATGCCAGAGAGAGAAAACCTGCCATTTCTTTCTTTTCAATATACTGTGCCGGTAATCTACTCTGTGACAGTTGAGCGAGACAAACTGACACAGAGGAAGAATTTTACTTTGTCCACTTCACGCAGCGAAACAGGCAGCAGCAAAGGCTCCTTCACAAAATTCTTTTGTGGGGGCACCACAGGGTTACGCTCGCACGGAGTGAAAAGGTCTCTGCCACAACGCTGCTGGATGGACATTGAACTTCACTGAAGAGTGTTCAGCTCATCCAGTTAAGCTGCACGTTTCCAGCCGGAACGATGCTCAGGACTGGCCCCTTCTCATCACTGTGAGCTCATTCCTGCTCCCTGTGCACAAGGCCTGCACAAAAATACCGTTTGTCACTTGAAAAGCTTTAAATTCCACCTCCACTTTTTCTTTTCTTGACAGTCACCGTGATGCTCGTATTTTTATTAATTTTTTTGCTGTTAGTCTGAGCCAAAGTTGAAAACAGGGCAACGTTACCATTGTTAGAACCACTGACGTAGCTTATTAAAACATAATGGTGTAATCCAATTTTTATTAAAATCAGAAACTGAATGTGCACACATCAGCACACCTGGGCATCACCTAAAATCTTTTTTACAGCATGAATTTTCATGAAAATGTATTGAGCTATCCCAAAAGAATTTCTTGGACTTTCAAGATGTGATCACCACGGTTGTGTTCCACTTTCCTCATTCTCTGACCTCAATAACTCATCAAAAAAATGTTTAACTTTTCTGGTGCCTGCCACTCTACCCTTCTGTCCGTTTCCTTAAAAAAATGCCCTGGTACCATCGCCTCAACATCCCAGTCCCATGCCTTCCCTCCAGTATCATCCTCACATGGCCTGGCACACGTTCACAGGCACAAAAAAAGAAGAGGAAGCGTCTGGTTATGGGTAGACTAGTGAAAATGAGGTCCAGGGTCGTGGGGGGGAGAGAGAGAGGGAGAGAGAGAGAGAGCCTAAAAAACAGAGACAAGCTGTTACGGCCTATCACAAGCTACCTTTTTTTTTTAAAGAGCAGGAATACATGTGAGCAGTGCATGGGACTAAACTGGTGGTTGCCGGCTGGAATGGCTGGCCTTTGGGGTTCTGATTAAGAGCGCACTCATTAAACATCATTAAAAATAACCCTGCATGCTTGCGTAAGGCCAGGGAACGTGGGGGAAACGAGAAGAAGCATAGGAAGAAAGAGCTTGAAATAAGAAAGTGGAACGTTGATAACCATCTTTATTCATATATGGGATCGGAAATACTCTGACTTCGTACGCCATGTCTGATGTGTTTATAGACATTCTGAACTGCCACGTGCGAAGGAAGCGCAACATTACCGACAGGCCAATATTTTCAAAGGGCATTTAGAATATCCTGGTGATTTGTTAAACTACAATGTTTCCAAATAGTTTTAAGAAGACTAAGAAGAGAGGGACATTAAGACACTGCTTGTCCAAAAGTTGACCTCAGTACCATGCCAATTATTCTTCCTGTATTACAAAAACTAATCTACAATACGAAACTTTCATATTTCCCCAAATGAAAAATGTACGGCCGTATCTTTCTCCCAATGTTACACGGTTGTAACTACAACGTTATGTCGGACCATCATTTATACTGCTTATCCTGCAGGTTGCGGGGGGCTGTAGAAGATGTTATGTTCTTAATACATTTTTGAAATGAACTATGAGATAGTGGTTAACAAGGTTTGAGTGTTGTTTGATAAAGATACCGGTACCGCACCGGAGATTCCGTATCAGGACCATTCTTTTTCTATTTCAGGCATGCACTCGCTAATCTGTGATGAACTGGTCTAATTTCATTGCTGACTTAGGAGCTTTACTGGCGTCAGATATGACCACAGACCACGGCAAATGACTGAAAGAACAAGGATGAACTTATATATCATAAAAAAAGGTAAAAGACGGAAATCAACGGGTATATGCAAACATCTGGGCTTCAGAGAACAGGAAAACCTGCAGGTGATGACTCACACGAGACCGTGGCTGTGAGATGACCCGACCTTGTTGCCGGGGTTGTCGGGTAGAGCGTAAGAGTCATTACCGCGGAATCACCTTGTCTGCCGCCCCCTCGTCTCTCCGTCCAAGGTCGAGCGAGGTGACCTAACAGTCTGCCTGAGCCTCCGAGTGTGCCCCTCATATTCTTTCCTCCCCGGCAGACCCACCGCATTACTCCGGCTAAATAGACTTTCAAGAGAGCCCATCAACCATCATTTACACAGCCCCGGCCCCATCACCTTCCACCGATCCCACCTCATCAGACGCACACGCACTACACGGCACGCCCATGTGGACACACACAAGTACAAGCTGGAAAAGAGTGGACGCCACGCACACTGTTCTCCCTCCGTCTTTTGCCTTCATCTCCGCTCCGTGGCCCATCAGTCAACAAGGACGCACACACACACGCACGCACACAGACGCACACACTCAGGGATCCTTGGGCTCTATTCCCCTGCCACCTCATCAGACCCGAGCAGACAGCTATTACGGTGTGCACTCTGATGCCCATTCCTCCTCCCATCTCTTATCCGCTGGCTGGCTGGGTCTGCAGCAGCCTATTGAACGGAGACGCAGCCTCCCCTACCACGTTGACCTGGACCTACTCGTGCATTTATCGCGACGCCTGCTATCTTTCCACCTGCCAAACTTCATCCAACATTTCGTCCATTTCACTTCTGGTGAGGCCGTGTGGACATTGTGCGTGCCGACTGGGCCAAACAGTTACAGATCTCGTAACAGAAGAGCGACAACGACTTGTAAGCTTGATTCGATTTGAGTTCAATTTACTGATTTTTGTACACATTTATTACACCCCAAAAATAAAAAAAAACACCTGCTGGAGTCAGGCCTTTAACCACACAACCTCTGAAGCAACTACTGGTTTGCTGCACAGTCCTTTTGAATGCATAATAAGGCATCATGAGTCCAAAGATAATTTTTTAATTAAACCATTTATGGAAATGAACTCAGAATGTTAATGATTTTTTAAAGTGAGGACAATACATTTTTAATTACATTTTCGATTATAGACAACATGGTTAATTAATCTGTGGTTTCGACTTGATAGAATATAAAGCGTGTCAAACATAACCAGGTGCTTGCTATTTTCATTTATTTTGCCTTTAGTTCATTCTCTTATTTATGTCTTATTAAAGATTCTGTTCGTGGCATCTTTTAAAGTCAAGGACACACAGTACAAGAAACGCCACCCGGGCTAAAATTACCTTCATCTGCGCTTTTCTCATCTGCTCCAAAGAATGAAAGGGAGTCTTTTTTTGCGCTCCTAAGATGACCTTCCCCAAATCCCAGCAACTACATACACATATTTGTTCCAATCCTGTCTGACATTCCTAGGCAGGCAGATCTCATGTTCATATCTTGTCTTGATTCTAGGATGTTTCAGTGCCGAGGAACATATTTTCCTATGAGTATATGCTGATTTCAAAGCTGCGCTAGTTGAAAGGGGTTGTTTGTAATGACAAACCCCAGGGAAAATGAACACTTGACTCTGCAGCTCCAGCTTTCAGTTTCTTTAAGCTCATTGTTTTACAGCTCAGATTTTATTTTAATTTTTTTACTCGTCAGGACATATTTTATAGCTGTTTTCCGAGCTATCTACAGCTTCTATAGCTGTCTGGTGAAAACATTCACGAGAGCAAAACAAAAAGGAAGGAAGGTTACAATGGGACCTACATTTATCACGTGGACACAATTACTTCTACTAGTACTTATTATTAATGATAATGATAATTACAGATAAGGTGCTTGATTTTGGAAAACAATGGATTTGCCCTGACTCAACTATTTTGAATACAAATATTCGACTTAATTCTGATTCTAAAATTCAAGATGAGGCACAGTGTCCAAACCAGAGAGTGAGGGAGAGCATGCTGAGCATCAAGAGAGACATCAGAGTTGTGAAGGTCGCAATGGCTCAGTGTGAAAAAGTTTCTATTAAATTGCCCTTCCAGTAACAGCCAGATTAAGAGAGGGGAAAGACGGTACGGACATGGGTACTATATTCTTCTGTGATATACAGCTTCAGAATGAAATTTAGGTATAATAAATCTGCGAGAAAGTGTCGAAAAAACATATAGAACCATATTTTACTCCATTCAGAGGCAATGTAGGTAATGGAGGTTTCAAATGATACCGTCTGTGCAGACCTCTAACTTTTTGCCAAAATGATTTTTCTAAGGTGAAAGGTGTCTCAAAGTCTTAAATACCTTATAGCTTTGAGATTTGGCTGTCCAAGGCCCACTTTTCTTTGGAGCCACCACAACAAAAAGCACATTTTTTTTTTTGGATTTGTGGAAAATGTGCCAGTGGACAGTATAATTCATACTGTATTTAGAGTGACAGCTCTGAATACAAAGACAGGATATGTCACTCCTCTGGGCTCTGTCAAAAAAAAAAAACGTTTTTCAGCCTAGAATACAATTGCCCTGCTATTTCACAAACAGCACTCACACACAAACACGCTCACTCACAGGGCCCGAAACGTTTTGCCCCCAGCCACCATCCCCTCTCATTCTACATTCTGGACAGGAAGTACCGAGTCGGTAACCTGGGGTGACGGAATCAGGCCTCTGACTCACGCCCTGACCTCGAGGCAGGAACAACCCAGTGGAGGACAGACCTCAGCCCCCAGCGCGGGGGCTAATGCAACATGGCTGACAGAGACAAACAGGCTAGTCACAGAGCCAGTATGACTGTTGTAAAAGAACAAACATCACTGAGAGCAATAGCTGCCTGCATTCGGAGCCAAAAAAAGAGAACCCGGGGTTGAACAGGGAACAAGGAGAACAGCCATCACGCGGGGAGCAGGAGTAAACCAATTCAATTTTGGATGGTTGTTAAAACTAAGAGCCAGTGACATAAAAAGTGTGACGTTTGCGACTTGAGTGCTCAATGTGACAAAAATCAGTGTTCAAGCGTAGGTAACTAAAAGAAGCGGAACAAAACAGCGGAAAAAAAAATCGTTCCGAGCTGTCATATGAGCAGCTAAAAACAGTAACAGCGAACACCTGACCAGCTGGAAACCACAGAAACAGTTTGGTTGGAGGAAATAGAAATGCCCGCGTCGCTGACTGAATGCGTGGCGCTCATTCGGAAGGGGATGTGTGAGAGCTGTTGGTGCAGGCACACAGATCGGTAACAACAAAAAGCGGGTAGCCTTTGGAGACCGGCCTTATCTGACACCTTGTCTTCTGCCCCCTCCCCTCTTCCCAGTCCCACAGGTGCAGAGATGCCAAGAGAAACATGAGGGCATAGGCCTTTTTTTTCTCTCCCTTCTAGTCATGGAGAAAAAAAGGAAAACACCTGGCCCCCCAAAGGAGGGAAGGACGTGGAGGAGGGGGGTGGTCTGACCGGTGATCACCCCCTCCTTTGAATGTCTACCGTCACCCATCGCTCTCCTCCCTGTCCTCCTTTCTCAAATTCAAGCCCCGTCTCTCTCCTTCCTCTTCCTCTTCCTCCCTCCCTCCCTCGCTCGCTCCCGCCATCCTTCCGCTCTCGTTCCGCTGTCTCGCCTGCCATTTCTCAGCCTGACAGCTGAGAGCGAGACAGAGGTCTTCTGCCTGGGGAGATGGGCGAGAGAGGCCTGCATGTGCCGCCACGCACGCATATGAATCGTGTGAGTGGGCGTACCAGGCCGACCTGTGCACGGGTTGTGAAGCAGCGCTGTTGTTTTGACATTAAACGCGTCGGAATGAAGTCTCATCTGAAAAGGCCAAAAAAAAAGGAGGCGGACAACTAATAATCGCCAAGATGAGTGACATATGTCAGATTGGAGCCAATCAACACTCTTCGCTGACTGTGGAATCCCATTTACGTGTGTGACAAACATGTTTTCTTCATAGATTTGTCGTGTTGATTGCAATCAAAACTGGATGGGGAGGTTGAAATATCGGAATGTTTGCCAAAGTTTCTTAACACGCTTCTTTTTAATAAAGTTAAATGAAAAAAAGGAAATATGAAAGTGGTGGAATAAAAAATAATAATACTGAAATGACTTTGTGATGCTGTATTTAGCTTTTTGAAATTAAGGCCAAAAAGGTCAAAGTTAGCAGTGCTATAAGGGTAGACAGAAAGATATGCTGGCTCTATTCAAGTCCTGCCTTTAAATTTGACAAATTAGGAAATTACAGTTTTTGATTGTTTATTTTATATTTTTATTCACCATCCAAAATATTTAAACGCAGATGCCTTCCTGGGTTCCTCATGTCGCAACCAGTGGAAGCTTGGAATCTGGTCATAGGTCACAAAGAAGTTCCAGCATTTATCTCCTCCAGGACTTTGGTACAGAGCCAGAGAGAGCAATTCACCCTGCTTTCGGTCTTAAGATAAACGCATAGTCTGCTGACCTCCAACTTTGGGTTGAAGTGGTATCCATCTAACTCAAAACTAAGCCTCTCACAAAAATGTGCATGTTGTGTTGACAATGTTGCATAAGTAACACTTACAAACCATATGTGACCCTCCCATGACTCGGCTGTTTCTGATTAATGATAGACAGGGACTCATTAGATCAAATGGGAACGTCTAACCGACGGGGTTCACAGGCCCCTTCGTTATCCCTGTGATATGCTGACAAGATCAAAGAAAACACACACACACGCACAGACACACACACTCACCCACTCTGAACTTTGTTCTACAACTTTTCTTTTTCTTTTCAAACCTGATGTGTAGACAGTTTGGAGCCAGTGCCTGTTAGCCAGACTACGTACTTGTTACTCGATCATCAAAAAGATGAGATGGCCCCGTCAGAACTGATGTAACGCAAAGCCCAAAATAGCGGCTCAAAGTCCTTCTGTGCACACGTGTACTGTTGCACCGAGGCTTTCAAAAACACCAACTGGAAGTCTGAGTTATTCTATTAGCCATTGATTTGAGTTGTTTCACATCCTCAGTATGCTATCTTTGGGTAATCGTGCCTACCAAAGCACAACCCTGACCTTTGATAGAATCATTAGTGACACTATAGATTCTGTCATTGATTTGATATAAAGATGGACATTGCCACGCACAGGTCATCCAGGTCATCCAGGTCATTACCTTCACAGACATAAAGATGGACAATACATCTCCACATTATTCCACTGTCCATTAATTAAGCCTGATCTCAGATAGTAGTAACACCATCTTGAGTTGGAGAACATTCATCAGTGTGATAAGAACTCTCCCTAAAATGACAGAAATCATATTATCCAAGAAATCCTATGTAAACACTTACTGTTCGACTTTTTAATTTGGCCCACGTCCCATCTGCGAACATGGCTGTGTGTCCTGTACTGCATCTAGTCACCGGGGGACAGTTGAGATGTTTGGGGAGCTGCCATGTCCACCTTCATATAAATGATGGTCTCAATGCAAAGGAAAAGAGGGTGGAGCGCTGTTAAGAGTTGAACGTGCATGAAGACATCTCCATTTTCTCGACAGCAGCTCATCCAAAAAAAGTCACAATCGACAATTCAACTGGGCAACAGTGTCGCCAGGCTCAAGGTGATAAGCTGTTGGTAAGACACTCAAAATATACACAGTCACTGGTTTCTCATTGTTTCTACAGTATGTGTACATGAAAGAGAGAGAGAAGCTGCTGCCCAGAAAAAAAGTTACAACTATGTTAATTTTAGAAATCAAGCAAGCTCTGGCGTGAGAATTGGGAGCGTCCACTCAGCCGCATATTCTCCTTCCACCCTTCCTTTCTCCATTCTCCCTTCCATCCCGATCATACACTCTGTCTCTGCTGACTCAGGACTCAGTAGCTTCCCAACATGCAAACATGTCCTCCAGCAGATAAAAGTGGAGTAGATCAAATGAGATGCCTCTGGTAGTACTTTTACCCCCCTAGTACACGTACACTGTGCTCACAGAATGCCACAGGGTGTTTAATTATCTTAAAAATGAACATGGTACTCTAGTGGGTGAGCTGTTTTTTCAATGCGACACAGAAATGTAGGCCGCCATCCCTCCCGTTCTACTATGCTGTTAACTGTTGCTCTTCAGAAGCTCACTATATTATATTTTAGGATCTACTATGTGTCATACTTAACCTTGTTCATTCTCCACGAATACTTCCCACTAAAGATATCTCACCGTGGCATTTTCATATTAGCTACTTAGCTATTTACTCCATTTTGTGAACGGCATTCCACCTTTGAAACACAGCAATTTACATTCAGAGACCTGGCCCTTGGACATTAATATGCACTTCCTCGTGTGTTATACACTTATTTACTGTTAGATAATGTTAATGTTTACTTATTGATACATCTAGCCGTCATTTTCTTAGTTATGTCTTCACTCAACATTCCACAATCATCAGTTATACACTTATTACTTATATGTTGTATTTAATGTTTAATGTTTTCTTTTTCTTTTTAATGCTTACTGTTTACTTTTTATTTTATGTTTACTGCACCAAAAAGATTTCCTTGTAATGTTACTATTACTAAGCATTAAAGTCTATTCGGACTCTGATTCTGTTGCTCGCCATTCGGCTCATTGCTCTTTCTTCATCTTTCCAAGGTGTCGTCGGCAGGTATTTGATGTAAAACTGCCCCCATACAGCCGGCAGAGAGGAAGAAAAGGAGCAAGTATTCCTTATTTCTCGACTATCTCATTGAAATGTTTGCAAATGCCAGTGGGAGATCAAAGTTGGGTCTTTGTTCAGCCAAACATTCAATCAACTCTTGTTGCCTTAGAAATTGTGGTGGGAAGAAAATACGCTTGTCTTTGACAATGGTGTTTGCAAAGAAAAGAGGGTGTATTTTGAGAGTGAGCGAATGTATGTCCACTGGCATACATGAAAGATGAGAGTGAGACACTAGCAGTGGAGGGAGAAATTGGAGTCTAACACCGTTAGTCACAATTGGAAATCCCTTGTGTAACACTCCGGTGGCACTTTCATCCTTGTCACCCCATGTGGAGACTAGAGGAAACAAGCCCTCAGGACCTGGCGGAGTGACACGCAGGAAACGGTAGATGTGCGTGTGTGTCTCTCTCTCACACACGGGAGAGTGAAACAGAGTTAGGGGTCCTCCCCAATTCAGATAATGCACTCAGAGGAAGGTCATCACAACAGGCTTGTAAGAAAATGTCTCAATAATGCTATTTCATCACAGTGTTGCGTCGGCAAAGGAAAGGAAAAAGTGAGGTATTTTTTCTACCTTGTTGATACACACCAAAGGAAGCCCCTATGAACGGCCTATCTCTGTTTTATCCACTGTGGTGTGCCTTAGATAAATTCACAAGACACATCAAACACGCTCTATTATTCATAAAGTTATACAAAGTATATGTACAACGTACACAAAGAAACTTGAGTACATGCACAGTGAATAAATAACATATACTGGAGGTCATATCTTGTAACCAGTCTCAAATGGAGTATTCATTAACTCAGATACTTTGTACATGGAAATGCACAGTTTGCTGCTTGGTATACTTTAGAAAGTAAAAATACAAAAGGCTACACAACCATCTCATGCTATACCATAATGCCTGCACAGTCACACACACATGCACGCGCACACACCCGCGCGCACACACCATTTTCATAATTCACAGGTTTCACATTCAAAGCCATTAAATGTTATTTGCACTAACCATAAACGCTGTGAAAAATTAAAAGACTTCCTCCCACTTATTAACACTTATTCACATCAGAAATGAAGCCGCCTGATACTGTTGCTTTCCAACAAGGCTCCCCAGACCCCAGTTAAATGGAGTCACTCCATAAAGACTCCCCGTTACTGTAACTATACATCTCCCTCCGTGCATTGCCAATTAAAAATATATCGCAACCAGGAATTGGGTGAGAAAGCGACTGTCTTGGCAGTTTATGGACTTCTTGAAGTTTATTAGAATCATGGGCTGGACGAAAACGAGGGCCATGATCCTCCTGCAGTTTTTATGAAAGCGAGCGAAAAATGACTTTAAGAACCTTTTTTGGGACTTTGACTGCGTTTTCTTTCCAAAAAGAGAATAACTGCCCCCCCCTGTATTTAATTTAATTTCGCCCTCAAGGGCCTGCAGATGGGAAAAGAAGAAAATGAACAAAAAAAAACAGGTAGATCTATTGTGTCCTTAGCTCGGCGGAAGAATTGGCGCTGCATGGTTTAGCCTTTTAAGCATAATCTAGCATTTTTGGGTTTTTATCAACAAAACACTTGATGGCCAAACCGCGGCCAAACAAACATCCCCACAGGGGCACAGAGAGCCGAAATGTTTTTAGCCAACCATAGGCAGTCCTCCAAGGTTACACGTTGTATTTAATCCCCTAAACATCCCATGGGTCGGATGCTGGGAGTCTAAGGTTGCCTGCCTGCTCTGTGTGCATCTTCATCCCCCAAGCCACAGTTAAACCCCGGTGACATCACTAGCCATGTCTTATTTCCCCGTTCCAAAGGTCCCACTGTAACACAGTGTGTCAGAGCGGGGAGTGCTGTGTCATGTGCACAAACACACGCTCATTAGCACACGTGCTGTGTCGCTCTCATGCCCAAGAGTGGACACGCACATACACACGCACGCACGGGTGAGAGCAAGAGAGCAGAAAAAGTCACAAAAACAAATTAAACCAAGTGCAAGATAGGCCTTTCCTTATAATTACTATATTCAATAAACCTCAGATTAGATAAAGGAGAAGAAGCTCTGTGATAGATCAGGGAGTTTGTTTGTGTGTGTGTGCACGCTTACACGTGTGTGTGTGCATGCTTACACATGTGTGTGTGTGTGTGTTTGCATGTGTATTTGAGTATATTTCTCCATGAACTTGAAAGATGAGTTGGGGATTGTGCATAATTTACAGAGTAGTTTTCAAAGAGGCCGCTATTCCACAGATGGTGAAAAATATGGTAGCTGTGTTTTACTCGAGCATCCAAAGTCTCTTTAAAGTACTGAACCTTGAGTAATTGTAACAATTCCAATCTATTTTAGACTAATTCCAGCTTTGGCAGTGAGCTGCCTGTTTCATTCAATTACATTATTTGCTAGATCATTGTGCAAGCAAGTGTAGTTATATATATATACCCATTTGGGAGCAGTCACGGCTGACTTGGATGGCATGAATGTAGCCCTTTTGTAGCTCATTTGTTCCAATTGATGTTTTATTATAGTTGATGACGACAAAGGTAGTTGGTTGTTTTTACTAGTTCCCGAGAATCTACCACGGTGACACCAATAACTAGTTTATTGTGCTTTGTACATCTGTTGTGCCAAAAAAAAGGAATAAATGTGTGCACGACGAAGGCGTAACAGCTCAGATGACGGCTCAATAAAAACAAGGAAATAATAATAAAGCAATGGCAGCTATTTCGTTTTTATTTGTATCACTGTCAATGACATTTTTATTTATTTTTTATTAATCAATCAGTCTGTGAAATGCCGGAACCTGGAACCAATTTTATATACAGAGTTGTTTTCGTCGTTTTTTTTTGATCTAATGCTTTTTTCTGTCAAACCACCTAAAATGTTGAGGAAGACAATAATTGTGTTTGCTAAATTACTGTTAAATACAATAAATCCAGCTAACAGAGCCCCAGATAATGCATTTAAATCTAGCGTTAAAATGTGTTTCGTACTGGTCTGGAACTGGTCGCATACAATAATCATATCTGCCTACTTAGGTATTTTATGTGGATTAACACATTTGCATTTACACTTGTGCCACTAGGGTCAAAATGCATCCGTGAACACCTCCAGCGCTGCTTTAGCAGATGGGAACACAAAGTTTCCTCATAGCTTCATAGGTGCTTTTATGCCTGTAATTTAACGTGGTTAAATTATCTGACGGCGGTATGATAACTGAGAACACATTTTAACACCAGGTGTAAACTGGGCAAATTGTGTGGGATATTTTCCGCTAAATAAATCATTATAACACCCAGTCACACCTGGGCCACACTGGTTGCATGCAGTGCGTGATGAATCTACTGTGCCTGTTTACTCTGGGAGCTGGCTGCGACCACCAGCCCTGTGGTTTTGCTATAAATAATAAAATGTTTGATCTCATGTATCTTATCATATCATGTCATTATGCCATCAAATTCCTGGACTGGCATTTTACATGCATGCATATATTTCACAATTAATGCCAGGTTAAAATAAGCAATGGATTCGTCCAACAGAAAATCAATCTTGGTGACATATTGGGGAAAAAATAATTATTAAATTTTCATTATGTTGCTGTCAACGCAAGCAAGAGGAAAATATGCAAAACGCAAAAGCTCTCAATGTGCAGCGTGGCAAACGCGTGAGACTCCCCTGAGATCTTCATGCTGGTAGTGTGGCTTCCCTGACCGTATAACATGAAACCATCATTAAGATGTTTTGTCACACACTTGTGCCCAGTTTGGCCAAAGGGTAATATTGGCAGAAAGCTAATCCATTGAACTATAGCTAGAAGAAGCAACCTGTTTCCGAGTAATGACCAATGTCATATTTTTTACCCTTTAAACCTTGCTGTCAACATGCTTTTGAGAGTGACATATCCAGGTTAATATTCAACATACAGGGTGAAATTCTATTCATATTCCACTACGTGTAAGTTAAGCCATTTATTGAGAAAGTGTTCGCTGTGTTGAAGTCAAGGTTAAGTTAAGGTGATGTTTTAGGGAGGGGGAAAAAAAAACAGAAAGGAGAATTACTACATTTGAGTGGTTGTTCCAGTCCAAGCAACATGTATGCAACCCTGAAGCAGAAGGACGCTTTGAGTTGCAAGGGGGAACAGTGGGGCACCACGATCAAATACAGAGAGAGTTTTCTTTGTAAGAGAGACCTTGGTGCAGGTAGAAAAGATGGCAGGTATACAGCTTACATACTTGGTGCTTAAAACGAATGTAAAAAAAAATAAAGAAAAAATAACCTTGTATCTAATAATTGAATCAGGCTGTGCCATTACCAATGTCATAAGGTACATTTTTTTGTACTTGCTAAAATAACGCAATGAATGAGCTGGGTTTTTAATTTGAGATATCTTCTCAAATTAAAAAGACATAAATGCCTTTCCAAATCCAAATAAGCAGTTAGGATTATTTCAGTTCGGTTCGGGTATTCGAGGATGCAGCATTTTTTGATAATTGACCCACACTGGATACCGAACTCCTTGAAAGTGTACCAGAGAATGCAAACGAATGTAATTGATGATTAGATAGATTTTGTTGAGCTGCAAAAAATGTACACTCCCAGTTTTGCACATGCTCCCAAACTTTTAGGGCTGTGCATTTTATATTTTATGTTTTTTGAATGTGTGTGGGTGTATTTCTCCCCTGTGGTGATACAATCTGAACCGACTGCAATCTATTCGCCCCTTAATTTGTCAAACAAGGTCAAACGCCCCAGCGCCATTTTATCGAGACTCCTTTTGCCATTGCTTACACCCCAGCCAGACACAGGGGGTTTCTCCACACAGGCAGACACAGGAGCGCGCGGTCTTTTATCTCGCCAACATTTTGCAAAGCTGCCGATGCCCCCCTGCCCGCCAGTACCTAAGCCTCCCCCTCCTTATGAAGTCAATGAATTTCATGCAACAGCTGCTGCGGCATCTGACGAGCAGGTACCAGGGCTGTACAGTCCCATCCTAATAAACCTTAATCATCTCCATGAAAAACAATCACAGCAAGCATCTCAGAGGCCCCACACAGAGAAGATGAAAATCGAAATGGGAAAGCAAACACATGTACGCATAGATTAAAAACATACAAATATATAAAAAATGCTCCTTTCCCAGTGCAGATAAACACACATACACGTAAACAGGGTTAGGGTTAGGGTTAGGGTTAGGGTTAGGGTTAGGGTTAGGGTTAGGGTTAGGGTTAGGGTTAGGGTGATCTGACGCTCTCTCTCTCCGGGGCGGGTCTCTTCCTCTGTGGGGTTTCAGACTGCGACTGAGGCACAACTAATGAAGTTAGCCACGGAAGTCAAGCAGACGGAGCCATGTAACAATGTGCTGTTCTGTACCTTATGTACCCCCCCCCCCCCCCCCCCCCCCCCCCCCCCCCCCCCCCCTGTACCTTATGTCCCCCCCCCCCCCACCCACACCCCCCCGCTCACCCCCACGTGTGCATCCCATCAATTACCGTGGCACTAACGGCTGAGCGTGTAACAGAACACCGATGTAAAAGGGACGCGATAAAACATTTTTCAATTTTTTTTCCTCAGTTACTTTTTGCCAAGCAGCGTCTGCAGCCCGTGTATTTTTTTTTTACTGATCAAATGCATAAATACAATTCATGGATGCGGGGCCAGAGATGTGTGCACAGAGTCTCCAATGGGGAAAAAGGAACCTTCCAGCTGCACAGTTTGAGGAGATTTTTTACTATTTTTTTGGCCCTAAGTTTATACCAGGACAGAGGTTGACCTAACAAGAAGGGCACTTGAACCAGAATAAAGAGCACTTTCTGGGCACTTAGGCTGACCCTGCCAGGTGCCCCTCAGCCACCTGGCGGGATATTTAGGCAAGAATTAAGCATGAAAATGTCACAAGGACACACCCGTTGCCTGTGCACACCACTGGCAGGCAACTCGGTCTTGTTTAAAGCAACTAGAAGTAATCCAACAAGCTATAATGTTAATCTTAGACAGTTTGAATCAAGCGGCTGAGCCTGCAATATTATATACAGTATATATATATATATATATACCTGTATAAATATATATATATATATATATATAATTTTAGGTGAAATTTTACATCTACATGTCCTTGAAACGATGTCCTTGATCGATTTATTTGTGCTTGCAAAGCTTTTATGCTAAATGTGAACCAAACTAGATGTAGGGTGTAAAATTCATTTGATTCAAGGTATTTGTAGTTATGTAAACTGCAGGAAGAAAAACTGTTTTCAAGTCTTGATCTAGAAGATGATGGACTATTTTTAAAGCATTTGTATGAGATTTTTCTCTTTTCCTTACAAGCTATATTTCGAATACATAAATCAGAACATCTTTCTGCATTTTTATAATTATCTAAGGGTTGTGATACTTTAAAAATATAGATTTGACATTGTATGAAGTTTGATGGCAAAACTTAAACTTCCAAGTTCCATAAACACCCAGAGGCCTGGGACACAGACTAAAAGTGACTGATTCATTCATGGCGCATTTGAAGTGAATATATCTGGGGAGGAGAAGCATTCAAATTCAGAAGAGGTCCACATGACTTTATTTCAAGCACACAGACCTTGCTTTCAGAAGCCCTCCAACTATACGGAAAAACCAGCAGGAAATGCACTACATAAGCCGCAATGTCCCCCAGACTAAAACAACAGCAGAGTTTACAGCCATGTTGGCTGTACTTTGACACAGCAGCGCTTTCATCTCAATGCTAACGCTGGAATGGCAACAGTCTCACACCCACAATACCAAAAATGGAAAAGTTTGTATGTGTTTGTGAGCCAAAGAGAATAAAAGTTTGGACTGATGGGGTGGCGAGAGGCAATTGCTAAGCATCGTGGAATGACGAAAGGTAGAGTCAGTGGACCAGCGCGTTTTTTGGGGAATTATCCACTGGGAACCATGAATGGTTAACGCAATGGACTGATCCACTAACATCGCCACGGCGACGACCAGGCTGCGATCACGGGCGTGCATGTTCCGGCTCATTTTCAGCGACAACATCTGTATCCCTGCCTTGTGTGACAGAAAACTTCCCCAAGCTCTCACTCTCATACACCATTAATAGGAATTTATATATGCCGTCAGACAATCTGTTCTGCTAGAGACACCGGTATTTATCACTGGTGCGCTTCCGCAGAGCATGCTAACAAATCACTTTGGAAGCGAGTTTAATTAATGGCTTTCACCACGCGAGACAAAATGAGTGTTTCCTCACTCTATTAGCATGTAAGATGAATATACCTGTCGGAGTACTTCCGAAGACATTTTCACGCTAAATATCATATAATGCTGCCACTGCAGTGGGAGATGTGAATCCAGACTGCGATGGTACCCAAATGTCACAGCAAAAAGAGATAAATTGGGATACTGTCCAACTTGAAAAAGCCGCAAATCTGAACCAGCATGGCATTTCATTAAGCCGACTCCAATAGACACAGCTCTGCTTTGCATGCAATGTAATTGCATTGCTAGATAGCACCTTAAAGGTAAGATTAGGCCGGAAGTGTCCAAACGGTCAATACATGAATTTGAAATTCATTCTATGCAAGATTTTGCCTCATCATATTGAAAACAATGCGCCGATTACAATATCTGGGTACTACTGTTTGTGCCGGCAGGTGGACGAAGCTCTCAGAGAAATACAGAACAAAGAAAATCGAATTATAGAATATCAATATGCTACCATAACAGAAGAGCAATCAGGAGAAGAAAAAAAATGAATCGTGAAAAGTGACATTGCCTCCATCCAGATAGTTTGCACTGCTAACAATCGAAGAACGGCGCATTGCAGCGACTTGACTGTGTTTTGGTTGAGGTCGGCACGCAGAAGAATGGCCCAACCTCAGTTTCCCTCGCTGGCATCGGGCGTTACAGCTGTCATCAAGACGCATTACTGTCATTGGCTCGGTGACCCCCGCGACGTGTGTGCACGTCTGGTTTTCCCCACACCCTCATATATGTTGAACCTCATCAAGGCTGACGGCCTTTCCCATGATTAGCAGAAGTTTCATGGCAATTCACAGAACTCCATATAACACAGGCATTATTTCTCTCAAATTAATTTGCTTAAATTAGATGTCAAAATGGTTAATTATTATGATGAATGTTTTATTGCAATAATAGTGAGAGGAATTAGAACAATGTTAAATCGGGGCGCGCACACTCAATGCAGAGTTGTCAGAGAGAGTAATGGGTATAATTCATTTAATGGGAACAAAAATACCCACAGATTTTAATAGCAAGGCTAGAGAGTGTGTGAGAGAGGGAGAGGGAGAGAGAGAGACAGAGGAGGAATAATGAATGTATCCGAAAATGCAACTCATCTCCCTTTGTCGTAGAGAGCTAAATGAGGAGAAGCTGGAGAGTCTCTCAGCTCGCCTGTATTTGCCTTGCTGAACACAGGAGCGCACTTTGAATAGAAATGAAGATAAAGCCCTCTCATGGCAGAGCTATAAGTTGATAATAAATTACGTGAATGCTTTGACAGCAGTCATTACAGTCGGTGGCAGTAATGTCTCGAGCCTTTTCCTTCCGAGCGTGCGCAACAGAGTTTGATATTTGTTACGGTCTCTTTCCAAGCCTAAGACTTTTAGTGTCTTTGCACAAGACTTCTTTACCCACCTTCATTCTATTTATTGGGATAAATAGATATAAGCAGCCGGATATATTCAGCTATCAATCCCTTTGGTTTGCCCATTACTCACATATCTGATTGAGCTTGTTCAAAGCAACTAACCCACTGAGTTTGGAAAAAAGTAATCACTTACATAACCATATTCCTGACCATTCGCAGGTGGAATGGGATAAAAAAAAAAAAGTATTTTACGATCATAGTTACAGTCTTTCACTGCTTTGTATATATTTAATAGAAAAAGATGAAAAGGAAAAACAGTAGGTAATACACATACATACCTAGAAGCCAAGGTAAAATACGGACTCAACTCCACAAAATTCAGCAGCATTAGTTTGTTGTGATGCAAAAGATGCAGAAAATGTGGCAAAATAAGCTTAATCGGTTGTTGCAGTTGTGCAATGAATTAGTGATTGTTGTAGCAGTGTAAGCAAATAAAACATAATACATCTGATCACTGCTGTCATATACAGTATATACAGTATATATATATACCGTATATATTAAGGTTTTAACAGCCGTGAGTAGGGCAGTTAGAGTTTGACCAGCCATAACCTTCACCTGATGTCTATCATGTAATCTGCCGTGATGCTGTCATCGGCTTTCTCTGATCGCTTTACACTCAGAAGATTGCAATGTGGCCTCACCTCCCCTGAAAAAAAGTCCTTTAAGTCTCGACTTGTCAGACGGAGCCTTGAGATGATTGACAACTCATTGGAGCACCCTCCGTTAGTTCATTTCAGCTCTGTTGCTGGCAGGTCATTTTCTTTGTCCATGAGCAGTGTACATATTGCTGCTTTCTGCGGCGTACACTTCATTAAGCGGGTTCACTGATCATCTCTGTTTGTAAAATCTAATTACTGAACAAATAGAGGAAATCCAGTGGCAATAAGCTTCTGTGATTAAAACTGCTCTGTAATTTCTCTGTGCTGCAGAGCGGGGATCATTAACATTTTGCATTTTGAATTCGGAACAATAGCCATCCTTGTATTGTATGCTTTTACTAACACATGTACACAATTCTGTATGTATAGGGGGCCTCAGGTTTTATCTCTTTTCTAGTTGTATTTTCGGAAGGCAAGCATTGAAAAAAGAAAAACAGCAATTTATCCAATTGCAATCTAATCTTAGATTACATTTGCAAAAGAAAGCAATCAACTAACGCAATTACTTAATACAGTTACCGCTTTGAAAGCAAAGAATGGTTAACATGTCAACTGGGTTTTAGCTAGAGGCAGCGTTAAGTCTATTTGAGCAACAATGCCTGCCTCATCCGATTTGTCTGATCCCAGTCATCTGTGGGAATAAAAGTTCACGGCGGGCCTCGAAATCCTCCAAAGGACAACACCTGTATCTGTCGGTGCTTTCAAGTACACCGTTAAGGGTGGTGAACACAACATGATCTCATGTGAGGAGGGGATGTGAGGGGTGCCCATAAGTCAGGATCATCTGTTGTTGAGGTCATGTCAGAATAATCTTTGTGCTTAGGCTGCCCGTCCTGACTTGTACCCCTTTGTTGGTCCAGTCGGGGCCTAAGCTGTCTGGCCTTGCCATATGCTGGCTAACAACAACACCTCTGACATCAAGGACCCACTCACCCCTAACTCCAGAATCCAGACCTGCATTCAACTTAGCTATGACTTTAATGATCCCGCGCATTACGAAGTACTTGCTGGCAGTGGGTGTTTACATTTCGTTTTTGCCTCTGTTTCAAAGTGCAAAGGTTCAAAGTAAGTTGATTTCACCGTAGCTTAAATTAAGCTTTACCTAGTATGTAGCCTTTAAATGGCACGAGTTGTCTAAGCAGAGGATCCTACTAACAGGCAGGATTCTACATACACCCCAAAAATCTTCAATGCTTCTTGGTAAATACTCTCTCTGTAAATATTTCTCTCTGGTATCAACAAGATTCCCTCATTTGGTGTTTAATGATGGTGGTGCCGGGAAGCACTGTAAAACATGGACAAGGCGGGTATCATTTAATTTATTTGAAATAAGATATGAAAGCAAAACATTAATTGACTACTTATCTTATGAACAAGTTATTTCCTCAAAATTCTTTATTTCTCAGATTACTGTCCGAGTCGCAATGGCTCCATACTAGCCAGTACCATTTTATAAAAATCATATTCCTGTTTGAATTAAGAGAAGTAAAGTTATATATATATATATATATATATATATATAGTAGTAGTGGGGATCTACCTCAACCAGACGGGACCCTGTTGGCTGTGCAAATACAGTCCAGCATAAAACAGCAGGGTATAAGATGCAGGCGGGAACAGGGTGATGGAACGGCAATGTGTAAAAGAAAGCTAGGAAAGACTGAGCTAAGATCCTGTTTTGACTTCCAGATCCAGACTGACAAGATGGTGATGGTGACGGCTAACTGACCCGACATTGTGTTGGTCGACAAACAATAGTGGTGATAGACGGAACAATTCTGTGCGACAGCAACATCAGGATGAAGGACCACAAGGAAGCACGAAGGATAGGAGAGGAGCCAAGGAAGATGTGGGGAGCAACCGTGGTGCATGTGGGAATCAGAGAACTCGAGGGCTGTGACCCAAAAAGGATCACAGCAGATTCCAGGTGCAATTTTTGAGGTCTTTGTCCAGAAGAGCACAGTCCTAGGCTACACATGCAGTAAAAAATAAAGCCTGTAGGGCATGGGTTTGATTCTCTCATACTTGGCCGCACTCTGATTTAAAATCTACTAAAATATGTCTCCTTTTTACTCACTGCAGTTCACTGCTGAAACTGTCCAGCCAAAGGTACGCAGAATGTGAGGAGGAAACAGTTGATAAGTATAGGAACGAGCCAGCCAGACAGGTTCATACACAGTGCAGTCTTTGCCAACAGGACAAAAGCTGCAATAACATCCCTATAACAGAAAACCAGAGGACTTATTCCTCAACCAATGGATTACAGACATATCTACAGTGTGTGGATGAACTTAACCCCACTTGTAAAACGGTTTGAGAGAAGAAAATGTGAAAGTGTATACCCATAACAGTGCAGTGTATTGTATACATTTCAGTTCCCAAAGGAAAAAAATAAGTTACATCCTCGTGTGAAAGCCTAGAGATTCTTTTATGTCATGAAAAAAACCCTAAAAATTAATAGTGAGTTTAGAACAGATGATATGTGCTACATGTACAAAAGAAAATGTGTGTAAGGGGCTGTATACCTGCTGTTGCAAATAGAAATGTGCGATCCTCTGAGTGGGATGAACAGATGGTTTTATATTCCAACAATCGCATGCCTCAGCTTATCTTAGGCTCCTGTGAAAGAACATCTCTTAAAGTGCTCTTTTGAAGTTGCGTTCAAGATGCAAGATTGGAAGGCTGTGTGTGCCTACGAGTGCGTGTGTGATTTGGGTTACGTCGCCTCATCTGGTCTTGGCATTATGAAGTCGAGCTTGTTTTCTTTCTTTTTCTTTTTTTTCTCTCTCCTCCTTTGCCTCGCGAGTTGCACCCGCCATCTGGCACCAGGCTTTGAAAAGCAGGCCAAGACTCTCCCACCAGAATGGCATGAAAATATACCCGCATATACCCAGACGTCCTGTCGCTCTCGCTCAAGTCAGCCGCACTCCGAGAGCATAGACAACAGGGTTGGTGGGTGGAATGGAAAGTAGAAAATGACTGGGTCAGTGGACAAACAAGGTGTGGCCTCTTAAGGTAAAAAAAAAATATATATATATATATATATATGTTAGAAAATGCATTAAGGTGAATTTTATGTTGTGGCAGGTTTGAAGTAAAATTATTAGCCCAGTTAGCTGATTATCAAATGCTTTTTTGTATTAATCCAGGTCAGCGGTTTTTAAATCAGCAGAGAGACGCTCAGTTTAACAAATCAGGCTAGAGAAAGAGACAGTGGAGTGAAGGAGGGGATGGGTTCACAGCTCCAGTTGTTTGTGTAGTTAACTTTCTGCTCCCGTCAGCGTGGAGGAACTTCATTGACTCCCTTTTGTCAGAGGCCAGGGTCGTTTGCATAACCCCCCCCCCCCCCCCCCCCCCCCCCCCCCCTTCTTTCCCCGGCCCCTCCCCCTCTCTCTCTCTTTCTCTCTCTGCCAGCCGCCTCAGTCACTGTTTACTCTGTGCGACCGGGGCCATATTGGATCGCTCAGCCGCTGTGCTGCGTCGATTCCCCTGTCTGTGGCTGGGCTTTAATTGCCTTGGTTTTATGCTGGGTCAGGCTGCGTGAAATACACACTCCTTAGTAGTTGGCATTGTGACAGTGACCTTTGAAATTGTTCTCTCTCTTTCTCCCGAACCCACGTGCACGCACGCACGCACACACACACACACTGTGTCCACTGGTGCCAATAGGTGCTTTGATGCAACAAGTTGGAAAACTGAGATGGATCAACCAGGAGAACCGTGGTTGTGCTTGAACCACAGAAGGCGGACGATACTGTGTGTACAACCGATTGCATGATTTAAAAACACACACGTAACACTAATCAAGTTCTGCATCACGAGTGCTTAACAGCCCCGTTGCTTACGGTGCTTTCACTTCAACGTCCTTATTTAAAACACTGCTGCCCTCATCAATATCACTTAGTATCTCTCACTAACCAATCCGAGAAGGGGCAGATGTCTGAACAGCAACATTGTCAATTATATAGGAGAAACTGTCTGTCATAAGCCAATCATATACTGTTGAAAATCAAAGGTTTACCATCATCAGTATTTCTGGAAATCTAACATACTTGTGTCCAAATGTGACCAGCTCAAATACAATACAAATAAATACTTCCCTCACTTGTGAAAGTGGCATGTTCCGACATGTTGCGTAAGCTCTGGCACAGGTAGGATCTCGACTGGGTGCCATTTAGTTTAGTGGAGCAGGCGACCAGATCAAAGAGGCAAACATCAAAAGACCCTGAAAAGACACTGGAAGACCCCATGAGGCTTCGTCTCTGAAGCACTGCCACACGCCTTCTCATTGTCTTCGGTGCATCACGGTGCCCCGTGCCATGCACCCTTGACTCATTCTGCTATAGAGACAAAAAGTCAGGATGCCAAAACGACTGTCCTTATCAAGTCTGAGGGGCGAATCTGAGAAGTATAAGACATGTGACACAGACACATTAGATAAATAAACTAGATTATTAAAAGTGATCTAACCACTGTTGATTGTAGATACAGATTACAAATACGAACACACATATCTACATAGACAGGTCAACTGTTTACCCCAGTCAATTAAAAATGCAGGTTGTGTAATTTGTATATAACATATGTGCAGGAAAACAGTATGATGAACGTTTAAGTGGATTCTAGTTCAATTTCCTGAGGGAAATGAATGCGGATATGTTCATTTAGGTCTGTAATGTATGCAGAAAGTTTTTTGCTGCAGCGTAAGAGCCGGGCTGCTTTTCAATGTTTGCACTGTGATGTAGCCTTATTTTCCTATTGATTTTCCTATATTATAAGATGTATTGATAGGCATAAGAGAGCAGGTAATAGCATGAGTAGCAACAGCATGCCGGCACAGGTGGCCTATTATTACTGTGTAAATGGATAGGCATGAAAAAAAATGAGTCACATTGTGAAAAACAAATGTTTATCTTTTTGAAAGGGACAGGATGATGAAAATATGAGTAAATAGATGCACAAGGTGGGGGGGGTGCACCATGTATCTGTTTACAGCTCAAGTGGAGTAAGTTTATGTTAGAGACAGATAAAGTAGAAAGGGGGATGAATAATGGATGAGTCAGGAATGGAAGAACAGATAGATCCGTGATGGAAGAAAAGATTAATGACTTTCCAGTGTACATCAAATTTAAGTAAAAGCAGACACGAGATACTTTTCAAATGATAAAATGCATCATCCGGAAGAAGAAACCATACTAGTTTATGTTTTGTACTTAGATACACTCGACATGGGCAAACATTTAGCACTGAAGTCCTTCAGCATAGGGTTTGATTAGCAGATTAAAAAGAAGGGGGGCGCAGGAAAGACTAAAGAAACCAGGTCTGCAGAGGAGGAAAAAAAAAATACATGAATTCAAGCAGTGTGTTCCTTGCCTCTTTGATTCCTATGAGTGCTTCAAACTGTATTGAGCCGAAAGGTCATGACAATGGCTCGGCTGAAATAGCTCTCAGTTCGTAACAGTTTGTCATGAACACAGCCAGCTCACATTATCTCTGGATGACTCCTGGGAATTATGAAGCAGCGGTCCCTGGAATAACATGTGTTCCTGGAATCGGGTTGATAAATGGACAACATATGACGGTGCATTTTGATTTGAGTGAGGTATAGCGAGGTCGCGTATTTTATACGTCCGTATTGTACCGGACAAAAACATATTTCATATGTCTTATACTTACGTAACTGGAGAAATTGGCCTTCATCCAGTAGTTTCACGTCCATTAATAAAGATGCTGGAAGCTGGTGTGCACGCATCATCTCATCAGCGCGTACCAGTCCATGCTGGCAAAATACTCCATATCTAGACTGGTTATAACAAAGTTATAATTGGTAGGATGGAAAATGTATCAAAGTAAAATGGAAAGTACATGTATTAAAACTAAAAAGTACAATTGTGAGTGAGCGTTCCATGCCCCAGTTGAGCTAACTGCTGCTACTAATTACTCTATTTCTCGCTTGGCCACGTGTTGGGTTTCACACAATCATTTTGAGGCATATGACTACACGAACAGCAAGCCTTTATTCAGAAGTGGTCTTCTGATTATTTGATGGTTTTCGCACGCACCATTCACTAAAGTATTTTTCTGGTTGAGTCCGACCAGTAGTACAAAAGCTAAAGTCAGTGAAGTTACAGTGATTAGTGATTAATTATTGTGAAATAATGGTTAAAAGAAAATCACATACTGTACCTAATGCATTCATTCATATTCTCTTCTGTGTGACTATACCAACTATAGTGTTTTTTAGGAACCTCAGCATGCACGCACGCACCTACACACCTACACACCTGCACACACACACAATCTTCTGCTCAGGGAAGTAAAGTGCTCTTCATTGATGAGGGTACAGATCCAATATCCACCCATTCATTAATTATTTGTGACTCATTAATAACTACAGCAACTCAAAAATAATTGATATTGCTTGTGGTCTGAACGGCGTAACGCTAAACACACCGACTCCATCAAAAATCTACCCAAGATAAATGCTGTCTCTGGCTCCTTTCTTAAACGCTCAGCTCCTGCTGAGGTTCTTTCTGCCGGATGACTCTGTCAACACCGTAAGCATCTTTGATTGGCGCTTCGTCGCAGCGGAGGACACAGCAGATGCTGCCTCATCACCCAAACAGTCTCATGCGCATACATGCAAACATGTGCACAGAGGTCAATTGTTGCTCTAAGCCATTTGCTTTCCATTGTATATAAATGTTGCCAGTAAATCCGCAACAGGGATTTGAATAAAGCTAAAATAAAGAAACAGTGCAGTTACTGAAAATACGTTGCGAATATGACAGTATACATTCTTAGATAGTATATAAACTATAGTCGCATTAACATAAAACAACACACGCACAGCACAACTTCCCACCCACAGCCACCGCACATCCAGAGGATAATGGATTAGTGTAGATTTAAGGAGATTCCACTGTTTGCTAAGCTCTTAGCTAAGTGTGTGTGCGTGTGTGTCCAATATCAAATACAGTCCATATTTTAGACACACACAAAAAAAAGCCATTATAGCAACACCACGGTTAATCTATCACTTGATACGGGAGAGGAGGGGGAAGTAGACTATTTCGTCGAGAGATTGTACACACCTTTTGTGACATATATTGTGATTCCAGCTTAAAGTAAATGGCCAACATACCCTACTAACACATAAAAACACAAACATTGAAGTATTGTGTCTCAAAGGGGGGAAAGAAATATCTAAATGCACTATTTAGGTAGAATATGTCTTTCCCTCTGAGCTCAGAGACAAGAGTTCAGACAAGAAAATATAGCATCTCTTCAATGAACTCAAAATTGGTCGCAGTAAATGAGATGCTTTGTGGCGCAACGATTTAACAGCTCCAGGCTGTGAGCACATGGAGATCCCAGCCAGACTGGAAGATTGCATGCTTGTGTTCCCTGCTAAATGCAGACTAATAATAAATCAATAATACTTGAAGCTGGAAATTTCTTATCAGGCATTTTCAATGAGCCCCTCATCGACATTAATACAATCCAAAAACAAGTGGATTTAACAGAAAAAAGCGTGTAATTAAATATATACATGGAGACATAAATACCAACGAGATCATATTCCAACCACATAATGAAAATGATAATTCATTTATGGACTATAGAAAAGTATAACTGTCAGCGTTATCACTGCGGACAGCAGGGAAGCCACAAGAGCGCTGTATGTGTCTCAACTTATAATTAGGGGAGGAACGGCCCATCTTTTCTTTTTTTTTTTAAATTATGAGTATATCTGAAATGTATATAATTAAAAAAAAGTGCAGCCAAATAACGAGTTATAAAAGGCCAAGAACAAATCTGCATAGTCCATTATAAACTCTACGAGAGGATGAAGATTAGTCTTGCGTGCAGCCTGCTGTTAGACAGCAGCATAATCCAATAGTGCAGAGATTGAGTTGCTTCTTTCGATCTGTGAGTGTAGCCGCTTCTGGAATGGTGCAGAACGGAAGCAGCATCCAGAAAAGAGGCGGAACAACCTTAAGTCTTTGCAACCCAGTTGGGTTGCCCTTTAACTCCTTTTTGAGCCAGCTGATATTTGGTGGAGGGATCACCAGGGGGCTGCTGCTTTTCCAAAAGGAGCACTTTGTAACCCCTATCCACTCCTTTGGCCCGGTCCATAGTTTCTTGGCTTTACTAGTCTTTCTAGCATTCTCATGCCTGCCACTCTCTTCGTCCCCCTCCCCACTCTCCCGTCTTATCTCCATCAGCACTCAATCCCCCCGCCTCCAATCTCGAGCCTACTTTGTCTTCCCCAAGCCACATCTTCCTCCCTTCTTCTCCCCTTCTGCTCCTTTTCCCTTTTCGGAATCCCCACAGTACGGGGAAAACAGGATGAGCACCACACACAGCGCAGCCTGTGCGACAACCCCCCCCCCCCCCCCCCCCCCCC